>WBMV01003671.1:0-12696 GCA_013396655.1 Campylorhamphus procurvoides
CCGTCCCGCCCCGCCCCGCCCCGGCCCCGCGGGCTCCGGCGATGCTGTGACACAGCGCGGTCACATCACACCCTCCCCGAGGAGCGCCGGGCCCGGGGCAGCAGCTCACCCTGTGCTGGTTCTGTCAGACACAATTATTCCGTGGGTTTAGCACCGTGGCAGAAAGCGCTGTTCTGTGTCTGGTGTGTGAACTGGCGCTGTGCCCTCTCCCAGTGTACTTCTGAGTGTGATGGTTACGCATTTTGGTTACTTATAAATTCAGTGCCAAAGCCCCTTTTCTCTTCTGCTGCATGCAAAGACACCCAGCCCTGCAGGCGAATCAAGATGGGGGGAAGGAGTAGTTTTTATCATTTAAGCCCTCAATTTTGATTTAAGGAGTGCTTTAAAAATTGCAAGGTAAAGATTGCTGGAAAACATCTCTCCAGAAAACAGAATCAGGGTGTGCTCTGAACAGCAAGAGGGTGCTGAACACTCAGCTGTCCTTTCAGGACTGAGCAGCTCCACCCCTTTACAACCTGGTTGAACATGTCCTCAGGTTTTCCTCAGTCTTCCATCTTTTGTCCATATTTATAGTCCAGAGGCAACTGCAATCAGGGATACTGCCATTTGTGACAATGTTTCTTGTTCATCGTGTTCATCATGAAGGGGTGGCATCTCCTGAGTTCATTAACGTGGGAGTCGGCATCCATTTGTTTCCTTTTGAACATCTTTGGAGCCACGACTGCTCAGGTAATTTTGCCAACAGTGTTCAAGGCAAAAGAGATCACAGCAGAGATGTTACAAAATACCTGTTCAAAACCTCCCACTGCTTTGGAGCCAGCTTTGCAAGCAGCAAAGTATCTGCATGGCCAGGCCAGTGCCTGCAGGTGGGCACAAACAGGGACCGCAGCCTCCCCCAAAGCACCAGCCGATGAAGCTGCACGTACTGAGCCCTGCAGTGTCACTCTGAGAGGCTGAACTTGTACCAAGAGCCTGTTGAAGGAAGGGAAATAACTGGAGGTGACATTTGAGAAGTTAGTTTTTTATTCAGTGCACTGGACTAGTACATCACTGCTTTGTCAACTAACAACATTTCACACATTCCTGTAAAACCAATGCTAGGTCCAGTCTCTTGTTAAAGATGCTCGGTGTAAAATGTAAAGCAGCCTATCAAATATTTCCTTTCATAAGTACAGCTTAGAGCCCAGCAACAGCAGGTGTCCAGCATGTTCAGTTACTCAGGATTGATCAGTTACTCAGGATTGGTGCAGGGCTTCATTAACAAATGTCTAAACCCAGCTCACTAACATCCCAGAATTTACCAGACTGCTGCTGCTAGTTTGATTATGATGGTGCTTTGAGCATGAGTGGAGCTGCAACTACAAAAACCCTAAAGCAGAATGACTGCAGCACTGGAAAACCTGATTTGGGCTGGGGCAGCCTGTCTGTGCTCTGTGCTGAGGACAGTCACTCCAGCAGTACACACAGCACACCTCACCCTGTCCCCACAACTGGGCCAGCAGCAGCAGTCAGAACAGCACAGCAACCCACAGAGAAATGCAAGGTGCTCAGGCCTGACTGTCAAGGCAAAGCGAGACATTCTCAGGGTGGAGGGATCTTACACTGCAAACCTCTGGGCAGGGATGCCTGGAAGGACAACAAATAGGGCAGTTAGGTGGATGATGGGGTTTGCAGGCAGCTGGAACATCCCCACTGGTGCCACTGCTGAGGCACCAGATCCCTCAGACCCACATATGCTCCACTCCCTGTTTCCCATGTGGGCAATCAGAGCATCCTCAACCCTGTCCCACCCATGGGACAACATAGGGAAAGCTCCATAGGTACCCCCTCTCACGTGCAAGTCACCCCGGTCAGCCTGGTGTCCTGGCAGGGGACAGAGCTGGTGTCAGCCCTGCTGCTCCCCAGCAAAGCTCTCCCAGTAAATCCATCTCTGCTCATCCCCCTCCACCACCTCTCTCACATCCTACCTGCCCTGTGCACTGGTCCCGACAATCGACTCTTGCCCTGCCTCATCCCTGCCCTCAATCACTCATTCATTCTGGGTGTAAGGAAGGAGACGGCACATTGCCATATTAGCTATCTCAAAGGGAGTCTAGTGATTTTATTGAGCCCCTGCCAGGGGCCTGGACTGTTGGGGGCAGTCCCTGTGACGAGCACGCGGTCCTAGGGCATGGTGACCGTCCGTCCGGCGCTCCTGGCTGCTGTAAAGCGCCTCTTATTCCTCAGACCAGAGAACCTCTCATCCAGCGTCAGGCTGGTCTGCAGGGGAAAGGGAAAGCGAGTCAGTCCCATGTCTGCTGGCAAAGCACAGCCCAACTTGTAGCGGGATATTGATTAGAGCCCATCAGTCAGGCTGGTGTTTCACAGCTGGTTAGTCAATTAAACCACGCAGAGACAAGGAGCTCAACAGACTGTGTGCGGCTGGAAAACCTCCAAGCAGCTCCCAGCCCCAAGACACCGGGCGTCCTCGGCAAGAACAGGAGCAAGCAGATGGCATTTGAGCACAAGGCATCATGTAAAACCAAACTGTCCAAACAAGAAACGCTGGCAATGAAGAAGGTGGAGCAGGATTTCTGAGCTGCCCCAGGGCTCTTGGACCATACTTCAGTGTGAAATGTGGCACAGAGGTCACCAAAGCAAAGAGCGAGCAAAGCCCAGATGTGCCATGTGTCTCTGAGGAGTGGGGAGCACCAACAGTGAAACAGTCCCCCCTGGCCAGGATCACCCACCAGCAGGATGTCCCCACTCTGCGCAAGCACATGGACAGGCCAAGACAGGCCAACAGAAGGGGAAAAATCAGGCCGAGTCTGTAGTTGCTGAACAGTCTTCTCAAGTGCCTTCAGTTTTGTGAGCAACCTGGCCAGCATGGCTACAGGACTTTCCTCCCAGGTTATGTTAGATAAACCCCGTTGGCAGCCCCAGAAACCTGAGCATGGTGTTAACAGCTTAGTGGCAGGGCTGCTGCAGGGTGCCAGGTGCCACCTGTCCCGTTGACAATCCTCTACCTGGTTGGCCATCGCACGGAAGTTGAATCTCAGCATCACCCCCTTGGGTTGGGGCTTGGTCACCCGTGCTGGGGGTCTCTGGCTTCGTGGGAACGGGCACTTGGATCCAGGCCTGGGGAAAGCACAGATCCACAATCACTCTGGATGCTAAGGCAGCTCACTCCCTATCCTCTGCAAAGCAGCACGAAGGAAAGGAGACACCCTCATCCCTCAAATGTCCCATGGCATGTCTGACCCCTGGCAGAATCAAAAGGCTGCCAGGAGAGCTGCTGTGCAGGCAGAGTTCCAGCACTGGGCACTGTGTCACATCCAGGCTATCGTGGGGTGCTCTCTGCCCCCAGGACATGCACAGTGCACTCTGTCCCCAGCCGGGTCCTGCAGCTGCACCAGCTCAGTCCTGAAGCTGTTCCCTTCCCTCTTCCGTGCTCCTCTTACACATAGAGCACTCGGTGTCCCTTCGAAGCACACAGCAGTTTTTCCCTGACACCCCATAAGGAGCACAGGCATCCTGCCACCTCCCCTGCGCTCCAGGGCTTCCATTTCTCCTCACTCTGCATAACAAAGGAGCGGCAGAGGTAATTACAGATTACTGTGTAATGACAGGTAAATACAGGAGATCTTTATCTCCTTCAGATGTGCCTCGAAGGGAATGCGATATCATTTGCTAACCATTTTGGGTCTGAACCACTCACTGCACACACATTATAGATGTGAAACTGCAATAACGCTAAAGGGATTTGCAATGGCTTTTGTAGGGCTCCCACCCTAACAAATCACCCCATTTACTTACGCGCTGCTCTGGCCCGCCTGGGGATTAACCACAGAAACCGTCAGAATTGCTCCTGGGCTGGGTTTCACTTGCCACCTGCCGAGACAGGGAGATTTATCCAGCTTCAAGCGTGAAAGAGCACGTCGTGTTTGCATTGTGCCTTTGTTCACCAATTACCTTCTCATCCTTGGCGGTTTCCCTTCTCCATGAGGATCCATCTGCTGTGAAAGATATTTAAAAAAAATGCTTAGAGTTAGCTTTCAGAAACAATGATTTCTTTACGAGGATTTCATTTGGTGTATCTGAAGAGCTCTTTCCTGGCAAGCTGTCGAGAAACTTGCTAATTTGGGGTTTCCTGCTGGCACAGTGACCTGTATGGGTGGCTTTACTTTCCCCTGTTGGTCCTGCTCTATAAGCCTCAAGGTTTATTTTTATCACCCTCATAGGATTTACTTTCTAGCTGCCAGAATACTAATCTGCATTAAAAATCACCTGTCCTGCAAGTACTTTCCTAGCAATATGTTCCCTGTTCAAGTCATCCATCCCTCTTTCCCGGTTACTTTTGGAAGCAAAGATACAACTGGGCTGGTAAACTGAAGACTTGTCAGTCTCAGCAGGCTGCAGAAGAAGTGTCTGGATACTGACCCCTCTCTGGAAGCGGGTTTTGGAGAACCACTGCTGCGCCCGCTTCTGCTGGAACGCTGGTCCTCTGTTTAGCCGGAAAGGCCTGATGGTAAAGGAGAAAAGGACAGAGGTGAAGATAATGCCAGGTGTCTCCAAAAGTTTAATGCTGAAATACCTCACCCAAGCTGGTCTTAAAAAGCAGCATAAGAAGCAAATGAGACTGTGTGTTACCCAGTTCAGCCCAACAAGTTTTTCTGCCAGTGAAGGATTTCAGAGGAACTCAATTCTCTGCTCAAATGAGACAACAGCTGTGTGTTCTGAACTCTGCTCATTAAAAATAAAATAAAAAATCATGGAAGAAAATAGTAGAAAAAAGTTACATCAGAAGGGACCTCTGCATGTCCTTTAGTCCTTAACTGTGCTCAGAGCAGAGAAAGACAGGACTGAAAGGAGCTTCCTTTCCAGCTCAGAGAACACAAGGATCCTGATGAGACAGGCACCAAGAGAGTGCCCATTGCCCACAGCCTGCCTTCCTCACACCTCCTGGGGCACAGTCTGCTCCTGCAGCCCCTCATTAGGACAGACTTCCTCTGTCTGCCAATCCCTTATGACTGGAATCTGTATTTCCTGCCTCTACGAAAATGCTATTTCGTCTTTCAGAAGTGTTCCCCAAGGCAGCTGAGGAAAGCTTCAATAAAAATACTTCCTGAAATAAAATGACAGATCTAATATCTGCATTATTAACTACGAACTATTAACTTTGTTCACTGTTTTCTTTCCGGGTGCTTTCCAGGAGTATTTTTCTCATGCTGCACAAGCACATGGACGTAGCCACTCTGAGCAGAACCCCATGAGCTGCACAGGGGATTGCTGAAAAGGAAAAAACAACAACTTTACCAAAGATATTACCTTTTCCCTGGGGTGCGGGTGCTGGCAGCATCTGCTCTGAATCTCTTGGAGCCTGGCGATGCCTGTGGCTGTTCCTTCTGCTGCCCATTGCTGATTTTGGCAAAAGCACTGCTGTTCTTGTTGCCCTGAAAGATGGGTGAGAACTCAGCAGGTGCCACAAATGCCATTCTCAGTTCACAAACAGGTAGCGAGGCCAAGTGACAGCACCCAACTGTCCCCTCTGCACTGGCTATTGTTGCCTGACTCAGCACACACTGTTGTCACCAGTCACTCAGTGCATGTGCCTCAGTTCCTGGGCATGAAACTACAAGTGTCAGGAAGAATGTTTTGTTCTAACAGTGCAGAAATTGAAAAAAAACAAAAAAATCAATCTGTGGAGAGCCAATCTTGCAGAAGCCAAGCATTACAGCCTTCCTCAGGTTCCTTTTGGTCACCAACTCCTTCTTGTTTGGACACGTGCACTGCCCAGACCAACCCCTGAAGCACGGAACACATCAGAAGACCCTCAGCAGTGTCTGCCCCACTGCAGTTCTGACACAAACTGTCCCAGGCTCCAGCCCATTTATTTCTCTGGGACAACCACCATCACTCTTACTGTCCACTGATGTGTGTTTCCATGTTCTTCCCCCTTGGTTTATTTCTGCAGAGTGGAAGCTACTGTAGAATTATGCCTCCTAGCAACTGCTTATTACTTTCTGTAAATACCCAGCCACGCTCAGTATCTGACTCATCCTGGCTTTTATTTTCAGGAATAACCACACTCTGTGTACATGCCTGCTTGCATTATGGCTCTCTTATTTATACCCCTAGGACACAATCACTAAATGTGCCATCATGTTCAGCACTTGGATTTTTTTAAAAAGCTAACTGAGCACCCATGACCTTCTAATTGAGTGGATTTCCATCAGTGCAGAAAAAAACAATCGCCCCTCAGAGAGGCCTATCAATCTGTCAGGGGAATCATTGTCTCTGGTGGGGATTGCCCACCTGCTAGTGGGAAGTATGTCTGCACCAAAGTCACCTGACAAGTGACCAACAGTCTTTCCTCTGACTCTATAGGCACTTCGAAAATGCTCTGGGTGGAGAACAAATAATGGATCTTAAACAATAATAGTAAGATGAGATCCTGCGGAATTCTCTTTTACGGAAATACTTTTAAATCTTCTAAGAAAAACTTTTACAAAATCTTTTTTTACAAAGCCCAGGAGAACTTATCAGTAAAATTATGCTAAGTTAGAAGCTTATAAAACCAACTGGAAGACTGCCATTCCATATGCATGCATGTCTGTACTCATCTATGCATACAAATGCTGTGCACAGGAATATAAAAGATGGTGTCTGTACCTTTTTATGTAGATTGTTCTTTGGGGTGATGCAGGATCATAAAATCAATCAGATTTCTACATGACATTTGGGAAAAGCTGCACCTTCCTTAGTCCCCTACCTCCTGAGCCGATGCCTGGCGATTTAGAGGGCTCACTCCATCAAAAGCAGCAGCTGCTCTTCTCTTACGACCAGGTAAAGTGTTCCTGAATTGTCTCCGATTGGATTGTTGCTGCCCAAACCCTCTTCTAAAACGGTTAGGCCCTACAAAAAATAAACAACTTTAGTGACATTCAAAATTTGATTTGTGATAACAGTTTTGCAAAGGGGTTACAAGCTTAACTTAATACAATACAGGATTATGTATATAAATAGTGGTGCAAGAATCACATTAATTTATTCCAAAAAGTATTAAATAATTCATCTTTCTAATGTCTTGCTAAGATTCTTACTCTATGCAGGACTGACATACACATTATTTGATGAAAAAGAACATAGAGGAGAAAAGCTTTCCACAATTTTGATTCTTCATAAAGGCAGAACACCCACATCAGGAGGCCTGTCAATCTGTTGTCAGAGCTCACATTGCTATGAATTAACTATAAAACAGAAAAAGCCTTTTGATACAGATACACAAGTGACTTGAGCATCCAGGAGCCAACCCCACAGCAGCCTGGAACAGCTCTAAGTGTCCACATTATGTCACCTGATAAGTGAAGACTGAATGATAATTTCAATATATATATATATGTTTATTTTCTTTTAGTTTGACATATCCTTACTGCACCTGTTGAAGAGGACACCTCCTGCTGCTGTTTTACATAGTTGTATGATACATACACACCCACTGTCCATCTTGCATTTAACCTTTTCCCCTAAGCCTTTGAGCATTCTGAAGTGTGCTGAAGTTTTGAGCAAGAGGAAAACACTCCATCGGACCAAGGCACAGTCTCTCCAGCCTAATTACTCCACGTGATAAACTTCTGCAGTCATAGTGAAATAGAAAGTTTCTGAGTCACTGTGTGAGCTGACATGGGCAGGCAGCTGGAACAACCACAAACTCGCAGCTCAGATGCAAGGAGGGTATTTATTTCCATTACCTCACTAACCAGTGGGATCACAGGAGCAGAGACACCACACAAGTTTGGCCCAATGCTAGATAATCGCTGGCCTACAGTTCACATCAGTGAATCAAGGGGTTTGTGCATGTGTAGAATTTACCACCATGCTGTGTTTTGATCTTCTCTGTACCAAGGCAGGGAGCTTGGTTTGCAAACCTTCCATTTTCAGCCCTTTCCCCCAGCAGTCACTCAACCAGTGCGATGTGCACCCCTTCTCAGAGGTGTATAAATCAGGCACAAAGCTGTGCATGGCAAAGGGCAGCAAAAGTGCACTTAAACCCTGGACCACATAGAAGAACCTTACTGGTACAAACCACAGAGCAGTTGGCTGCATGTATTGATCTTACACCACTGATTGCTACATCCCAGCAATTTATACTGACTTGGAGCAATTAGAAATGAAGTATTCTGAGGCAGCAGTGACATTGCTGTCAGGGGCCACCACCACAGCAATGAATGAAGGCTCCAGCCCCAGGGTGTAACACCAGCCAGCACCAACATGAGCTGCTTGCACTGGGATAAAGTAAAGATGATCCGAGCTGCTCAGGCTCTAAAACAAAAGAGCACCAGGGCATGCCCATGGGAAACAGCTCCCAGACAGCACATTGGGGTGCTCTGCACTCTATGGCCAGAGGTTCTGCTTGGGAACACACACAAAAATGCAAAGTGGTTCACAAGCTTTGTGGGGCCAGTAGTTACTTCCTTTGCAGATGATGCCCTCTCACTGAAGAAGTGCAGGTGTGTAAATGTTCCTCTTGACAAACACTGAATTTTGGCAACCTGTTTCTATTTGACCAGATGTGGACTTGCTGTGTTTAACAGTCCTTCAATTTTTTTCCCTCCTGGTTCTGTCCCCCCCGGTTTGTTTTTGCCCTGTCTTGTTCTCTTCAACCACCACTCTGGGCTTGCCCCTCTCTCTTGCCTATTTGCCACACTGCTCTCCTGCAGGCCATCGAGCCTTACAACTCAGTTCTCCCGCCCCCTGGAGAGGGAATATCCTCTGCAGCAAGAGACTGAGCTCAGCTGCCTTTCCTGGCTGTTCCATCAGGGCAATGGGAGGGACTGGTGCAGTAGGCAGCCCTGACTAGAGAATCCTGCTCCTGTCAGTCTGTTCCTATTAGAGAGCCTCTGCTCAGCAGTGCACTCAAGCACACCTCAGCCAACACAAATGACTCATGACAGAGCCATCAGCCTCTGAGGGGATCCTTGTTTGCACCAGCTGGGGACCAAGGCCTCAGTCTGCCATGTGTGTCCTGAAGCATGACACATGGGAGGCCCCACCTCTGCAAAAAGTCTGGCAGATATTTAATAATGAAAGAACATTTGAATAAAACCCTGCGGCATCAGCAGCTGAGGAAGAACCCCCTCACACCCTCCCCATGATTGGGTACATGCTCACAGCCAGGTGCTGAGTACATCTGGGCTGGCCAAGAGGCACCTCTGTTCAGCAAGTCCAGTTTGGGGAGAAGTCCCTAAGTCTGGCTGACTCTTTTTCCAAAGAGATTTGAAATTCAAATTTCTTATCATTAAAAATCATGTCCCCACTGGGGAGATGGTTTAATCCATGCTCCAGGAGGTATAACAGCACTTTGCTTGCTGGTTTAATAAGCATAATACTCTTCTCCCTTCTCTGTCATTACAGTGCTGGGCTCCTCTCATCATCATTTTGATAATGGTTATCCCATCTCAGCCCAGGAGGGATGGTATTTCAGCAGGGACCAAGGTGAACTGTGCTCCTGAAGAATTATGTCCTAAATTCCCAGTCATGCTGAGCTTCCTCAGATTGCTACTGACTGCAGCACCACACAGCATGGTGGGACTCTGCACTTGGAAGGGCTGAATTCAGACCCTGTGAAAACCTATGCAACTTTAGGTCTAGCAGAAACCATTCAATAAATGAACAGAAGTTCTCCCACCTACGGAATAAGGAAAAAAAATTGATTTATTTGACTTTGGATGCAGGAGTCACTTGAATGTGGAAGAATATCAAAGCCCATGTTTTGACAGAAAAATCAATTTGCAAAGGGTAATTATTATTATTTTGTTTTGAACTGGAATGATCTTCTGTAAGGCAATATGTGGTGGGGTCCAAGAACATGAGTGCGAGAGGAAGATCAGAGACAAGCAGGATCGCTCCCAGCAATCCCACTGTTCTGATATGCCATTGGCACTCCAAGATTGCAAAGACCTTGCTGTAGAATGTCACTAAAATCTTCAAGGAAGGGATTTTGCAGCAATTAAAAAAAATGATAAGAGATGGCGTTTCATGCAGAAGATCACTTTGGTTTTGTAGGTAAAAATTAGGGGAACAAAACACAGTGTGCGATCACTCAGTATTATAAAAAACTCACCATAAAAATAGCATGCTTGGCAAAAGCATGACAATTTAGCTCCAATAACTGAGCTATCAAATACAGTTACTGAAGGGGTAATTTGGGTAATTTAAGTCTGCTCTGGGAAAATGAGGATTAGGAAGAGGCATAATTAAAATATGCAAAGCCAGGGGGAACAGAGAATAGATATTAAGTCACTTTAAATTAGTAATTCACGAGAGAGTGGAAGGGAGAGAAATGGATGAATTATTCTCTGAAAGGGCCCTGATATTCCATTGTTGCAGAGAGAAAAGCTAATCAGAGTCCAAGTACATCTTATACGTGCACAAAAATTAGATAGAAGGATTTGAGAGCTGTATTTTGTTACAAAAATGCATTTTTTCAGCCTGGCAGGGCTTCACCACCCCCAGTGCCCATCTACCTTGCAAACTCCTCTGCTTCCAGGCACGGTAACGGGGCCGCCCATACCCGTAGGCTGAGCTCCTGTTCTTGACCTGCTGGCTCCTGCTGTCGCCCGTGGTGCTGGAATCTGTCTGCTCTTTCCTGTGGCGCTTGATGATGTCATCTAGAATGAAATGACAGAGAAGAATTGCACAGAACCTGCACTGTCTACCAACAGGGATTCCCTCTTTTGGCGCTTGCAATTGTCCACAGTGAAAACGGAGCTTGCTGTTCTGTGAGCTACACTGGCTGGACAATAAAAGATTAAGCTTAGCTTAGAAAGTATAGGATCAATTTACTCGGCCTCTGTGGGCTGGAGATTAGAGTGCAGCAAATGATTTAAAAATGTGATACCATCCAGCACGTCCCCACCATGGGCAGGACAGAGTCCTCAATCAGCTGCTCTGAAATCAGGGGGGATCTTCTTAAATTCAAGCAGTTCTGATGAAAAGGAAAGGCAAAGGCAAAAGGACATCTCTTCGTTAATTTCCAACAATTTCTTCTTTTAACCTCAAATCTTCCAGAAAATATTTAGCAAGTAATAAAGTCACATCTGTGAAGCTCCAAGCAGAGTGTTTTAACAAATTAGCACGGAACGAAATGTCCAAAACCAGGCCCAGGCAGTGGCTACTCCAGCTCCTTAACTTACCACTGGAGTGGAAGCACAGAAGTGCCATTAGCTTTCAAGGGGTGCTTACCACGAGCCATCATACCTCCAGTGCTTGTCCCTTGTCATTTTCTATCAAGAAACTCCCGTGTCCAAATGAATACAAAGCCCAAGGAAAAGAAATGAAAGCAGATGTAAGAATAGGCTGTGTGATTGCTTTTGTGATTTCTCTCTCAAGTCTGCCAGGAAGAGAGCAGGCTGGGAGAGCCCAGGCCACACTCTTGGGATGAATGCACTAATGTTCTCAGCTAAGTGTGCCTTTGGGATATGTGTGATTTGGGGCACAGGCTGCTTCAAAGCATATTAACAGCATCTCTGTGTGCTCTGCAGGGAGGTGACCACAGGCAGCCAAGGATGGGCTGTCCACAGCATGAGGAAGAGCTCCCCATGAGCCAAGAGGAGCTGAATGTCCAGGTCCTTGGTCTGTCACCTTCAGTGTCCTTTTTTGTTTAGGTATGAGTCGTTACCCTGCCTTTTGTGCTCATAAATATGATGGGGTTAACAGAGCCATGTAATGAAGTACTATCTAAGGCTGGAAGGGAGGTCCTGAGAGGTCATTTATGGTACACCTATGCCCTCGAGGCAGAATTAGATCTATTAGGGCAGCTTTAGAGCAGCTCCTGCAGTTTTTTGTGACCTGCTAAGTCAAGCAAGGCCCAGTGTATCTGAGAGCACAGAAAAAGCACCTGTCAGATAAAGTTCTTCACCAGGGCTCTTGTCTTCCAATTCTCTCTTCTACCTTGAGTAAACTGTATTCTGGATGGAATATGGATTTGGACCACAGGAGGTCTGACCAGAGGAAGCACTAAGGGAGAGCAAAAGCAAAGGGGCCGTCACATATTAGCAAAGAGAAAAAGGGTGTGCAACCCCACGGCAGATAAATAACTCAAACAAGAGGGGCCCACTGTTGCTAGAACTTTTCACAGAACCATTAAAATACGGGTGCATCAGCCAAGGGGTCAGTCTGAGTTCACAATGGAAAATGTTCTGCCGTGCCTGACAAATGGCTCATGGCTGGGAAGAAATGACACAGGGGTTCAGTTGGGAAGCTGACCCAATATCAGAAGGTGCTGATGGACTGTCCTCCCACAGCAGGGATGCCAGCACGATAATCCACCAAGACCTCTCGTCCACGCGTCAGAACTCAGGCCCCGGGAGGTCACGGCAGGGCGGCTGTTTATGCACAGTCCACATTCCCGGTGCCAAAGGAATGGCGAGCATCGGGAGCGGGCGGCTATAAATAGCAGCGCCCCGGGGACACGGCCCCTCTCCTGCTGTCACCGCGGGAGCCGCTCCGGGCCCTGCCCTGCCAGGGATCCCACACACAGTCTCTGCCCTGCCCTGCCAGGGATCCCGCACACAGTCTCTGCCCTGCCCTGCCAGGGATCCCGCACACAGTCTCTGCCCTGCCCTGCCCTGCCCTGCCAGGGATCCCGCACACACCGTCTCTGCCCTGCCCGGCGCCACCGCACAGGGGGACGCGGGGAGAGGCCACCGGCCTCAG
>WBMV01003672.1:0-72739 GCA_013396655.1 Campylorhamphus procurvoides
GCTCGTCGGCGGGCGGCGGCGCGCCCTGGGCTGGGCTGCCCGGTGAGTCAAGGCTCGGGGGCTCCGGGGGCGCGGGCGGGCACTGGGCACCTCCGCAGAGTCCCTGCCGCGGGGTGCCCGCACGGCCGCGGGGTGCATGGGGAGGGCACTGCGCGCCCCCGATGCATGAGGCACCCGGGAATGGGGAGAAGTGCCTCTCTGCCAACTTTCCCACCGCTCCGCGTCCCTCCGGGAACCCCGGGCTCTCCTGCGGGTGGGAGTCCCTGCACTGGTTTGCCGCCCCGGGATGTGTGTCCTGACAGGGCACCAGGGTGATGGCTGGCACCCCCTTTCCCTACTCCCATCTGAACCAACACTGTCCCGACTCTCTCGTTGGAACCTCGGGTCTCTCCTGTCACCCAGGAAACCGCTCTCTCAGCACCCTGAGTCGAGTATATGAGGAGCCTCCATTCCCGGGGCAGCCACCCCTCTAAGCAGGAAATACAGGATGGGGCTGATTTGTTCCCCTGGTGCCTTCTCTGGGAAGGAGATATTTCTGGGCAAGAAACTACCTGCATGCTTTCTTTGCTTCCATCACTATTCCAACAAGAATCCCAGCAGGGACACAATCCTGTATCTTTTGGATGCTTTGTCCCCATACTGTACAAACCCATCTGGCCCTTGTAGCCACCTCCCAGGACATGACTAGGCAGAAGTTTTCCCTCTCTCTGCAGAGCCCTTTGACAGCTTGGGCATTGCAAAGGAGACAGATCTTGTCCCCTCTCTCCCTCGGTGTGGATCCCATCTTCCCTTTGGCCCTTTCTGGCCCTGGTGCCCCCTCACTTCTGGTAATGACAGAGCTGTGCCATGTTTGCACTTGGCCCATCATGGACATGGGTCAGGCCGCCACACCCTTCTTTCTTCCTGAAATAATGTCATTGGCTTCAAATCAGCAAACAATTCTTTTCATTTTTTAAAATAAAAGCAACAGTGCCTTCTCTTCTGACCTGATTTCAACCCTTCCGGTTGTGCTCTGAACAGATTTTTGTAGCTGGTCTCTGCAAAGCCCAAGGCTAGGGAGATACTTCCCAACTTGAGGAGCAACTAGTGTTCCCCTGTACCCTGCTGGCAATTGGGGTCTGCTTGGGCATTTGGAGGCTCCCTGCATTGTCACAAGTGCTTCAAGTGACCTCCAAGAGTGGCCTGGATTCTCCTGCCACAACTTGCAGAATGAGCAGAGGGGCTGAAAGGGTTGGTACCAATGCAGTTGGGTGGCTTGTTGATGCTGGCGGTGCCTATGAAAATACTCAGATGCCAGGGTCCTAGAGCCAGGCTTTTGGTAAAACAACACCAATGACACTGTGCACGTTGAAATCACAGGTGACAGCAAGATGCTTTTCGCTGTCATTACTGATAGACATCACCTCCTGCTTCCTAACACTGACTTCTGTGATCTGAACACCTGCTGCTGCTCTCCAGCCTGGACTAGGCCCCCATGAGACATCCCAACAATGAGCAGGGCATTCAGTGGAGATCCTAAGAATCAGCAACCCATCCCTGGTTCGCTCTTTGGGTGGGTTGGTGGTCATCAGTCAGAGCCCTGGATTGGGAAGGTGGGGATGGGAGCAGGTGTGTGCAGTAGCCCCAGTTGCTGTGGGACCCAAGCCAATGCGCTCTTGTTCAGAGCTGGCAGCATGTCTCCAGGTCTGCCAGATTGAGCAGCCCTAGGAGTGACTTGGTGAGTGGGCAGAGGAAAGCTGGCTGGAGAAGGAGGAGGAGGGCTACCGGTAAAAGTAGTTTGTTTATTCACAAGAGGGGCATACCCTCAGTGGGTCAGTCTGTTTTCTTTCATAGAAGAGAAATGAACTGAAATGATTAATTAATGCTGTGATCCAATTACTCTGAGTTTGCAGAAGGAGCATGGTTTTTCTCTCTTAACTGTCCCCACGAGCATCCTATTGATGTCAGGTTTTGTCATGGCTGGGGTTTTGTTGTTTTGTTTTTTAAATTAAAATGACAAACATCTCCCTAGGGGGGAAAAAGAGAGAGAGAGAGAAAGACAAAAGACAAAAATAGGAAATAAAAATAGTGAGACCAGGAGGAGTGGCTGACGAAGAGCAGTCTCTAGCACACCTTTGCACGAGCCCTTCTCTGCCTGCCCTCTGAGACCTGACCAGCAGCAGCCAGAGAGGTGAAGAGGTTTGGTGAGTGCCCAGCCGAGGTGGCAGGCGCAGCTCTGCAAAGGCAGTGAGGAGAGCAGTAGTGAGAGGAGAGGGAAATGGAGGCTGTTTTCAAGGGGCAGCTGCTGCTTTCTGCACAAGCACAGCTCCTCTTTCTGCGTGCACTCTCACACAGCAAGTTTCATGTGCACAAGCTGACCCCTTCTTCTTGGCACGCTAAATTAGGGCTTTGATGGGTATCTTCTGGAGAAGTGGGCATTGTTCTTGAGCCAGTTGCTGCTTAGCCTGACAGAGGTCTATGCCCTTGTTACTCTCCAGAAAGCCAAGGGAGGAGGTTTGATTTGTATTTCAGCATCCATTCTGGGCTGGCTCTAAAACCGTGTATTTAAAGGACATGTTTCGGGGTGATATGAGTGTATGGGACCTGGCACAGTGAAAAAGTATAAGTTTTGGACTAGATCATGCCCATCTGTTTCCTATCCTCTCTTCAGTCTTATCCCAGCATCCCCTGCTGATGCACCTTAGCCTGCCTGAGCACCAGCACCCACCATGACTATGTCAGGGACCAGTGGTAAGGCAGGGCTCCACACCCAGGCAATGTTTAAGCCTCTTCAAGCTGGTGATTAGAGCAATCATATGAAGGACTCTGGTGACCAGTCAGAAAACAGACACCAGTTTCTAGGAAGACTCATGTGCTTTCCTGCCCAGGACCTTAGTAGGCCAGGCAGTGAGGGTCTTAATGAGTGTCTGTTATCTAGCTCATAGCCAAGTGGAGGAATGTGCCAGCCTTGACTGTTCCTGGGAGCACTACCCACCACAACGCCCCTTTAGCCCTCTAGACACAGCAAAGTCTTGCTGCATCCAGACCCTTGAACATACTAAGTTGAACCCTTGCCCTATATTCAGACCAATTCATTTACTGAAGCTGCAAGAAGGAGTTAGGCACTTCCTGGAGAAATGAATCTTGGGGAAGTGTTCCTCAGTGTGGGTCAGGCTGGCCCACTACCCCAGTATTTTTCTGGTGCAGGAGCACAGGGCAAGGTGTCTGATCTATGGATCCCCACCCTGATGCTTAGAAGCAGAGTTTTAGCAGCAGACACACTACTAGCCCTTGTCCCCCCTGCTAGAGACACCTGGGTGTCCTCTCTCAGTGCGTGTGTTGGCATCTATCCCACCTTGCCTGCAGATCAATGCACTGGTCCTCTTGGGACTTGACTCTCTGCCAGGACAACATCACTTGACCTGTCTTCAGACCCTGAGTCCCCTGGCACAACAAGCATAAGCAAATGAGGCTCTGCTGGAGATGCTTCCCAGCCCAACCCCTTGCGTGCTGGGCACAGCTGCTCACACCTTCGCCCCAGGGCTGCTCCCGGGACCCTCCAGAGATGCCTTTAGCCCTGAGGCTGCACAGCACGGAGGAGGAACTCCAACAAAGGCTCACTTTAGACCTTGCATGATGTAAGTTTGCTTAGAAAATTAACAGCACCAATCCGTCCAAGCCTACAAACACAATGGCTGTAGGCAGAGAGCCTTATCCCTCTGACAATCTCCAAAACCATTTCTGGAGGTCCTGCAAATCAGAGCTGTGGGAGTGGCACTGGCTCTTCTGCCTTACTGTGACCCTGTTCCCATCACCCCTTTAGGTCCTGTGCAGTGTGAGCTCCAGCCACACTTGGTGCATGAGGCAGTGTCAGAGAGGCCCTAGTGCCCTGTACCTTTCCCACCCCCTGCACCAGCACTAGGCAGACTGAGAGGTGCAGCTGCAGAGGAACCTCTCCCACAGCAGGCACTGTTTCTGTGACTCAGAGAGCTGGAGAGGACACGGGGAACCACAGTGCTGTTTACTTGTATTCAAGAGCCTCAAAGAGGAGTTTCATCCTAGGTCAGCTGATGTAGGAAGGGCAGCAGCTGGGAAGTTTGTCCTTTAAAGGCAGGACTCAGTGTAGAGCATGGAGCTCCTCATGCGCAGCAGGCTTGGCCAGAGCTATCACTTCGTTACCGAGTTATTGAGGCTGGTTGTGCACCTCTAGCCAAGAAACCCAGGCAGAGAAACAGCCCCTCTGGTACCACAACTGCTATTAAATCTAGTGTATTTTATATGTAGCACCTTGCACCTTGGCAGAGGAGGTAGCAGGGGCTGGCACCAGGTACCTCATCTGGAGGTGAAATGTCTGCAGATTTAAGGTTATTGGTGAAGTTGGTTTGCATTGGTCAGTTAATGGGTTAATGTCTTCAGGCTCTTTGAGCAGAATTAAATTTATTCATCTCTGGGAAACTCAGAGATCCACTTGTGCAACACTGAGGTCTGAAAACATCACTCTGCAAACACAGTGTCCCGGTCCCTCACATCCGCTCCAGGTCACAGGGCAGCTCTCCAGAGGCATGCATGGCGCCGCGTTTTGCTGGCCCCTCGCTTGCAGACCCTCCCAATGTTGATGTTTGGTCCCAAGTCCCAGGCCGTGTGGTGGGCTGGCTCTGCTGAGGAGGGACAAAGATTCTGGAAGGATCTTTGCATGACTGAGATGGGAAGGAGCTTCTCTAGTGCCTCTGGATTAGTTTGGATCCTTGCTCTGCTGGGAGTTACATCATGTGCAGTCCCAGCTAAAGCCAAAAAAGTGCATGCCTATGTGCAGAGAGGAGTGAAGAGTAATGAAACTGTTCAGGCATCAGCCTTTGCCTGACAACAGGCATGAGTTGCCTGGCCTTGGGCCTGTCTTTCTTCAGCACTTAGGAGTCTGAAGACAGCACAGTTGTCTCTACAATGCTCACAGAGCTCAGATGACCCAGCAAGGCCCATAGTGATGCTCAGCTCATGAAGTCACAAGCAATGAGGTGGCTAAACCCCCAACCCAGTGCTGAGGAATGTTGCCTGCAAAGTTAGTATGGGGCCAGGACAGGCTGGGGACCACCATCCTACCATGAGAGGGGTGCCTGAATCAGAGAGCTGCAGCCCACAAAGGTTTCCAGCCCCAGCACGGCTCCTGCTCTACCCAGCCAGGAGTTGGTGGGATTCTCCAGGGAAGGCAGCGGAGAGAGATTTGCAGGCAATGTCTCTGTGTGAGGTCTCTCCTTCTCAGAAGATTTTCTTAGGGCTTTTCTGCAGGGGAGATATGTAATCGGTCACTGGCAGCCTGAAACTATTCCCACCTCCTTCCTCTCCATTCCTCCCCTCCTCTGTTGTCACTAGGGATGGGGATTTCCTACCTGCTCTCCATCCCTGGCCCCCATGCTTCCCATTCTGTTTGTCCATGCCCTAGGCTCTACTGCCCACCTTCTGCTGCAGCTCCTCTCCTTCACTCTGTCCCTTCACTCAGGCATCACCTTTAACTCCAAACCAACTGGCAAGTGTTGTGGCCAAGTGGGGTCTCATATTTTCACTCCTTTTTCATTAGCTCCTCAAAGATACCCATCTGCTATCTGTCCCCAGGACTAGGGCTCTCCTCTCTCACATATCCATCCATCCAGCAGGGTCATTGCTCTTGCTTGATTTTCTGTGCTTGGCTCAGGGCATCAACTATCTTTTCTCTCACCCATTGCTCAGCTGGTTCATTCATCCTCTCAAAGCTCCATGGAGCCTCACCTTGCTCCATGGGGCAAGGGGCTCTCATTTCTTTCATCAGATCTTTAAAATTTCAGATGCGCAGCTCAGTATTTGCTCCCTGCAGTGCCTCAGCTCTGGGATGAGTTAGAGAGAAACATAGTCTCCCTGCCCTCCTGACACTGATGCTCTGCCAGAGCAACACTGCATCCCTGACTGTCTGAGCTGCATCCCCACCCTATGGCTCATGGGGACCCTGTGGGGGACAAAGAGGGTGACTAAAGAGTGCTGGGAGTCTCTGCATGGCGGCCAGCCCCTGCCTTATTCAGCACTAGCCCTGGCTCCTGGGATAGGGTTGAGGGGTCTGATGCCCAGGTGGTGGGGACCTGGTGTGGGCGACCATGGCTGTGTGGGGCAATGACAGGGTGAGGGGGCTTCCCCAAATGAGCCTGAGTCCTTTCCCCTTTATGTCCTCAGACGAGGCCTGTCCCTTGGGCAGGGGGAGCTGCTTTTCTAAGCAAACAGGTCTGGGGTCTTACAACTCCTGGCCCTCTTGCTCCCAGTCCCTTCTTCACCACTGTCTCTCCCACAGGTATCTGATCCCAGCCACTGACCAGAAGAGAGCCCAGCTAATCCAGGCAGTCACTTGTTGCTGTAATCCTCCCTCTGTCTCCCTTCTTCCCCTCTGCTGGCTGATCCCAAAGCCCTTCCTGGCAGTGGGACCTGTAGCTGCTGGGTTATTTCTGTTGCGCTGCCTTGAAACAGCTGGATTCTGTTAAACCTCCAGCCCAGGCATATAAAAGAACGTGAGCATCTCTCTGAGGCAGAGAGCATTAATGCAGTGGATGGGAGGGGAGAAGTGTGGCTCCAGCCCAGGCTCAGCTGGAAGCCTCAGCATGGGCTGAGCTCTGCCACCAGCTGGGAGCTGCAGCCGTGGGGCGGTCAAGGTAGAGGACTCTCAGGGGAGGGCACCGTGTCTCCCTCGGCCCCCGCTGTGGGATGCCGCTGTGGTGAGCCTTCTCCCCCGGTGATGTTACCCATCGGAGCCAGCACAGGCGTGGGAGCTGCTGGGGAGCTGCTGGTGCCTGGGAGCTGCAGGCTGGGCACTGCCGGGTAAGGCTGGACTTTGGCTTGCATGGCATTTGCCATGCACACGTCTTAGTAGCATTTCACTGATGGGTTATTTATTTGGCCTAATAATTGGGTGACAGATGGTTAATTAATTGTCAGAGTGACCAGTGTGCTGGTAGGCTATTTATAGGAGTGATTTTCAATCACTATTTTAAAACCGCTTTTTAACGGGCTTGCTTCTTGTCTGGTAATGCTGTGGATAGATGGCTGTGTATGATACAGGGCACATTAGGGATACAGGCAGGAGCTGGAGGGCTGTTTTGGGCAGGTGGTGCAACTGGGCCAGCTGTAAGATGCTGGTGAACCTGATGGGCTGGATGCTACCTACATGAGCGGCTCACAAGCCATGGCCCTGACTTGCAAGGGTTTCTCACAGCCAAGTGCATGCCACCTTGGATGTGGTGCCTGTTTTACTCTGAAGCACAGCAATAACCACATAGTTACAAGCAGCAGCGAAGGCAGGGGAGCTCCTGTCTTGCATGGGCTGGGTGGTGACGTTACACAGCTGCAACAGTGCCTTCTGGGCCCAGACATAGTGAATTTTCAAAACCTGATGCACAAACACATGTCAAGGACAGGGGTATTCTCTGGCCCTGTTGCCTCCCCCTGAAAGCTGGCTGTGCCTGTGCCACTGAGCTCGCTTGTGGGGATGGAGGAATTTGCTTTGCCTCATGAGGGCCAGTTGAACAGCAGAAGAAGAAAGAGGAATAAATTATTCAATGGAAAAATAAAATGCCCAGAACCACCCCATATGTTATTGACAAGAAACTATATGCTATGGTGGCTCAGATCTCCCCTGGAGCAGGATAATGACTTCAGAGGTCCATCAACCCTTGCTGTGCCAGAGGGCTGAAAGCACAGCCACCAGCTGGAGCCAGGAGGGCAGAGGGAGGCCTGCCATTTTAACACAACATCTGGTCCCTCATCTTTCTGTTTTCCTGGTTGTTTATTACTTTCATTGCTCTTCATGCAGAAGCACAGAAGTAGCCTGAAACCAACCCACCCTGCCAGGCACAGGACCTCCCAGTGGTCCTCTCCTGTATACTGTATTTCTAAGGTGCCTCTTCACAGTATCTAGGAACTCTGTTTTTGCTCTCTGAGGGGTGTGAATCTGTCAACCAGAACAATCCTTCACTAAGCTGTAAACTGGTGCCATGATTCAGGAACTAATTAACAGCTATTAGATAATGCAATTTACACCACAAACTGTCACTCCTTCCTAAGTAACCTCGCTCTTTGTGGGCATGAGCCATAAATGCTCAGCATCTTCTATCCCCTCCTTTTTCTCTCTCTTCTCCTTGTGGTGGTGGCTGCACTAACTGCCCAGCCCCACATCAGCAGTTTCACACGACAGGACTAATCGTGTTAAAATTTTCACCCTCTTGGCACTTTCAGGAAGGCCAAGACAAGCAAAGGGGCTGCAAGGGAGCTGACCTGGCTCTTTCCAACTGTGACACCGCAGGTGATGTTTGCTGGCCCAGCCTTCTGCACCCAGCCAAAGCAGGGGGTGATATGTGCCTTCTCCTGTGATGTGCCTGTGATGGAGGGGGGCAGCTTCCCTTTCTTCTGGAGACTGGCAGCATCCAGAGCCTGACAGAATCCAGCCTGCCAGAATTGGCAGCCACAGCCGCCCCATCCTGTCCCTGGGTTTGAGGTCTCTTCAGTTTTAGTGTTGCTCCAAGCCCATGCAGAGCAAAGGCCCATCTCCTCTGGGAATGGCTCACACTCCTAAGTGTCTGTTAAAGTAAGGGTTTCTCGAATTCCTCTCCTTCCTCTGTAAACACCTTCCTCCCAGACTGGTGTGTGAGCATGGGGCTTGTTTTATGGTGGGGATGCTTTTGGAGGACACTGGGTGTGCACAGCCCTGATCATTCCCAGAGACCTTGCTTCAAGACACATGGGACAGGATGTGACTCTGCCCCCAGCTACACCTGCTTCTCCCAGCATTGAGGTTGAGGCTGGGATGGAAGCAGTGTTGAAACAGGAAGGGACAAGACTGGTGGTGACATGAGGGACAGGGGCTGTGGAGGGACAGAAGGAGGCTGTGCAACACAGGGAGGAGAGGCAGGGTACACTGGGACAGTAGGGCTCCTTGTTTCAGGAGCTCATCCCACAGCTTGAGGTGCCACCATCACATGGACATGTGCCCACCAGCCTCTCCCATTGCCTTTGCCATACTGGTGGGGAGGGCAGCCAGCTCTTCCACATAGGGAGCAATGGAGGCAGGAAGGAGTTAAGCCCTCCATCCCACTTGAACTGAGTGCTCAGCAGGTGCTCAGTCACTAACTGCACCCAATGGAGAACCGGAGACTAGCTAATGCAGACTTTTAGGGTACAGGTTGATCATCAGCAGTCCATGACAGGGCTTTCACCTTTCCTACCTGGCAACAGGCTGTAAGACAGTTTGCAGGAGCTGGCAGTCTGGGAAGGCTTGCTGGAGAGGCATGTAAGGTGTGCAGCAAGGGAATAACAGCTTTCTGCTGTGTCCTCGGATGTCACCCTGTGACCAAGGAGAGGTGGGCAGCACTAGCTTTGCTCACTTCATCTGAACCTGCCTCCTCATCCAACAGTGGTGGCACCCACAATTTCAGGCAGCGATGGGGACCCTCCAAAATAGTTGGACCCCACCCAAACTACAACCTTCCCTTCCTGGATTTGTGGCTACCTGGGCCTTGTGTCTTCATCCATTACATGTAAGATGCTGTGTGGGAAGGGAGAGCTGCTTCCCTATCTTGACACAACTGCTGAGCACTACAGCAGCCACAGAAACCCTTAGACCAAAAGATGCTCTTGGTGAAGAGTTGGAGGCTCCTAATGGCTCTGTTGGAGAGGAGAAAACCATCCATGAATCACTGCCAAAAGTCTGAGGGATTTTGCTGTAGGTGGCTGGTGCAAGCAAGTGTGGGAGAGCACCCACCAAGCACTGCTGACATAAGATGGTGTGTGCATGCTGAAAAGCCAATTGGTGCCACAGATAGGGGCCTCAGCTCCAGGGGCCCTCCTGAAATGATCTCTGGGCTTTGTCAAGGCTAGGCCTCCTCTCTGTCTGTGGTGTCATCAGGAAAGTGGGGGGCAAAGGGGGATGTGAGCGAAGGGAGAGGAGAAATGTACTCTTGGAGGTGCAGGCAGTGAGAGCTGCGCACTGGGGGACATATAGGACATATTTAGTGGGGAGACTCCTGGGTCTGGAGAGGTTCCTTGATGTCTGGGGCTTCACAACATTGGGAACAATGATGTGGCTGACATGAGGGTGGAGATGGAGTCACATTGGTGAGTTTGTTTCATCTCCACAGCTCTTTTGTGTGCTCCCTCCTATCCTCAGACACATCATGCAGATGCAGATAGATCTCTGCCTGAGGGCTGTGTCTGTACCCAGGCCCTACCCACACAGCCTGGATGCACTCCATGTCAAAGGCAAATGGCAGAATATATCCCCAGTGCCCATGTAGGCATGATGAATGGCTTGGTCAGCTGCTCCAAGACCTAACAAATTTGTAGCATCCTTGGCCTTCTCCCAGTTCCAGACTGATCTCCTCCTCAGGAGATCAAAGGCAGTGCAGAGCTGTCCCAGTGTATTCAGTGAGGTGTCATGGGCAAAAGAGTCAGACAGTGGGATGAGGAGAGCAGAAGATGGGGAAAGAAGGGTTGCCCAGTGGGCTGGGTCATGGCAGAGAATAGCCAGGGCATCTGAGGGGGTGACAGGTGTACACGTCTTCCAGCTTGTACGTGTTGCTGTATGTCTGTGTCGTATGTAACTTCACACCTTTAAGCATTTTCACTCCCCCTCCTTCCCTCTCAGGGAGGATTGCTTTATTTTTGCTGTTCAGTAAAGGTTCATTTTCAAAATGCCCGTTTCAGCTCTCCACCCCGAGGCTGCAGTTGCCTCTGTCTCATCACACCAGTTTCCAGCATGACCTCTGGGTGGCATCAAAACGCACGCGTCAGCCTTTCCTCCTTGTCTTGTGACCTGTACAAACAGTTTTGTGGAGAGGGGTGGATGGACTTTTCTTACTTTGGGCAACTGAGAACACAAGTCCCTGTCAAGGCTGATAATTAATTAGATGCACTTAAAAGAGGATGCTGGTTCACGAACAAAAGTGAGAAAAGTGAAACCCTCATTTTAGCAGAAACAATGAAAAGGTTTCTTTCAAGATTTTCAGATTCTTCTTGGAAGAGCTGGGGTAGATGTCTGCATGATTGCTAGCTTGTCTGATCAGTTTGATTAGCTGTTACAAGAATGACAGTTAAATCTCCCCATCTCACCAAAGTGAAGAAATTAAAACTCATTTCAATTGTACTGAAACCAACCCCCAAACTGCCATGATTATATATTTCTAAGCCATTTTATACACTTATCACCTCTTCTGACATTGCTGGCTGGGTTCCCAGGAAGGATGGCAGCAGAAACCTCTTTCCCTCTCCCTTGATGCATTGCTTGTGCCTGGGGCTGGGTGCAAAGCTGGGCAACGCCACTAAGCTTCATCTCCCTGTTGGTATCTAGAATTTAGCATCTACCAGAGGGTACTACGTTTTTTCCCAAGCATTTTGTTTCCATGTACCACATGTAACAGGCTCAGAAGATAAAGGCAGAGATGTATTTCTTTGTCTCTCACTCACTTCTTTCACCTGCACCTGTAAGAAAAGCTCCACTGCTGTTGTGCCTGTAGCCTTGCTAATGCAGAAGCCGCCTAATGGCTACATCAGTCCCTGGCTGTAGCATCTCAACAGCCATGTTTCCATTTAATTACACCTACATCTCTTTAGAAAGTGGTTATATTAAAACCTTGGCTGTTTGCTGAAGGCAGAAATCTCCTACCCTCACCACAAACAAAAGGAAAGGGTGTTCCTTTTAAAATTATTAAAACAGATGAACAGATCCCAAAGCCTGCCAGACCCTGTTTGGAAGAGCCATGTGTTAATAGCATGTTTATACACTTAGCAAAATCAGCTTCAGGAGTCCCAGGCACTGGCAACCAGCACCTACACCAGCCTGCAGAAACATGTTGTGCCAGGGGCTCCCACTGGATACCCACCCACTTGCTCTCTCCCACTGGGTTCCCAGCCGCAGTGCCCGTGGGGCTGGATGGGCTGCATGGCAGGACCCTTGCCCTGGGCACCAGGCAGACCTTCTGGAGAGGCTGCCCTTGCTAGGCTGGGTCAAGATGCCCCCAGCATCCAGGGTGAGGCTGGTGAAGGCCCAGCATGTTTTGGGGGCCTGAATGGTGGGGAGAGGCAGGTTGAATGGGAAGCTCTTCTGTCTAGCCCATCTCCCTCAGCACTTTTGCTTTTCCTTTGCCTTCCAAGAAATTCCCCTTAATTCCAACACAGCAATTGTGGTCTATTGATTTTTTTTAAGGTCCATTTTACTCTTACCTTGGGGAGTTAACCACAAGCATCTTTGTTTGGATGAAGACAGTCTTTCTGTCCATAATTCTTATCACCTTTCTTAAATAACTCCACATATCATGCTGAGATAGACGTCTGACTTCACCTGTACATTTCCATGGCTGAGGAGGCATTCAGTGTGATGTGGGACTGGGGTGAAGGACCATCACTAACTGATGGCATTGATACAACTCCCTCCCTCTCCTGCACCTGCTGGATCTGTGCTGTGAACCTGGGCCAAGCCAAATTACACATTTTCAGCTTTGCTTGGTTTTTCAGCGTCTGCATCTGAGCTGAGACAGACCTTTGTCAGGGCCACCTCTGTTGGACAGGTTGGTGCCCCCAGTGTGACTCACACAAACTCCTTGGGTCTGAAGCTGTAGTGTAACTTGCTGTTTTCCTTGTCTCAGATTTCATCTTCCAGAAGGAGCTGTTTGCTGCCAGAGACACAGGTGAGCTGAGTGGACCATGGCATGGGCTTTGTGGGTTAGCCCCCTCTCTTGGGGAGTGCTGTGGGGAGGTCAGCAGGGCATGCCTGAGGCACACCATAAACCTGCAGCTATCCCTGAGGAAGGGCACTGGCTCCATGCCATGCTGTTCTAGCAGCGAGTGCTGTATGTGCATGACTGATGGGCTCTGCAGCCCCTTTTCCCCGCAGCCTCTCCCTGTGCCTTTCCAGAGCACAATGAGGTCTGTGCTCCTACTGGGATGCAGTTCCTGGCCCTGCAAAAAATTACTATCACACACTGACCAAAGGGCTGTCCCTAGCCCTGTCCCTGCTTATCTCCCTGCAGCCTGTGTGCCCGCTCTACTGCTAAATAGGGATACAAAAAGGGCCTCCATAGAACTCCTGGGGGAAGGCTGCAGAGGCAGAGAGAAGACCAGGAATACTGTGAGATCTTTGAGCACTAGCCAAGAGCAGCAATGGCCTAGGAAACCAAGGAGGCAGCAAATGCTGCCAACACAGGCTGGCAAGTCTGATATTCTCCCTTTCTGTCCCCATTCCCCTTGCAGACTCCATGCACAACCTCTCTGCTCAGCCCTGGCAGGCAAAGATGGCCAATCTGACCTATGACAACTTCACCCTGGGCAACCGCTCTGAGGTGGCCATCCAGCCTCCCACCAACTACAAGACAGTGGAGCTGGTCTTCATCGCCACAGTCACCGGCTCGCTCAGCCTTGTCACCGTGGTGGGGAACATCCTGGTGATGCTCTCCATCAAGGTGAACCGCCAGCTCCAGACTGTCAACAACTACTTCCTCTTCAGCCTGGCCTGTGCAGACCTTATCATTGGGGTCTTCTCCATGAACCTCTACACGGTCTACATCATCAAAGGTTACTGGCCACTGGGGGCTGTGGTGTGCGACCTGTGGCTGGCTCTGGACTATGTGGTGAGCAATGCCTCTGTCATGAACCTGCTCATCATCAGCTTTGACCGGTACTTCTGTGTCACCAAGCCCCTGACATACCCAGCCAGGAGGACCACCAAGATGGCAGGACTGATGATTGCAGCTGCATGGATATTGTCCTTCATTCTCTGGGCCCCTGCCATCTTGTTCTGGCAGTTCATTGTGGGCAAGAGGACAGTGCCTGAGAGGGAATGTTACATCCAGTTCCTCTCCAACCCAGCGGTGACCTTTGGCACGGCCATTGCTGCCTTCTACCTGCCGGTAGTCATCATGACAGTGTTGTACATTCACATCTCCCTGGCCAGTAGAAGCAGGGTGAGGAGACACAAGCCTGAAAGCAGGAAAGAGAGGAAAGCCAAGTCCCTCAGGTTCCTCAAGGGCCCTCTGATCAAACAGAACAACAATAACTCTCCCAAAAGGGCAATGGAGGTGAAGGAAGAAGTGAGGAATGGGAAAGTAGATGACCAGCCATCAGCACAGACAGAGGCCACTGGCCATCAGGAGGAGAAGGAGACATCTAATGAATCCAGCACTGTCAGCATGACCCAGACCACAAAAGACAAGCCCACAGCAGAAATCTTGCCAGCAGGGCAAGGACAGAGCCCAGCCCACCCACGGGTGAACCCAACTTCCAAGTGGTCCAAGATTAAGATCGTCACCAAGCAGTCTGGGACTGAATGTGTCACCGCCATTGAGATTGTCCCAGCTAAGGCAGGAGCCTCTAACCACAACTCCCTGGCCAACAGCCGCCCAGCCAATGTTGCCAGGAAGTTTGCTAGCATTGCCAGAAGCCAAGTACGGAAGAAGCGCCAGATGGCAGCCCGAGAGAAGAAAGTCACCCGCACCATATTTGCTATCCTGCTAGCCTTCATACTCACATGGACTCCATACAATGTGATGGTCCTCATTAACACCTTCTGTGAGACCTGCGTACCTGAAACAGTGTGGTCCATCGGCTACTGGCTCTGCTATGTCAACAGCACCATCAACCCAGCCTGTTACGCCCTCTGCAATGCCACTTTCAAGAAAACCTTCAAGCACCTTCTCATGTGCCAGTACAGGAACATTGGCACAGCCAGATAAACTGGCACTCAGGGACCACTTCAGTAACATTATGGAAGTCCTTCCCTTTGCCTCCTTTGCCAGCGGGGGTTCCTCTGCTCCCCACTCACAACAGTAAAGACTGTGCAGTGATTGCAGATGATGCCCTTCATCCAATGCTGACAAAGACCCAAGGCACCTTTGAGCTGCAGGTCCTTCCAGTCACCCTGAACCTGGGGACTACCCTGGGGAGCCAGGAGGAAAGCCAGAGGCAAGAGGAGATGTGGTTACCAGGAGTCCTCCCCAGCTCCATACTCTTGAGAATGGCCAAATGGCATCAGTGTTACTGTCTTGACTGGATGCACCTTCTCCCTTGGCTGTCTGTCTCCAGGGCATCAGAGCTTATCTGCATGCAGATGGGCTGATGCTGGATGCTTTCAGTGGGCTTTTAAAGTGTTTATTACCCAAGAAATGAAAGAAACCAGGGTCAAACATTTGCTAGATATCTGGGACCAGGGTGGCTCAGGCATGCTAATGGGGAGTCCTGCTGGCCCAGCCAGGGCCCCACCCAAGGCAGGCAAGATTGCACCCTAACATGTGACAAGCTCCTTCCTTTCTCTGGAGAGTACCATTGGACATCCTCACACGGGCACCCGGGGCAGAATTTTTCCCTGGGCTTTCACTCTGCTCTCCTCTACATGCCCTTTCTGCCCTCAGCCAGCAATTGGCTGGACAGACAAACCAAGCATCTCACTTGTGGGTGAGAAGTCACGCCCTACAATGATGGAAACTAAAATTGCAAGGAAAAGCAGCAGTGTGGTGCAGGGATTAAGCTCAACAGCCCTGGGGATCATGTCCCCTGAGAAGTGGGCAGCAGTGGCCATGAAAATAACTGTCCTTGGGCAGGACAGGGGGCACTGGAGGTCTTGGAGGTGGGTGGGAAGAGAGTTTACAATGTGGTCAAGTTACCCTGTGTCTCACCAGGACCATGAACAAGTCCCCTCTCTCCCCATGGGAGGCCTGGTGCACGGCTCTGGAGGTGGGAGAGGATGGCAGTGGCTCCCAGCCCCACTCCTGCCCTGGGTGCAGGGGGATGCTCCAGGAAGACTGAAGGAGCCAGTTGCTGAGCTTTGTAAATGGATGTAACACTGACATTGGTGTAGTGGCGGAGCCCTCAGCATGCAGGCTTCAGCCAGTGTCTCCAGCCTCCTCCCTGCCCAGCTGTCTGTGCAACCCAAATCATCCCAGGGCTGCTCCTCAGCTTCTCCCAAAGCCAAGTTTCTGCAAACCTTGGTGGACACAGCCAGGTGCAGGCAAGGGATGGGACAGGGCCACTCTAGCACTGCAAACTCCATGTCCATATGTCTTTACCATCCTCACAACAGGATGCTGCTGTGCAACCAGGAGAAAGGCTGCCCCAACCCAGATGGGAACCCCTCCACCACTGCCTTTAGGATAATTCACATAGGGGTGCTCAAAATGCCTGTTGGGCGTCTGGGTATATTCAAATGGTTACAACTGCTGCCCAACCCATTCCATCCCAAAACAAATAAAGACCTTGGACAAAAAAACAACAGCCACATTGTGAGGAATAAATGAATCATTACCCAGGTGCTCCTTCCCAACTTACCAGTGTCACCTGCCGGTGACATTTCCTGCACTGTGGGTGGCAGCCTCATCCCTTCTGCTGAGATTAAGTGGGGGCAGCCTCACAGCTGCTGAGAAGAGGCTGTGAGGTCTGACCCATGTGCTTTTTCCAAGACCACGTGCATGTGTCACCCAGACAACCACTGCCAGCTGTGCGGTAACTTCACTGCTGGTCCTGGTGGGGCCAGCAAAGCTGCGTTTGCTGGGGTTTCCAGCACAGCAGCACCTCATGGGGAAAACTGGTTGGTTCCAACACTTTTTTGAAAAAGATTTTTATTGGAAAAGAAAACAAATCCCATTTTCCAAAAGGAGTGAGAGCTCCCACCCAGCATCAGCATTGGCATGGCAAAGGCAGAGGGGCTGCAGCCTCGACATGGACACACATGATTAGAAGTGATAGATGAGAGGAGACACAGTGGATCCTGGGGATGATGGTGATTTTCACCTCAGCTGCTGCAGGTAATTCATGCCTTAGCCAAAGGAAGGGATGCTAGAATAAGCCCCCTGAACTGAAAACAGTACTCAAGTGAGCAAGTGGCATGAGTAATGGGGTTACTCTGGAATTCAGCACTCACCCCTTCCCTCTGTCACTGGTACCTGGTGGAGGAACGAGGCGGCTCCTGGACTTGCCAAAGGATGCGCTAAAGGCAACTCATTTGTGCTGGAGGGTGGAAAAATGTGTGTTCCCATCCCAGCACTCTGGGCATATCCCAGAGAACCTCGACACCAGCCAAGAGGAGGTGAGCAGGAGGCACTGGCAGTGGCAGTGGGGCAGCAAGGATGCGGGCAGCCTCTCCTGCAGGGTGAATAGGTTTGCTCTCTACAACACTAATGATTAAAACAAGGCATTTCAGTGAAAGAGGAGATCATGGAAAGGAAGAAGGAGAGGAGGAGGAAGACTAACGCGGGCCAGCTGCAACTGGGCATCCAGTCCTCTAGGCACCGTGTTGAGGGGCTGACGAGGATGATGACTTCCTGTTCTAGTCCTTCCCCTTGCCCTTCTTTGCTGCATTGGAGAAGCACAGGAGAAAAGAGTTAGTGCATCTGTTGGAACCTCACTGGTCCTCCAGACTGAGCTGTGGTAGAAATGCAGCCAGCACAGACAGCGTGCCATGGTGCAGTGGCTGCATCTCTGCAGGCAGCCACCCAGCATGTAAAACCATGGTTTTCACCAGTCCCAGGGAGAAGAGCAGGGAAACCCCATCCCACCAAAACCAGCAGTGACTTGTGGAGGGACCAGGGCTTTTCCTAGCAGCACCTGCATCCCACCCAGCAAGCAGCTGGACTTTGGGGTTGTCACATGTGCAGCTGTAAAAGACAGAGAAAACTATGTAATCCCCCACACCCCCAGCAAAGTCTAAACTCAGTGGGCCAAGATACTTCTGAAAAACCCCTGCCTGGGGTCCCAACAGGACCTTTCTGAGAACTTACCTTTGGACTTGGACTTGATCTTGGAAGAGCAGGGCTTGGTCACATAGACAATCCCTTCACACTGGGCATTATACAGGGCTTTCTTCAGGATGCCTGAGCGAGTCTTCAGGCCTGTCTGAGCACTACACCCGCCCCAGCTTTCAAACTTGTACTTGCAGTCAGCTGGATGAGAGGGGAGAGGCATCAGAGCTGGTCAGGACCCACTGTGGGCCCCAGCCCTGGTCACCCACCCCAGCACGGTCCCCAGCCACCCTATCTCCATGTACCCACCTCCAAATTTCTTCTTCCAGTTGCAGGGGATCTTGCACTTGAGCTTCTTGCTCTCATCTTTGCAAGTTCCCTCACGGTAGCCCAGGCCACAGTCCTTACTGTTGGGAACACAGGGTCCCCAGCGCCAGTCCTCGCACTTGGAGCCATCCTTCTTCACCTTCTCTGTGAGGAAAAGAGGACTGGATGCTCTCTGCAGGGACAGGTGAGCACACCCCAGGCTGTCCCCCACCCACTGGCCCCTGACCCCAGGGCTGCCCCCTCACCTTTCTTGTTCTTGCCAGCCTCGGCAGTGGCAGCCAGCAGGATCAGCGCCAGGAGGAGGAGGAGGCCCCGGACCTGCATCTTGCCTGGGGATGAGGGAGAGGGTGAGGTGGGTGGGAGGTCGGGGTGCAGTGTGGTGTCACGGAGGAGGCATGGTGGGCTGCGGGCAGCCTGTGTGGGAATAAGACAGCAGCTGCCTCCATTGCACACACACAGGCCTACTGTGCCCTGCTCATTGTCAGCCATTAGAATATGTGCATTAATTGCAACATATTAATGTAGGTGCATTAATTGTAACATATTAAGGAAGGTTAATTGTGTACCTCGATGCCCGCCTCCCACCAGGGAGCTGTAGGGTTGAGAGATTATTCCCATTCCTGCAGACCCCCATTGCCCTGAGCGTGGTTGAAATGCTCTCCATGGGGACCCCCACACCAGCTGGGAAAGGCCCTAAAGTTGAATGCCCATGGATCCTTTATCCAGCACCCAGCAGGCTGCTGGACCATACCAAAGAGCCCCGGGACTGGGGAGCGACAGCTTCCATAGTACCTTTCTCCATTTCCAGAGGATGCCAGGATGGGGAAGAAAAAAGCCCAGGAAAAACGAACACGGTGCCATGAGGGGTCTGAGAGTTAAATCAGCAAATTAAACACAAAAAAAAAGTACCCACGGTGTGGGAGTTCATTGGAGGGATGGAGTAGGAATGCTGCACCCACTGCCTGCACCACCTATGCATCTGGGGGTGTGCGCAGGTGTGCACGCACCCGGGAGCAGGTCGGGGACAAGGATGCACATGTAAGTGTTCGACTCCTGGGACTCTGCCCTCTTCCCCTGCCCTCATGGCCTTGGAACAGGTGATGGCTCCCCTTCAGCTGCCACCATGAGACTGTGGGATGCTGATGCCAATACTGGGGTCCCAGATCCTGCAGGTGTGCGGAGCTGGCATCTCAAATGTGGTGACCCCTTCCCTGCTCCTCCAAAGCCCCTAAGGATGCTACCCATATCTGTGCAGCAGCTGCCAGCCAGAAAATACATCACACCTGCCCTGGCTCTATGATGGGCTTGGCAGGACTGGACTGTAGAGGACAGCATGAATTGCAGGCCCAAGGAGATATCAATGTGGGGAAGAACCTGGGGTCAGTGTTTGCTCTCTGCCCCCAGGCTCCCCAGGCAGTGTGCCAAAGAGAGCAGCATCCCACATTATTCAGGCTCTAGTGCACTCACCTTTCATGTGTCCACTGCCAAGCTGCTGGCTTTGCTCCGCATTGAAGTGTCACAGGGAATTACACAGACCGGCTGGCAGAGAGCACAGTGGCCAGAGTGAGATCTGCCTTCCCCCTCACTCAGCCCAGCGGGGAGCCCATCCTGCCGAGCACAGCACGGCTCAGCTCTGTTCCCACCCATCTGCCTTCAAAGGGGACAAGGGCTCAGCCCAGATGGGCTGGTTACAGATGACAGGGCTGGAGCTGAGCTGAGTTACAGACACGGCTGTCCTGCTTTCTCCAGCAGCTCTTACAGCATCTCTGGCATCTGCACTATTCACAGCCTTTCACTGGTTTCTGGTGCGCTGTAAACTTCTTCCATACTTGGCTCCAGAGCCTTTCCTTGTGCTCCTTTCACCTACTCCCAGCTCAATGCCTTCTGCTTTGGCCTTTAAGCTCCTAGGGCAGGCAGCCCTAGCTGCCATGCTCACCTCTGCCTTGCCTCCAGGCATGCTTTCACACCTTGGGTGCTGTGGAGCCCTGCCCATGTGTACACAGGGAGGTGAGAAGAGGGGCTCGGAGGGGCAGACCTGCTACAGCCACTGGATTTGCTCTGAGGTTCTGCCTGGCACATCACATCCCTCAGGCAAAAGTCTATAGGGACCTTCAGTCATGGTTCATTCTAAAGCATTCATAAGGGAAAGGGAGTGCAGTTTTCTGATTGGTTTTCCAAACAGCCGGACCTCTTTCTTACTGGGCAAACAAGAGCTGTTCCTGGTTGGGCTGACAGCACCCTCAGGCATGTTCATACATCCTGTGTCCCTGTGGGGCCCTGGCTTCTCTCTTCTTCAGGTGTCTGCTGGCTCTCACAGAGAATTTATCTCTCCCAGTAAAGGGCTTGCATGAGCGGAGCAGCCTGGAGCCCAACCACTTTGTGGTAGTCCCTATTTGCCCTTCCCTCCCCTTCTCTAGCTGTCCTGGGTTTGAATGATCTAGGATCAGCCCTAAAAAGAAATCACATGGTGAAGCTGAAGCAGAGCTCAAATCCCCACCATTGCAATGGGAGAGCTTGTACCCCTCTCTGGACACCACTCAGGGACGGGCAGTGCCACAGGCTTCCCATAAGGCAGGCCACACATTCTCCCCAGCTCCTATCCCCTCATTGCTGCTTCGATGGACTCCTGGGAGTGGGGTGGCTGCTGGGCTCACAACTCCCGTCACAGCCCCTCTGCCAGCAGTGGGATCTCCTGGCTCAGCTGAAGTTGCAGCTGGCTCTGGCAGAGGTGGGCCCAGGATTAAGGTCCTGCCCCTGCAGGCTGAGCTGCTCCCCTGTGCCTGGGCAGGGAGCCTGGGGCTTGGAGTGCCAGGCACCCCGACAGCAGGAACTTCCCTGCTGCCAGGAAAGGAGAGACTGAGCTTCTCCCCGTGGGCCGAGGCCTTAGCATGATCAGGAGGTTCTGCTGGAGGTGCTGAGGGGAGCAGAGCTGGGGAACTGTGGGGTTTTCCAGCAGTCGGCCTCACCTTCCGCTCGCAGCAGAAGGTGCTCCAGGGGGAAAGGGTTCTGCCCGTGCACTAGGGGCAGAGAGGAGCAGACAGCGCCCTTCCACACCCCTGCCCTCTGCTCCCTCACCAGGGTAAATGCTGCGCCGTGCCCCCAGCACAGCCCCTTCCCGTCGCCCCCCGGAAAGGCTGGCCGTGGCCGAGCCCCGCTCCGGGGCAGCTCCTCAGGCTCCGATCGGAGCATCTCCCACCACCGGAGCTCTCCCCGAACCACTGTGGAGTGCTTCCCAAGGGCAGTAGGACATAAGACACCAGGCCACTGCACAGTCCGCCTGCCCTCCAGGAGCTGAGTCCCTCCTAAACTCCATCCTCCTGCATCTCCGGGCTCTTTCCTAGCTCCTCGCAGGCGAGCCAGCACCCCGGGGTCCGCCGCCCCCGGCACACCTGCCCCAATCGCCCTTTTCTGCAGCTTCTGCCCAGGCAGGACCATGACCCCCACCCGGGCAAAGCCCCTTGCCCCTGCGGGGAGCCCTCAGCCTGGATTACTGCCGCCCCACTGGGGAGGCGAGGGGGAGGTCGCCTCTCGCCTCGCCGGAGGCGCCCATCCCGCGGCGTCGGGCGGGCGGTGCCGCCCCCTCGGGGGCTTGGGGTGGGGGCCCGACCCCGAGAACTGGGGCTGGGGGCCACACTCACCTGTGGTGCGGAGCGGAGCGGAGCGGTGCGGAGCTGCTGCCTTTGTGTGGCGGCCGCGTGTGGAGCCCCGCGCAGCGCACAGCGGCCCCTGACGTCGGGCTCGGCTGGCAGCAAAAAGGTGGGTTTTCAGCCCAAAACTTTTCGCAAGCTCCTCCTCTGCCCCCCCGCCCCGGCAGGCACAAAGGCAGGGCGGCGGAGGGGGCAGGCTGGCCCCTTGGCCGGCGGCGAGGGGGGCGGGGGTCACTCGTCTGGAGGGTGTGGTGGGCGCGGGGGGCGTCAGGTCCCCCGTCCCCTGCCCAGTCTCACCTTCTTGCAGCGCTCTGCAACCCGCAGGCAGCAACCAGCCCCCTGTAGGGGTTCAGCTGGCCATGCACCCCAACATCACCGAGTGGCCGAAGCTGAACAGCCGGTCAGGGTCTGTCCTGGAGGCTGCCGCTCTGAGCCTCGCTGGAAGCTGGCCCCTGGAGCTCGATGGAGTGAAGAAAACCACCCCGTGTCTCCGCCAGCTCCGTGATGCGTCCTTTCCCATCAAGGCCACCGGCATGGATGGAGCGACATTCATGGTCTCTCTCTGCTTGCTCTGCCCCTCGTGGGAGGGTACCAAGGATGGGGTACTTCCTCAGCACCCAGAGCAGCTCATCACTAACATGCTGGCCCAGGCATCTCTCCAGCCCCACCCCTGTGACCTGCCTGCAGGGCCCCAGCTCAGTCATGCTGCTGCCCTTCTCCTTGGACCAAGCAGCAGCATCAGACTGCCTGTGGGGGATGAAAAAGTCCTTGCGGACATCACTGCTCCCTTCCCCCCATCCACCCCCTTTTCTTAGTAGGTGAGCTGAGGCAGGGGCCAAGTCAATTCTCCTCTGGAGTCAACAGCCAGAAAGGCGAGTGTCATGGTGGAAGAATGAGGTTGTGGTGGGGAATGAAGCCGTTTTTCCACCCCTTATCCTGGAAGAAGGCTGCTGAGAGCAGGGCTGTCACAGGTGGAGTTGCAAGGCGGGGGGGATGTGAGGGGTGGTGGGCTCTGCTTGTTTTTATGAGCTGCTTTGAAACCAGTTCTCTTCCCAAGAGATCAGTGCATTTAACTCACACCCTGCCAGCAGTTTCCTGAACATCTGCAGAGATTTTAAGGAGGGCTGGCAAATGTGGGAACATGGAATCTCCTCTGCCTGCTGCACACAGCAGCAGGTACTGCTCCGGATGGTGAGGGGTCTGGACATGCAGGGCTCTACATCTGAGCCCAGGACACAGAAATGGATCCTGACAGCTGGGCAGGTAGCAAAGCCAATAACCTCCCCTCACTGCCGTGCCTTTAAACTAAAGCTGAAGAAAGCTGCTGAGACAAATTTCATGATAAAAAAGATGGGGAAGGACCTAGGTGTGTATTAGGTTTGCAAGTCTGAGTCATGCAACTGCGATGAATAAATGAAGGCCTGGTAGAACTAGGTGTGGGGTGAGCAGTGTTTTGTTTCTTCAGCTGTCTCTGGCCAGGAGCTGGAGATCTCACTGGAGTCCCCAGGGCAGAGCAGCATAAGGTATGGTGAAGCCCTGTGCAAACTTTCACTCCTTCCTCCATTTCTAGCTGTTCCCAATGCCCTCCTGTTGCCTTCTTGGGCTGGGGACCAGGAGACAACTGCTGGCTGTGCAGGAGAGCAGAGATGCATTGGTGCACATCCCTCTCAGCAGTGGCTGTGCTTGGTCCCTTTGGGTGCTTTCTGAGGGATGTGGGGGAAATGGTTCCTTCTCCAGGTCAAACAAGCAGCAGAGGGCTGTTTGCAGAAAGGAGTGTCATGCTGAGGGAAGGAGGAAAAAGAGGGAGTGTGACCAAACCAGGTGCATTTCCCTGCAATGGCTTAACTTGAGCTCTTTACATCTAAAAATGTCACATGGCATGTCAGCTCTGCATTTTATCTGTTTGGTCAAAGCAGGCCTGCTCCTTGGGAAACCAGTAGTGCATGGTGCAGTAGTGCCAGTGCAGGGACACAGCTGCACACAGGAAGGAGACATTTTCCTTGTTGAGGTGTGTGGCAGGTAATTATTAAGAGGGCCATCTGCTTATGGGGGCTGGACTTGCATGGCCTTCTTCAGTCTGCACACAGACACTCCGTGCATATAGCCCTAGGTGTGTTTCCATCCCACAGGAGGGCAGACAGACCTCCAAACCTTCAACACCTGACTGAAAGGGAGAAAAGGGGCATGCCAAAGCCCTTTTGAGAGAAGGGAAGGACTCTGCCCTAAAGCTACACTGCTGCTTTCCTAACACCCCTCATAGCAATTACATTACTGCTTTTCTTCTTCACCATATACCTGACACTGGGTCGGCTGGAAAACTCTAATTACCATGGTTACTGACAATCCTTGCTGCTGAGACATGGACAAAGTGCCAACATCCTGGGGTCTGGGCACTGAAGCAGGGTGGGCCCCTTTGATGGACTGAAATGTCAGTAATGTCTTAAACATTGTCAAAATCACAGAAAGACTTTTTGTGAAACTTCTGTGACCATTGAAGCAACCGCCCCCGCTCCCAATGCCTCCAGACTGGAATTTGGACTGACTGGGAACTTGAGGTAAGACTATTGTCTCATCATCTCAGGTCTGAAGAGAAGTAAACAAGGCCTAGGGGGTGGTGGAGGAGAAGGGTTTGGGGAGTGTTACGGCAGAATCTCTCCACACCAAACCAAAGGAGTAAACCCCCACCACCGCTCTGGGAAGACCATGCACATGGGACATTCATGTGGGAGGCAGCTGAGAAGCAGTCACAAACCATCAAAGACTATCAGAGTGCCCCCTCCCGACTCATTCCTGAGGTCTTCCACCACTAGAGGACTGCACATGATCCAAGTGAGGTAAAAAATCCAGAGCCTGCAGCAAGAGACTGCAAAGCTTCCCCGCCACTAAGGGGAGGTGCCTAGCATCTCCTGAACGTATATTAATCCATTGGATTCTCTGTTTTGTGGGACTCTCATCAACAAAAAGACCAGAAGAACCAAAACAATGGGACGCCGCTGGGTCCCACAGTGGTGATACATTTTATATTTTAATCTCTATAATTTTCTTTCTTTCGGCCTCTTCTTTTTCCTAGTTCTTTTTCTTTCTCTGCCTCACATTTACCATTAAAAAAACCCCATACTATTGACTTTGGCATCTGGTCTCGTTTGCACCTTAATTTGGGCAGAGGCATTTCTAATAATTTTAATAACCAGATCATAACAGCCCTCTCCTCCCAGTTGCACATATGCCTGGTCCCTGGGGAGGCCAGGACAATTTGTTGTGCCTTACACCTGCTACAGGTGCCACTCACTGATAGCTCTGTGCAGGAGATGAAAGGTTGAAGAGAGGTACAGGGAGTAGAAGTGACAATGCAGCTGGGGAAGAAGGCTGCTTCTCCAAGCAGAGAAGGGGCAGCAGAAGCTCCAGGCAGGCTGCCAAGCTGCCCTTGGGAATCCAAGCTCAGGATATGAGTATAGCTCCTCATCACCCACCATGTTCATCTCTGGCTCAATTACCTAAGGCACATTGCCACCTAAGGGATTCTCTCTTTTTCAAAGGAAACTCTGCAGGAGAGATGGTGTTGGCCACAGTCATCCTTCTATGAGTCTGGGGCTGGAAGCAGAGGTGTCCCTAATCCTCCACTTTTGTAACGGGAGAGCAGTCCTCCCACCAGAGCGGCAGAGCCCTCAGCACCAAAGGCAGGACCTCAAAGCTCCTTGCTGTAGCTGGGAATGAATAGAAAGAGGCCCTGTCAGGCTCATCTCCCACAGAGCAGCATGGCTAGGGACAGCTCATCACAAAAAAAGGCCAACAAATGTTTCGAAATTGGAGGCTGGATGCCACTGTCGTATCCACCACCCACTGACAGCTGTGCACTGCAGAGGGCAGGGCACGCCATCAGCTGGGGCTGCTGCCTTCGCCCCAGGGAGGAATAGCAGGCTGCCAGCTCCTGACTCACACTTCCAAGCCCTTCTAGATCACTTGGGATGGCAGTGCACTATCTCCCTGTTCCACGTTACACTGAATATTGATGTATGACACAGAATTGGAGAGAAGGTCCCCAAGGACAAAGACCCCATTATCTAGCAACAGTCCCAGAGGGATACTGTGCAGGGAAGTGGACAAGAACCTGGGCCAGCAGGGAACTCCAAAAGTACCCCCAAGTTAGGAGGGGGGCAGAGGCCTTGGGGTATGACCTTGTTTGCACTGTGCAAGGCATCACTGGTGCAGCACCTGCTGCATTCTTGCAGATGTGGTAGCAGACAGGAACTAAAACATCAATCTCTTTATTTCCATGGCAAGAAACAACAACATCCAAACAAGTCAAAGTTGAAAAGCGATGGGAACACAGGCTCATGCCAGGCCCTGGGCCTGCTGGAGCCAGCACCCTCACAGAGTTACAAAAATACGATCCTACAACAGCATCTAGGAAACACAGACCCAGGTATTGCACAGAACCCCTGCCCTCAGTGGGCAGGGCGACCAACACCCCCTCCGTCTTTGCCAAAATACAAGCAGGCTTGGAATTGCACAGCAACTCAGCTCACGCGTGCATGGAGGGGCGAGGTGGGGAGGGGGACAGTGTGTCTCTCAACTACCTGTACAAAAACTATAAGGGAAAAAGGGAGAAGCTGGGGCTGTAGATGCCTCTGGGACAAACTAGGCATCCTATCTGGGGGAGCAGTAGTGTGGACCTCTGAGAAGACGACAGTGCCTTGTTTGTCAATGGCCTGCCAGCAGTGCTGATGGGAACTCCGGGCACTGCTGGAGCATCCCAGCTCTGAACACATTAAGATGCTAATATTATTAACTGCCAGTACTGCCACTGACCCCCCTGCCACTCTGCACTGCCTTCCACCTCTGTTCCCCACTACAATATCCCCCATCCTCAAAGTGAACTCTGCCCCTGGCCAAAAAGTTTGAAGAGTATTCTGATTCTCTGTGGTATTATCACCTTTATTTGGTATTAAGAGGGATTCAAATGGTGCCATCCAGCACTATCCAGTGGGCACAGCTGGGTATGAGTGCAGAGGAACTGTACAGAGCCCATGTGGCAGCAGCAGTATCCTCTCCCAAAGCCCAAGCTGTGAACAGCAACCCACTTCACTGCTGTCCACCCAAAAGTGCCAAGCAAGTCTGCCAGACCCAGAGCTATCTGCTCGTCTTCTCCTCTGGCACCTCCTGGTCTCAGAGAATGTCAGTTCTGCAAAAGGCTTCCTAAAAGCCTGGCTCAGTGCCTCTGCATCAAGCATCCACAGGGGAAATGGGTTGTGGTGCATCATGCCCTGTAAGTGGGCTCCCCTGCAGGTATGACTTGGTGCTGGGAGCCCTGATGCTTCCTGTGCATCCAGATCCCTCTTTCTGCTAAAACTGGAGAGGGTCAGCTGGTGGCTTGCCCAGGGACTTTGTGCCTTGGATGGGTGAACTCCCAAGTTTCCCCTGCAAAGTCCTGTGCCCAGCTTGGGGAATGGCAGGAGCTGGACTCAGAGGATGCATGTTGCCAGGTTGGGGGGCATGGGGAGGATCCCTGAGAGCAGCACTGACCCCAGCACTGCCCCTCCAGCCCCATGCAATGTCTAGCATTGAGGGGGAAACAACCAGGGAGGGCAGCCGAATCCAAGTCAGCATTTGGGTAAATTTAATGGGCTTCACCACAGGCACTGCCCAGGTCAAGCACAGCTCTCCACCATAGCTGTGTGCTGCAGTAGGCTCATGAAGAGATGCCCAGCAGACACGGGGTGTGCAAGCTGTCCCCCCCCAGCCCCATGGAGGGAAGGATGGGGGGGGCTTGGTAGCCTTCCTCTATCCCATCCATACCCTGACCCGACTGCTGACTGACTGAGCACTAAAAGCAAACATGAGAGCACCAGCTGCACCAGTCCCAAATCTGCTAAGGAAAGGCTGGGTGCACAAGTGACTTACCTCCTGCTGCAAAAGGCTCTGGGTAGGGCAGCAGACACCTGGGGCAGACCCACGAGTGAGGAGGTGGCAGGGGCAGTAAATTTTGCTGCTTCCCTTGGGCTGAAGTCTGAGGCTCATGGCCTCCTCCGTCTGCCTACAGAACCTGTGCCTCCCACAGCTGTGCCAGACAGGAGAGGAGGAACAGGACATGAATGTAGCCAAGCGTCTAAAGATGGGCACTGCCAGCAGAGAAGGGCTGAGTAATGGTACCCCACAAGGATCATAGGCAGGAGCCTGCAGAGGGGGCACTGGCATTACTCCCATGCACAAGAGTGAGTGGGGGCTTCAGCCTGGCCTGCCCCAACGCAGCTGGGGGATAGAGGCCATCTAGGGCAGGGAATGTGATGAATGAGGGGGGGAAGAGTGGACACACAAAGAATCAGGCTTCAAGTCTGAAATACCCACTGTCCTCATAAACAGAATCCCAGCCCAGCCTGGGGCAGAACTCTGCTGTATCCATCTCCAAGGACCAGGCTGACATCTAGAGAGGGTTGGGCCAGACTCACAGCTCTGCTGATTGGCATTGTCCTCATGTCCTGCCCAAGCTGGCTTGGGCTAAGGCACGCCAAGCACTACACAGCTGTCTCCTGGTCCTCCCGCTGGATCATCTGGTAGTGCTGTCGGTTCTCGAGGTAGGCAGCTAAGTCAGGGTCATTGGCTTTCTCAGCACGGTGCTTCGGGGTGTCTCCCTGCATAGGGAACGCAAGAAGTCAATGCCAAACACTGCCTAAGCACTGTCTTGGCACCCAAAGGTGCCCCCACTCCCCCATGCAGCTGGGTTCAGCAGAGTCTGCAGCCAAGCCCTGAGGCAGGTGGTAGCTAAATGTCCATGCGCTCACCATGGGATGAAAGTGCGGTCCTGAAGAGCCTGACTGTTGTAAGGCCTGAAAACTGTTCCCTGAAAGGCCATCGGCTCCAGGCATGGCTAGGACAGAGATGGACCCTGGCCACCACCAGCCACCCAAGAGGAGACAAAGGCTGGTTTCCATGTGCTGCTCTTCCCCTATCCTGGGGAGGGAGGTGGGAAAGGGTGAGGAATGAGGGGTATGTCTGGGGAATGCCTGGGAATACCAACCCCCCTTCCCTCTCTCAGTCTGGCTAGCGATCCTGCCTGCTCCTGCTCCCGGAGGAGGATCACATTTCACCAGCTTATTGCAGCCATCTGGACTGTGTCCACTAATGAACTCCCGCACTCCATAAAAAGCAAATCTGTTAACAGCTCCCAGCTCCATCTCCTCTCCCCCTTCCCTCCCCCCTGCTCCTTGTTCCTCCTCACCAAGTGCCCAGGCTCTGCTGTGCCACTGAGGAAAGCCACAGAAACCTGGCACTCTGCCTCTGCCATTGAAAACCAGCCCTGGAAGGGATACTCAACCTGCCTGATTCATCCCGTGGTGCGCAGCAGGGCACAGGTGGCTGCAGTGGGGTGCCTGGTCCTCCAGAGCACCCCACAGCCACATTTCTCCATCAGGAACAATGGTCAGACACATGGAGCCTCCGCTGGGCCTGGAACAGGCTGTCCACAAAGCCCACCCGTGGCTGCAGAGAGGTGTCATGCACCAAGAAATCCCCTCTTTTGCATGTGCACTCCCAGACTGGGCATGCCCCATGGTCCTGCACACATTCCCCAGCACCATTATGGGATGGAGACCACTCCATGCTTTGGTGCTGACTCTCCTCAGGGACCTCCTCCCCACACCCCCTGAACATGATTGCTCATTTAACAGAGGGGGAATTGAGCCTCTTTCCCATCCCCCTGCAGAAGCCCCTCTGCAATGCTGCCTGCAGCCTGAAACTGGAGCTGCCAGGGCCCCTCTGCCTGGCTGGGCTCAGGCACACCAACTGGTAAGGCTCAGTCTCCCTCACCATTGCAGGGAGTGGGGTCAGCCTGCTCTGAACCTGGGCTACAGGTCTGACGCAGGGGTTTCTAATGAGGTGGGTTCTGCTTGTGCAGGCAGGCTCTGACCCACAGCCCCTGCAAGGTCAGTGCAGCAGCACAGAGGGGTCTGCAGACAGCTACAAACCCTGACATGCAAAGGCATGTGCAAGCCCACACCGTGGGGCAGGCAGCGTGACTGAGCAAGGCTCCCTTTTGTGCTGGCAGGCTGGGGACCATTCCCCTCCTTCAGGCAAATGAGGGGGCTGAGGACAGAGAGGGGCTGTGCTCCACAGAGCTGCTCTCTCCTCCTGCCTCTGCTAGCTGAGTCTCCATCCAGGCCAACCCCACTCTGAGTGCTGTGCAAGGCCTATGTCTTAGACAGCACCAGGGAAGAGAGATGGGGAGCTAGAGATTGTCTGCACCACATCTCCTTGGCAGCTGGCAAACCGAGATTGTCTAAAGGGCTTTTAACCTCAGCCCCAGACCCGTCCAGATTGCACCTTCTTGGCTTGTTCTACATCTCCTCTGTTATAGCCCATCACTATAAGCCTCCACCAGACAGACCTGACCAATTCTCTGCTGCATGCCAGCCCCAGGAACCTCCTGTACCAAAATATGACCTCAAGTCCACCCCTTCTGCAACTCCTCTGCCAGGGCTGGCACAATTCCCCAGTGCCGAGACACAGCTTAATTAACTCAGCATGTGAGGGAAAGTGCTGCCACTGCCTGCTCCTCCTCCCCGCGGGCCAACTTCACCCGCTGAGAGGAGCTCCCAGCTCCTCAGTTGTGACTGCCTGTGGGGGAGAGCGGGGGGAGTTCTGCAGCTGGGAGGGAGCTTGCAGGGAGAATGTCCTTGCTCTGACCCCAGAGGGTGGGAAGGGGGAGACAGGGATGAGACATTCCAGCCCCTTGCTTCTAATTTAATAAAACAACAGGGAGAGAAGCACAGGAGAGGGATTTAACCCCTCCGCAGCTGGACTCTCCTGGGCAAACAGGGGTGCTCCATGACAGCTCCTCCCTGGCTGGCAAACACCCCACACAAAGCACAAACAGGATTCTTCCAAAGTTCAGCTGCTTGCTGGGTGGAATGCAGGTGCTGCTAGGAAAAACCCTGGTCCGGGCAGTGATCCGGGCATTCTCTGCTCTCCCACTGGCCCTCCTCCTGCCAGCCCTCTGGTCACCCCAGAAAGCCCCACTGCCAGCCCTCCTGCTGTCACCTGCAGGTCTGTCTTCATGAGCGAAGCCCCGGCCTCCACGATGTAGTGGCAGATAGTGCGCTGGCGTAAGGCTGCAGCCTGGTGCAAGCTGGTTTCACCGCTGGGGAGGAGAAAGCGGGAGATGTGAGATGTCCCCCCATATGGGGACAAGCAGCACATGCAGGTGGCAGCAAGGGTCAGCAATTCAGCAGCAGCAGGAGCTGATGGTGGGTTGGGTGCTTGTCCAGGCAGCCCTGGCAGAAGAGGGGGTGCTATTCATGGGCAGTCAGTCCAAAATGGACTGGGAGTCATGGCTGGTAATCAGAGCAAGGGCAGCTGAAGTGCCCAGGTGACCGGTCACTTCTCAGTCAGGCCAACAGGTAATGCAAGTTGGTCAGCAACTTACTTCTCTTCCTCCGTGGCATCAAGGATTTCTGAAGGGGCTGTGGAAAGAAAGAATGCAGGGCAAGTGAGACCCAGAGCGGGGCAGAGACAGACCTACCTACTACCTAGTCACACTCTGAATTGTTCCATAGGGGCTGCTATTTTCATGCTACCTGACAAAGCCCTGGCTCCAAAGCACTCAAGTCAGCAAGAGCATCTGAGCCCAGCTGAGCCCAGGGAAGAAGTTTTGGTTGTGGACTCATTACTGAGAAATATCTCAATAAAGAGGCCTGTATTTCAGTGGGAGCTGAAAAAATTTGGAGCTGATAAAAAACCACAGGTCAGCTGCCCTGAAGGCAGAAGCGGGACATAGAAATGTTTCTCAGAGATGCTGGTCCTTATGAGGATGCAGCAACTGCCACACAGACACCCCAGAACTGGCAAACATGCCAGAAGGATCACGTAGCAAACCCAGAGGGAAAGGATCTAAGCCCAGGAGGGTTAGGCGTTTTTGGCTGCCACACATATTTGCTAAGGGTGGCACTCTGGCCCCAGCTCACCATTCTCGATGATGTATCTGACGATGTCCTTGCTCCCTGATTTGACGGCATGGTGGAGGACAGTCTGGCCTGAGGAGTCTCGCACCATCAGGTCTCTTCCAGCTCGGTGCAGCTCTTGAAACTACAGGATTGCCAGATTGATCAGGATGAGTTGCCTTTCCCAGCTCCAAGCCCCAAGCCCTTGCACTGTGCCCCTGGAGTGCCTGACAGGTTGGATTTGGAGCTGGTGGGGGAGCTTTGTCCTGCTCAGCCATGCTGCCAAGTCCCTTCCCTCTGTGTTCCCCAGGAAAGGAAAAGAGCTTCTTGCCAGAAGCCTGCCTGTTTTCCCACCGCCAGTCCTGAAGGAAGGTCCTTGACAGGAGCTGATCCAGAGCAACTGGGGAGCATGGCTGACAGGGCTTCCCTTAGCCCAATGGGCACACCACATGAGGAGGCTATAAGGGAGACTGCCCAGAGCCAGCCTTGGCTGCTCATCACAGTGGGCTCTGGGAGCACCTACCTTGCTGAAGTTCCCACCCTTGGCAGCTTCTATCAGAAGATCATCTGCAAAGAAGGGAGATGTGTCAGGGGCAGAAAAATCAGACTGTAACACCATTTATCTAACCCTGGAGACAAGGGTTGGGCACCAGAGGTGTGGAGCAGTCTGTTAAGGGTATAGCACAAGCTCCTCCAGGTGCTAACACCTTGGTCAGACTGGATTTACATGGCTCTTCCACCTTCAGGAATGTAATGGAAAAGTCATGGGGAGGAAAGAGACACCACATAGCAGGGGGTGCAACCAGACCTCAGCCCCAAGGAAGTGCATATGCAGGGAGAGTAGCCTCTGCCCATAGGCAGGATAACTTGTGATGGGGAGCAGATTTCCTGGGCATCAGCCAGTGGCCAAGATGCCTTCCATCAAGGAACCACTCACACTTCCAGGCTCCAGTCAAGCTTCAGGAAACTCCTTCCATTTGCTCAGCTTGGTGAGGCCCCTGACCTAGTGTTCCCACCTCCCCAGTCACCTGGCAAAGCCTTCAGCGCTCAGCCTGCAGGCTGGGAATTAACCCCTTACTACAACATTTCCCACACAGTGGAGTTGGGAAGGTGCCTGTCTGGGCCGCTCTACAAATCACTGTCAGGTCTCTCCTGCTCACCTCTGGGGTCACCTGCCCACAGAGCTCCATGCTCCCACCTAGCACATGGGCAGCAGGGCTCCTGCCTGCTCACCACGGAAAGAACACATAAAAAAAAACATCACAGGAAAACAAAACAGCAGGACCTGAGAGGTGGCATGACAGGGGCTGGGACACAACTCACCTTTGTGGGGGAGGCAGTGCTCAGGCTCAGCGCTGGAAGGGAAGAAGAAAAGTTGTAACTAACCCTGCCAGTCCTGGCAGCAGATCACCCAAAAGTACACAATGTGGGTAGAGGGAGGGCTGTGGAGAAACCTGCCTGTGGCACTGCTCCAGCTGGGAGGAGAAGCAGACCAAAGAACTGCTCTTTTGTCACCTACTTCTTCCCTGATATGGGATTCTTCTTTATCCTCACTTCTGTTTCTACTGCTGCTCCTAGCTCTTCCATACTCAAAGCTGGCCTTAGTTGCAAGACACCCATGTCCTTTGACCCATGGGCCAGGTGCTGGAGCTTGAGTTCATGTCTGAGCCACACGGTGATGCTCCACTGCTTATGGCAGCATTGGCAGAGGAACAAGTGAGACTGGACAGCATCTCACACTTTGGTCTAACTCAGCACTGAATTCCTGTCCACTTCCAGGAAGCACCCCCTGTCATCTGGCCCAGGGATCAATGCTATGAAGTCAACCCTGCTTCTCTCATCACTGCCCATCCTTCCTGAGATACCCCATTCCAGACTCACCTGGGGGCAGGAGAAGAGGGTGGAAAGAAGGAAGAGGAGGGGAATGCAAAATGGTGCCCAGGGGGTGTGGCAGATGAGTCCACGAGGTCAGGCATGGCAGGAGAGGTGCTCACTGTCTGGGTGATCACTAGCTCTGGGTCCAGCACATAGAGCTCATCCTGAGAGATCTCTGTCACATAGTTGAGGTGCTCCTGAAAGACACAAGTCAGGCCTCCTCAGAAACAAGACCTACTTCTGCACAGCTCCATCCCCTCACATCCTATGCCTTACAGCCCACCCACTTGCTCAGCATCTCCTTGTCCTTTTTAGGCTTCCTATCTCCTGCCAACTTATCAACAATGTAAACCTCATCACCACATCCTCTTCTCCAGGTCACTGGGGAAATTATCTAATGTTGGTGAAAATGACCCCAGTCGGTGGGTCTCCTGGCTATGTTTGCTATTCCTTATCCACCCCACTGTAGGGGCTGCAGGCAGCTTCCAACCCAAGGCTCTGTGCTACCACCCATACTTTCTCCCTTTTCTCCAGGAACTTGGAGGTGTTGGGGCTGGTCCTGAGCTGGGCTTTTCAGGCCATCCCTTGGAGAATGCCACAGGGGAGGGCAGCAGTGTGAGACCTGTGAGGCTATGCCTGCCTGTTGGTCTGCATGAAGGTGGGACACCCAAGCACCTTTCCAGCAGATGCCAGAGGGATGATGGTGGAGGACGAGGCTGCACTCACCTGTGCACGGTCTATCCTGTAGAACCGATCGGCCGTGGTTGCTGTGAGAGAGGGACAGAATGAGACAGGGTGATTCTTGGTGTGAGACAAGGGAGACAGCCATTTTACACCACTGAGTGACAGTGAACTATTCAGCCCTTCATGGCTTGCCTAAAGGGCACAGCAAAGCAAACAGCACCCCCTGACCAGGAGCGAACAACTTCCCTTTGTGACTCTGCTGCTTTCTTCACCCACAAGGCAGGTCCTTGGGCCTACAGACCATCATTACCCTGTGAAACATGCCTTTGCTTGCTATCTCCTCCTCAATGACTCCTGTCAGGAAGCCACAGGGAAGGCAAGAACATGCAGCTGATGCCATGGTCTTTCCAGTGGCTTTTCGGTGCTCCAGCATTACTCTAAGCAGAGGAAACTCAGGGCTCTGCAGTGCACATCTCAGCATTCACTTACGCCAGGTGAGGAACTGCTCTGATTAACATGACGCACCTTGTTACACGCTGCTCAGAAACGGGGGCCCTACATGGGGCTGGAAGAAGGGACAGCTCAGCCTTCTGCTGACTTGACTAAGGTCCCACAGACCTCCATGAGGCCACATCAGAACATGTCACTGCTGACACAATACAGCATGCCACCAGCAGCTGTAGATCCACCATCCTGTCTCCTAGGATGGTAGGAGAGCTTCAAACCAGCCTCCAGCCTGTCTGAGTGCAGCCCTCTTCCTTAGAGATCTCCACAGGGGGAGAGGTGGTCCTACAGAGCAAGTGGATATGCTGGAGCCAGACACATGCAGCCACCCCCCCTGGGGGAGCAAGAAGGGGTTAGGGACTTAGTGCATCACCAAGGGAGAGCAGGAATGACAGGTAGGATCACAGTGCCAACACAATTGGGTTCCCATGCAGGGTGGCATTTCCCTATGTCCTTCCAGGTTGCTGGTGCCAATCTAGGAGAGGTTGCTGCCATGGGACTCCCAGGGACCCAAGGAAGTCTTTCTGCAAAGAGAGTGAGCATGTGCCAGAGCAGATGAGAAAAGTGAAAGAGCCACATTAATCCTGACCTGGCTGGAGACCTATGGCCAGGGAGCTACTGTTCAAGGCCCATAATTCAGCCACTTGAATGAGCCTGAGCTGTGTTGAATGAGGCTCTGGCCTCTGACACCTTTTCCCAAGCTCAGAACCTGCTGCTGGGAGACTGGCAGAAGGGAAAGTGGCCCTGGTACAGCAGGACTGGAACCGCAAAGGGAGAAGTTGCATTCTCTCTGCCTAGTATGAGGCTTCCTAGGCTCACTTTGCAACCCATGGCTGTGCTGTGCTCTACACCCTGCTGCTGGGAAGTCAGGGAGACGAAGTGTTACCAAAGGCCACTTCTTTCAGCCAGCTTCCAGGTACAGAGGAAGCCTCTTGGTCAGTGAAGGCAAAGGGAGGAGAGAAAGCTACTTTCAGGAAGGAAAGAAGCAGCCACAGTTCAGCAGGGAGCCTGCTCCCTCAGAGCACTGGGATTGTCCGTGGTGAGCCTGGCTCCCAGCATGGTGGAGCAGGGAGGCCCCCTGCCTGCATGACATGGGAGAGCAGCCCCAGCAGCCCCCGTGTGATGAACGCAGCCTGCCCAGCTGCCTTCAGCTCCAGGAGAAATAGGCCACTAGATACCCCTTCACTCCTGGTCAGCAGCCAGCCGGGGGCAAAGCACTGCTCAAAGACCCCAACACCCATAAGTCTCAAGTCCCACAGTGGCTCCCTGTGGCTTGCCACTGAGTAACTGTCTTTCCCCGCCCCCCCCCCCAGTTCATAGAATCACAGAATCATCAAATAATTGAGGTTGGAAAAGACCCTTAAGATCATCCAAGTCCCACCATTAAACCAACACTGCCAAGTCCACCACTAAACCATGTCCCTAAGTGCTACCTCTACACATTTTTAAAATACCTTTAGGGATGGTGATTCCATTTCCCTGGCAGACTCTTCCAAAGCTTGACCATCCCTTCAGTGAAAAAATTCTTCCTCATGTTCAAACTTCTCCTGACAGAACTTAAGGCCATTTCCTTTCACCCTGTCACTTGTTACTTGGGAGAAGAGGCCAAACTCCAACGGGCTACAACTTCCTTTCAGGTAGTTGCAGAGAGAGATAAGCCTCAGCCTCTTTTTCTCCAGGCTAAATACCCCGAGCTCCCTCAGTCATTCCTCCTATGACTTGTGCTCCAGACCTTCACCAGCTCCAATACCCTTCTCTGGACATGCCTCAGCACCTCAATGCTCTTCTTGTAGTGAGGGGCCCAAAACCCAACACAGGATTCCAGGTGTGACCTCACCAGTGCCAAGTACAGGGGGGCAATCACTGCCCTGGTGCTGCTGGCCCCACTATTGCTGATGTCAGGATGCCATTGGCCTTCTTGGCCACCTGGGCACACTGCTGGCTCCTGTTCAGCTGCTGTCAACCAGCACCCCCAGATCCTTTTGGCTGGGCACTTTTCCAGCCACTCTTTCCCCACTCTGCCTGTAGAGCTGTCTGGGGATGTTCTGACCCAAGTGTAGGACTGGACACTTTGCCTTGCTGAACCTCATACCACTGGCCTCGGTCCATCAATCCAGCCCACCCAGATCCCTCTGTAGAGCCTTCCTACCCTCTAGAAGATCAACACTCCTGCCCAATTTGGTGTTGTCTGCAAACTGACTGACAGAGCACTTGATCCCCTCATTCAGATCATTGATAAAGATAATAAACAGGACCAGCCACTGTACTGAGCCCCATGGCATGTCACTAGTGACCAGCCACTAGGTGGGTTTAACTCCAGTCACCACCACTCTCTGGGCCTGGCCATTCAGCCAATTTTCTACCCAGTGAGCAGTGCAGCTGTCCAAGCCATGAGCAGCCATTTCCTCCAGAAGAATGCTGTGAGAAACGGTGTCAAAGGCTCTACTGAAGTCTAGGTAGACAACATCCCCAGCCTTCCCCTCATCCACTAAGCAGGTTCAACTTGACATAGGAGATCAGGTTAGTCAACCAGGGCCTGCCTTTCACAAATCCACATTGGCTGGGCTTGGTCACCTGGTTGTTCTACCTGTGCCATGTGATGACACTCAGAATGATCTGCTCCATGACTTTTTGCAGCACGAAGGGCGGGCTGACAGGCCTGTAGCTCCCCAGATCCTCCTTCTGGGCCTTCTTATAGATGGGGTCATATTTGCCAACTTTCAGTCAACTGGGACCTCCTCATTAGCCAGGACTGCTAATAATTGATTGAAAGTGGCTCAGTGAGCACTTCTGCCAGCTCCCTCAGTATGTCTGGGTGGATCCCATGCAGTCCCACAGACTTGTGTGTGTCTTAAGTGGTGTAGTAAGTCACTAACCATTTCCCCTTGAATTATTCTCTTTTCATTCTGGTCCCTGTCTCTGTCTTCCAGCTCAGCGGGTTGGCTATCCTGAGAACAACTTGCCTTACTATTAAAAACTGAGACAAAGCAGGCATTAAGTACCTGAGAATTTTCCTCATCCTTTATCACTCTCTCCCCCTTCATCCAAAAAAGGATGGAGATTCTCCTTAGNTGTCTGGGTGGATCCCATGCAGTCCCACAGACTTGTGTGTGTCTTAAGTGGTGTAGTAAGTCACTAACCATTTCCCCTTGAATTATTCTCTTTTCATTCTGGTCCCTGTCTCTGTCTTCCAGCTCAGCGGGTTGGCTATCCTGAGAACAACTTGCCTTACTATTAAAAACTGAGACAAAGCAGGCATTAAGTACCTGAGAATTTTCCTCATCCTTTATCACTCTCTCCCCCTTCATCCAAAAAAGGATGGAGATTCTCCTTAGTCCTACTTTTGCTCCTGATGTATTTGCAAAAATATTTTTTGTTGCCTTTCATAGTAGCAGCCAGACTACGTTCTCATTGGGCTTTTGTCCTAATTTTCTCCCTGCATAAGCTCACAGCATCCTTATAGTCCTCCTGAGTTTTCTCCCCCTCTCCCTTCTCTCTTGAGTTTCAACCAAAGCTCTCTCTTCAGCCAGCCTGGTCTTCTTCCCTACCAGCTCATCTTTTGGTACATGCGGATGGCCTGCTCCTGAGCCTTTAGAAATTTCTTCTTAAAGCATGTCCAGCCTTTCTGGACCCCTCTGCCCCTCAGGACTGACTCCCAAGGGACTCCATCAAACAGTCTCCTAAACAGGCCAAAATCTGCCCTCCAGAAATCCAAGATGGCAGTTGTGCTGGCATCCCTCCTTACTTCCCCACGAATCAAAAACTATCATTTCATGATCACAATGCCCAAGGTGGCTTCCAACTGTCACATCACCCACCAGTCCTTTCCTGTTCACAAACAGCAAGTCCAGCAGGCCACCTTCCCTAGCTGGCTCCTTCACCGGCTGTGCCAGGATGCTACCTTCCACACACTCCAGGAACTTCCTAGACTGCTTCATCTCTGCTCAGTTGTATTTGCAGCAATCATATGTTAATTTGAAGTTTCCCACAAGAGCAAGGGCTGGCAATGGTGAGACTTCTCTCAGATGCTTACAGACTATTTAATCTGTTTCTTTGTCCTGGTCGGAGTCTATAAAAGATTCCCACCAGGATATCTGCCCTGTTGGTCTTTCCCCTGACTTTTACTCATAAACACTTAACCCTATTGTCACCATCATTAAGCTCTAGACAATCAAAATGGTCCCTAACATGCAGGGTTATCCCACTGCCTCTCCTTCCTTGCCTGTCCCTTCTGAAGAGTTTACAGCCATCCATTGCTGCCCAACTGTGTGACTTGTCCCACCATGTCTCAGTGATGGCAACTATGTCATAGTTTCCTGCTGCACCATGTCTTCCAGCTCCCCCTGTTTGTTGCCCATGCTGCATGCATTGGTGTAGATGCACCTCATACTGATTCCACCACCTTTTCTGCTATCCTAATTCCTATGCCTTAATTCTCAGGTGTTTCTGTGGCTTCTAACCCACCAATAACCCTTGCTGTCACATGGATCTCCATCCCCTACCTCCACTGAGCTGGCAGACCAAAGGACTTTGCTAGCACATCATCAGACAAAGTCAAGACTCCCAGGGAAGGATGATACTCACAGTCCAGGAAGCACCACTTGGGTGACAGCTTCTGGAATGACAGTGTCTTCGGTTTGGCTCCATCTCCCTCCTGCATAAAAAGTGAGAGGATAAAGTTGTATCTTTTGGCGTCCCTATCTCTCTTCAGAGCATCCCTCCTGCTTTGGGAGGTTCCTGCCAACACGGAGTACCACAGGTGCTTGGATGTAAAGGAGAACTTGAACACAGGCACAGCACACAGTGACGGGGAGCAGCACGGGACAGACTGGAGCCAATACAGAGCAGCCCACTGTAGAGAGGTGTCACAAGACGAGCCCATGAGATTGGCACAGTGGACATGACAGATTGGCCCAGTGGACAGAGTGAGGCCATACACACCTGAAAGAGTAGGCGCTCTAAAGCAGAGGACTGTGGAGGAAAATCCTGCAGAAATGCAAGGTGTGCTGTTACAGCCTGTGTCTGGCAGGCTCCCAGCCCCTCTCTGATCCCCTTGGAGTTGTTTAATGTGCTGACAATATCTGACTTTACACACTGCTTGGCCAAAGTCCCTGGTCCCTCTCTGGCTTTAAGGTCAGAGCACAGCAGTTGCCCAAGGTGAGAGAGGAGGTAAACCATGAGATGACCAAGAACACCACCCTTGGTACACAGTTTTAGAAATGCAAGAGGTTGCAGAGGCATCAGTCTGTCATAATGACACTACAGGAAAGCATTATCCTCTGAATCCAGGAGCTGCTAACCATGTGCCTGCCTGTGTGTCCTCACCAGTGCCTGGGCACAAGGTGGGCAGGGGACAGACAGCAGAGCAGGGCACAAGAGGCAGATGCCAGTGTGCCAGCCCAGGGAAGCAGCTCCGCAACTCAGCCCTGCAGGACACTATGCACACGCTGGATGGGATTCCCTCAGGCACAAGAGCTGGCTAACAGGTGACTGAGCAAGGTCCCTTCAATCTTCTGGGGGAAAATCAGCTTGAGCAGTGCAGCACCAGGAGCCACACTACGGACTTAGAAGACATTGCCCAGTGGGAGCAAGAGTTACACAGTCTGTGTACGGGTCACACACATGTGCTAGTACATTGGCAAGAGCACAAAAGTTAGTACTTGCAAATGAAAAGAGTTGGAGGGGTTATAAACCTAATCCAGGCACCTGGGGAGGGCAGAGCTGTGCCAGGAAATACAGAGCGTGCAGAAGTTTGAAGGGTGATAGGCCCCCACAGGATGAGTGCTGTTTTTTGTCACTACTTTATAAATTTCCTATGTCACTGACACTTCAGGCTTGGAGAACACAGTCAGAGGAGCAATGCTGAGAAAGAAGCTGCCAAACAGCAGTGAGCGACAAGCCATCCAGCTTGGGATCCTGCCTCCATCACATGGTGAAGGAAAACCATGACCTGAAGCAAGAGTGTGTGTGTTGGTCAGGTCAAGCAAGCTTAAAATCGCTTCCCTCAGCCCCTCCATTCTTGGCAGCCAGCCATGACCACTTCCCACTCAGCGACTCACCTCCTGCAGCTTCTCGATTTGGGTCCGGCACAACTCCAGGTCACTGTCTCCTGGAACCACGATGATCCCCAGTGGCACAGCTGCATGACAGGGCACAGACACAACTCAGGGATCAGCCCATTCTCCATCTCCAGCACCTTACACAGTTTAACTACATGCTTTGCTAGACTCAGGTACTGCAGCTCCCACCCCATGGTCACTCAGCCAGTCACTCACAGGCTTCCTTGAGCTTTTCCTTGTCATAGTTCAGTGCCTCATAGTCACGCATGCTGATTCGGCTCACCCGGATCCGCAGCCGCTCGGGCACTGGCTGCTGGCTGTGTGCATGGGGGAAGGAAAAAGGAAGAGATCAGAAGGTGACAGCCTTTCTCCTTATCCCTCTCATCTCTCCAAAACAGGCAAGAGCACAGTCTTCTACAGACTGGGTGGGGAGCTTGGCACCAGCAGCTTTTCCAGCATCAGGGTCTAACCATATTTCTGTGACCTGGTCCCTTCCCAGACCCTCTCCGAAAGAGAGGATTTAAATGGCTCCATGAGACATGGATCAGTCCATCCCTTCCCCCTCCAACCCTTTTTCCTTGGAGAGTAGGTGGCAGATCAGTTTGAGGAACCTACTCATTGAGCAGAGGCATGGAGTTGCGCCGCTTGGTCTTCTGCACCATGTTTGCTTGGTTGCGCAAGGAGATGTGGATGCAGGAAGCTGCCAGCTTGCAGGGCTCTCCATCTACCTGCATGGGGATGGCCTTGGACGTGGTGAGAACCACCTGCCGGCACTGACAGAGCCGCTCCCCATGGCCACCGACCTGCAAGGCAGCCTGTGAAAGGGTCCAACATGAGAGTAGAGCATGGACTGAGGGGTGGATGAGGGAAGCATCCACTGGCAGCTAGATGTTGCAACTGAACCAAGTTCTGAGGATCTCAGATCTGATTTCAGTGAGAAGGGACCAACAGCCACCAGAGTGTGACAGCACCTCACCTAAATCTCAGAGAGCAGACACTATCATGCATGCCAGCACCACAACTCCTTCAGAGAACATCTGTGGTGCTGGCTGACACCTGGTCAATGGGACCAGTCACTCCCCTGGTTGCTAGCTACAACTGGGAAAAGCATTGACTTACCAGGGATGTCATGGTGAAGCCAATAACTTCAATGCAGCCATCATCATGGCGCTGAGGCTCGAAGTCATGGTGCTCCCCAGGGTTACCCCAAGGCATGGTGCCTGCACAGTACCTGCAAAGAGATGGAAAGAGATGCATCAACAGGCAGCCCAAACCCAGGCAGGATATCTGGCACAGGGGTGAGAAGCCCAGCATATCAAGATAGGTCCTGGGACTGCTCACCTTGGGATGTTCAGGAAGACCAGGCACTGGGGCTTCAGGTCCTGAATCTTGGAGGTCAGGTCTGTTCCATCACACTGGAGACAACACAGGGGTGTTCAGGCTGCTCTAAGGGGGAGCCTGGTCCATCCTACTCACTTTAAAAGAAACGGCCCCCCTCCTCTGCTCCCTGCAGTGACTGTCCTCCAAGTCAGGGAAGCTGACATCCCATGAACAAAGCCACTCCCCAACACTGAGTTACTTAGTGTGCCAAGGGATCACTCCTCACACCTCCACAGGTCACCCCTTCCCAGGATCAGAGCACCTTAGCATACTCACAACCAGCCTGACGTGCTTTGCCAAGTCTTTGGAGCTCCCAGTGAGGAAGTCAGAGAAGGCCGTCTGCCAAGGTAAGAGACAGCGTTAGTGCCCAGATGTTCACTGAAATGGGCAGCCAGGAAGCCTGCCACTGCAGACATCAGCTGTTAAAAACCACAAATGGCCTTTTCATCCACTGCCAGAGGAACTGTCCTCCTCCCCTCCCAAAACAATCTAATCCGTTTCACTTGCTATCTTGCCTACCAGAAACCTTGGGGCACCTTCAGTAACATGCCCTAGTATTCTCTTGTCAGTCCAGTCCTGACTTCAGGGAAGAGCTGGCAAGGTGGGTCTCTGTCAGTGAAAGGCTCAAGTTACAAGAGACAAATACAGTCTCAAGCTGTAACGAAGTACCACAAATCAGAGCTGATGTGAGCCCATTTAGGGATACCAGGAGAGATGGTATGGGCCCCCTTTGGGTTTAACTGTACAGACAGGACTAGAGAGACACAAGTAAGACAGACCTGAGATGGCACAGAGCAGCACTTGGCCTTTAGTATGCTCTAATAGCTGCCACCCAGACACCTGGGATAGAAGGTATGCCATTGAAGATGGGGAGACAGAGGAATAAAGGCAGTGCTGAGAAGCAATCTAGAGGTGAGATCCGGGAGAGCGGTGTAATTAGCCATAAAGTTGTAACTGGCCCAAGGTACAAAATAAAAGAACAAAGAAGCGTGGGGGCTCTATGGAAAGGCTTCCTGTTCCTCTGCAGGGGGGACAGCCTGCCTCCTCACAGCTCTGGGGAGGTTCTGCGCGGGTAACCATCCGTGAGCCGGAGAACAAGAACAATAATGGCAGGAGATCAAGACAGCAACTGTACTGCAGGCCATGGAGCAAGCTGTACTGCCAGCAGCACTGGCAGCCAAAGAGGAGCTGCAACTCCCAGGACTGCAGCCTTCCTCCAGCAACTCTCCAGCTTCAGGGCAGGGGGCTCAGCTTGGGTACATGTGAAGGTCCATGTAACTTGGATGAGTGAGTTTAGGGTGTAGACAGGAGGCAGGTCCATGCCTGTGCTCCAGCTGACATTAAGGTTGCCATGAAGGCATGATCAGATATCCTCCACATACTCACCCCAGCATAGAACATTTTATTCCGAAACCGGCTGTTGAATTTCTCTGGGTTGGCCTCTAGGGAAAGGAGAAAAAAGTCCAGGTCATTGGCCTGCATATGGAAATGCTTCACTTGCCAGCTCTGCAGCCCGCCTCAGTCGGGAGTCAGACCCCAGCTCTCTTCCTGTGCAGGCAGTCCTCTTCCCCCTATTCAGCCTCAACTTGCTCCTCAGGTTTAACCTTCAGTCCTGCCTCTGGGGCAGTCCGCTTGTTCACTTTCCTAAGGAACCCACAAACAAGAAGGGGCCCATCCTACAGACCCTGCCCAAGCCCTGCCACTGCCCTGTACCTCGGGATTCGTGGAACTCCAGCGTCACCCGTGCGTCAAAACCAAGGCTGAAGTAGTTATTAAAGACATCCAAAGGGAGCTGAAATGGAAAGGAGGAATAAGGATGAGACTGCCAGTATGTGGCCATGGCAAAAATGAGGTCAGGTTACAGCAGAGCCACGTACAGTGCTCATGAGGCTGAGGGATATTGCTTGCCTTCTCCCCAGAAAAATATAGAGGTAACTAGCATGAGACGATGGACTGGTCCCTGGGTCCTAGGGGTAAGGGATGTGGCCCAAGGGAACATACTGCTGTCTGAGATATCTGCAATCACCCGTGTTTCTGAAACAGTCTCAGAGGGGACTGGGATGCTGAGCTGTGGTTAAAAACCTCTGGTAGACATTTAGTTCTGAACTCTACATGCATTGCCATGAGTGCTGTGACTCATACACAAAGAGAGCAGTGAAATTGGAGGAGGGAGAGTGAAACACCAACTGAACACTGTGGCTACAGGCACTAGGGCTGCCTGAGCCAGTGGGAGAAAGGAAAATGTAGACCCCCAGTACAGGAAACAAACATGGAGTGGAGGTGTCCTACCTTGTCAGTGGCTGCCTCATCCTTTTCCTCAGGGTTTGCATCAGGGTTTGGCTCCACATGGAGGTTCCAGCGATCGAGCTGCACTATGTTCCCATCTTCTACATGTGACAGAATCTTGGACAGAGGCTCATCTGTGTAACCCTGGTGAAGAGGACTTGGTGAGTCTCATGCCTGCCTCCCACAGAGATGCCCCAGAGACAGCAGGCTTTGGTAAGACATCCCAGAGCAAAAGATGTAGAAAAGAGAAACCCCAGAGAAAAGATGTACTTGAATGTACAACAAAGTAGGGCTTCAAATTTAAAACAATACATCTTCCTTTTAAAAAATCTCTCAAATTTTGAAACAGTGATTACTTTTGTTAACATCCTACTCAATTATAATCTAATGCAGAACAATTCAAATGTTAGAAGAATGGTAATATCTAAATGCCACTTATTTGTTGGTCTGTATTTATTGGAAGTCAAAATACCAGCCCATGCAAATTCCCACCACTGTGTCTGGAACAGGAGTTGCTCAGTCCCTCTCTGTCAGCAATGGGCTCTTGTGTTCGCCACTTACCCCACCCCAGTTCAGTGTTCTCGCCAAGTCATTCCCTGTTCCCAAGGGTAGGATAGCCACAGGAGGAGGTGGGTTGATGCGTAACTGATCCAGAATGGAGAGTATCCAGCCCACCTGCTCAAGCAAGAGAGTGCAAAGAACCAGTTGGTTATTTCAGGGTGGCTCCAAGCACTAGCGATGGCAGAGATGGGGTCCCCTTAGCCACCACCAAGGCTATACATTGTATTTAATGCTCCAAAGAGGTGCTGCAGGAGATAATAGTAACCCCAGTGAAGACTTTGGCTTCCCAAAGGGCTACAAATATTACAGACTACCACTCCCTGAAGCAACGCATGAGGAGATCCACAGTACACAGTGCCACCAGCTGTATCATAGACGCAGTGCGCAGTTTGCCCCATTTTGGATTACAAGGAAGGGCTGGGGCAAAGGGCACTGCAGACACCAAGGGACTGGGGGACTCACCGTGCCATCTCCTCCACATGCCAGGATCCGGAGGTTGTGGACTTTGCGGTACAGCTCCAGCCTGCCAGGAACAGGGAGGTTGAGGAGGGGAGGGATGAAGTACCAAAGGTATTACACAGTAGCTGCCTCACAGAGCCCTTGGCATTCACAAAGCCATGTCCATGTTTCCCTCCCCACTATTCACAGCAGTGGGCAAAGCCACAATAGTTTAGGCTTCACCAGCTCTTGAAAAGGACGAGCACAGTGTACATAGGCTGCACACACATAAATAACCCAAAATGCAGCAAGCTGACAAGGCTCACACAATGTTAATTAAATGTAAGGAACTATGTCTGGGAACCTCACGCCCTTAGTCTTAAGATCACACCAGCCCTCCAGCAGGAATCACTGACTGACCACAAGCTATCCCAGAGAGGCTCTCAGAATACTGGAGGTCTCTTTGTATGTGGGAGCTATGGAGCATCAAGCAGTCTCTAGGGCAGGGATGGGGGAGAGAAAGATGTTGCCCCCATGAGTACTCACGCCTCCTTGGGTCCACCCTGGCTGAGATCAAAAACTTGCCGTGGGTTGAGATACCACATGAAGGATTGGATGATCTTGGCTCCCTAAGGGGAGAAGAAAGACATCAGGTAACAGGGAGTTCCCAGTGGACAGTGGAAGAAGCCATCTGGTCCTGGGAATATGCCAAGACAACATCATTCTGGGAGACACACAGGAAAAGCCTGGCCTAGGTGGCAGCTGCGGAGCAGAAAACTGGCATTGTAGTGGCTGCTTTATCTCTTCTGCAGCTGAGACATCACCAAAACTATGATGAGACCTTGGGAGTCAAATGGCAAAGTCCTCACAGAGATACCTTCTCAGGGAGATACTGGCCAAGGCCATACCTGATTCCCACCGCTCTTGGGGTTCACAAACACCAGTAAGGGTTTCATGAGAGGAGCTGGCATGGGCTTGATGACAAAGGGTTTCCACCTCCCTTCCTGCAAGAGACACCACAGGTTCTTCAACAAACCTGGGGAAAAGCAAACACTCACCTCCAGCTGAGCCCCAACATCATGCAGGTCAGAGGTGAGGAAGAGAACATCCCAGCAATCCCATAAGCCTTATAGTTGGGATACACCCTGCCAGCAGGCACCCTCCCTCCAGTGCAGACCCAGCAAAGTCCCCTTTGTTTCCCAGTTCCCCTCATTCTTCAGCCCCTCTGCCTTTCCAAGACAAGTCCCCTCATCTCTTACCTCAGCCCCCTTTTTGCTAGATTTTCGCTTGAATGATGTTCTCTTCTTCTTTTTACTAGATTTTAGTGGATTCTGAAGAAAAAAGAAACAAACACAGAAATACAGAGGAACTACTGGGCAAGTGGGAGTTGTGAAAGAGCCACAAGAGCTGAGGAGACTTACCTGGGGCCGCCGGACCCGCAGAATCCAGGTGGGAGGAACGACAACAGCAGCATGAGCCCCTAGCGAGCAGGGCTCTTCAATGTGTTGCAGCATGAAACATGACACTTTGCTGTGATACTGGGGAAGGAGAAGACAAAGAAAACTCAGCTGCTCAGTTTTCTGGGGACAGCCACCATGTCCTCCCAGCTCCCACATGCCAATTCAGGGAGTACTGGAGGAAACCATACAGCCTTTCCCAGTGGGAAGAGCTGTTAAGAGAAGCAGCTTGGGCAGTCCCAGCAGAAAGCAGAGGTCATTAGGTGCAGAACAGGATAGTAAGACATCCTACAGGGGCTTCTCACCGCTTGCTTGCACCAGGAACAGCTGATGGCTACAATCTCTTTACTGTGGAAGGCAAACTTCTGCTGAAAACCCTGTGGAAGAAAGGATAAGAAGCTTAGGGAATTCCCTCAGTTTTCTACTATCCAACAGAACTTTCCCACCACTAAGAGAGACATTAACAAAGAGGGCATGTCTGCAGCTGGCACCCTCTAAATCCTTATTAGATAGCCCCAAACACCACTACAGCACCAGGGAGACCACTGCACTCTGTAGGGATGTCCTTATTCCTCATAGAAAGCATGATGGGAAGACAGTCTCCTCCAGGATTGATTGGGCCCAGGGGGGAAACTATTCTGTGTGGGAAGCACTTATATAGTGCTTCACTGAGCAAAACGGAGCACGTGTCTTGGTTTTACTGCCAAACAAAAATGGTGGGATGTCCCTGGTTCCCAGTCCTGTTCTTGTCTCTGATTTGACCTTAGATTTTCTTCAGGCTGAGGAAAATACCCCAAGATATGTTCTCACCTTGCCACACTGCCGGCATTTCCCTTCCTGCCGTCTCCGGTGCACCCAGTGATGCCGGACAATGATGGGCTAAAGGGAAAAGAAAAACAGAGTGAAAAAAGAGGGGAATGAAAAGTCGAGCATATGAGGGAATGCCGGAGCAGGCAGAAGAAATGGACCCAGGCCAGCCAGGACCACTGCTCTTGCTGCAAACCCAGTACTCACAGGCACCAGCTCCAACCCTCTGAGAGAAGGCAAAGCCAAAGAATCAGGGGGCAAGAGGCCAAGTTAAGATGCTCAGAGAAAAGGGGATTAAAACCAGAATAGGAAGGAGGAGAGAAAAACTGAAGACTAAGAATCACACAAAGCAGACCCAACAGAGAGGGGGCAAGCAGTAGCTCTCAGTATCTCAGTCCCTTAACATCTCTGTCCAGATGCTCCCAGTGTCAGGTGAAAAATGTGCCAGTAGAAGGTGTGAAAATCCCCAGGGAGACACAGTTTGTGCCCACAGCAAGAGAGAAGTGCTTGCAGCTAAGCAGAGAACCTCCTTGCTCCATAATCCTTGAGGAGAGCAGCAACCTCAAAGCCCCCAACACACACTTCCCCTTGCTCTCTGCCCCAGGGTAATCCTGCAGCCTGCTCAATCCCAGGTTGGACAGCAAGGCTGTTCACAGGCATCTCCACCCTGCCTGCAGGCTCAAGGTGGGAAAGGGCTGGGACTTGCAGGAGGAATTGTGAGGGAGTAAAAAATGTTGTAATAAAGCACCACATGTCCTAAATCCCACCCTACTCTTTCAGCCCTGGATTGGGAATGGCACTGCAGAGACAGTTGCAAAAAGGGAAGAGGGAGTGTGAGTTCACAGGCTGGCATGGCAGGGCTCAACATCCTGCTCCTGACAGCTTTTGGGATCATGAAGATGATAGAGGCAGAACTGGGCAGGAGGTTTGGGTCAGCTCCAGTGTTGCCTGCTTTGATTGCAGCACACAGGAGAGGACAAAGAGTACTGTTGGCTTCAGCAGACATTAATCCAGCAGGAGCAGAAGGAGGGAAATGCCTTGAGCTCAGCTGAGTCCCAGCAGGCACATCTAGGGAAAGGGCTGACCGCAATGGGATCCCTGGCACCACAAAGGCCAGAAGAGCACGTTTCTAGGGAAACAGGAAGGAAGAGGCCTTAGAGGAACTGAAAAGCATTAGAAAGACAGGATGGAGAAGCAGAGCTTGTGAGAATAAAAGAAAAACCAAGAAGGGGAAAGGAGAGAAAATTTGTAGAATTTGGACAGAATCAAAATAGAGACAGAAGATCAAGTAGAGGCAGAGAGCTGTCAGCAGAGCCCAAAAGTAAGTGAAGCACAAATCAGTGAGCTAGGCTAAGAGTGATATGGCAAGGAGACAGAGCAGGAGGAGCAAAGCAAGAATGAAAGTTTAAAGTGATGCTGAAAGCTTCACTTTCCAATGTCACACTGGCACTTCAAAGCAGGCAGCCCTGTGTTTGAATGTTTCCCCTACTGTATCTGCTGTGCCAGCACATACACAGTGTGGGGGCAGCTCTGTTACCAAAATGGCCCATGACTGAGCCATCCACACCCACTCCAGAGCACTGCATGGGCTACACTGGCTCCACAGGCTGGAGGGTAAAGCAAGAAGGCTGACAGCTGCTTCCATGAGTGCAGCTCAGCAGACAGGTCCCAGGCCACCTCTTACACCCAGTACCTTAAGACATGGGCTAAAAGGGTCTGATAGCGCCACTCTGGGCATCTTTCACTGCTATCTGCAGTACCTGTGGCACCCAGGTCAGGGCTGAGTGATAAAGCTCAGAAATGAGCCCATACTGTTTCCTTCCAAATTGCAGGAGACTTGGGGACCTGCGGTTTGCCACAGCCCTGTTGACTGTGCTTGGGGGCCAATACAAGGGGGAAAGTTTTTTCCAGAAAACAGTCTGCAGGTTCGCCCCATGCAGGTTCAAGAGCTTCAGAACATGCAAGCCATCAGATGCTCTGCATTTGCTGTCTGCGAGCTCCTCACACCCAGTCTTTACTGCTGCCTTGCAAAGAAACATCCCTTTTATTGCACCACCCCTTTGGGTGCATGATGCCTTCATTCTGATGAGCAACACCCTGGCAGCATCTGGTGTCTTTGCCATCACTCTGGAAAGGGGAGAGGCAGATATGGGCAGTGTCCAAGGCATATCTCTCACCTCCCGTATGTTCCGGGATCCTGATTCCCTGAAGGAAGGTTTGCAGCGGAAATTTATCTGTAGATTGAACACACATGATAGGAATCAGTAAAACCATCATACCTGAAGGCAGCCTACTGGAGTTTACTGTACTACAGCAAGGCCCAGAGCCTCTGGAGATGTTTGGTACTCAGTGCAAAACCCTCACATATCTCTGTTGCTGAACAAAATGGGGCCTAGGGTCCCAATCCTGTCACTAGATGCTCCTTTTGGTACTGTCTCCCCAGAAGACCCCTCTTTGCAATTACACATTGCAGTTTCCCAATCTTCTTGTGTTTCACTGCCTAAGAGGAAGGGCTGCCCAGGAAAAGGTTGTTACAGTTTTGTGAGCTGCAGAGAGGGCTCAACAGGCTCTACTTACTTTTTCCAGCTGTTCAATGCAGGGTGTATGCACTACAATCTTGCAGGCTGCACACTTACGTCTAGAGAGAGGTTTTTGCTGGAGAGTGAGAAAAAGGGAAGAAAAATACGCATGTGAGTGAAAACATGCAGTGTTCAGAGGCCAGCAAGCTCAGCCTCCCATTACACCTCCTTCATATATACTGGGATACAGAACCAGCCCTATAGTAAAGTTAGACACAGTCCAGACTCCTTGAAGTGAAGGGATCTAAGCGAGTGCCTACAGCAGATGCTTTTAAGCCTGGGACAGAGCAGGGAGGTATTTTCCCCACTGTCTTGTCCTGCAGTCCACGGCCTCTTCCAACACTGCCTGAGAGCATCACAGCAGCTGGTCTGGGAGGCACCTGCAGGGTTCCCACAGTAAGCCCCATGGGCAGGCAGAGGATGGCATCAGTGCTCCATCCTGCACCACAAGTAGGACTGAGCCTGCAAGCTGGAAGGGAGGACTGCAGCAATCCCGCAAGAAAAGTGCTGCTTGCAGGGGCAGGAGGCAGCAGGCCTGGGTGTCCAGCACTTACTTTTCTCCTCTATTGAAGGGTCTTGGATTCAGATTGTCCTTCTGAGAGTCTGAGATCCAAATACCCTCTCCCTGGAATACTCTGGGCAAGTGGGAGCCCTGCATCAGGTTCCCACTGCACACTGAGCACCAGCACTGGCAGAAACTGGGGACTCAGCCCTCTAGTACACAGAGGCAGGAGGGACCCACTCCCTGCCTTGGCAGCTCCCCACACCCCTGCATGTCCCACAGCAGCTGCAGTGCAGCCTCTGTGGTCACCCATCAGGTGACAGCCCAGCCCACATCTGCGGCCTTTGCCGGGGAGGTGGGTGACCCCATATGACTCACCAACAGCTTTGCCATGCAGTTCTGCTCCCCAACATAGCAGAAGTCCCCAGAGACATTGGTTTCAAACCAGATGTGCTCCCCATAGACTGCAGTCTCCTGAAAGGCACAAAACAACAAATTTCTCTGAGCGTATTCCCAGACAGGCATCCAAACCCCTAAAAAAGGGACAAGATAGTAGACAATGCTGGGGGGTGGGAGGTTGGAGCTAGCAGTAGGCCAGGAGGCAACATGCCCACAACAAACAGGGACAACATCCAGACAGAGAAAACCTCACAAAGCTACTGCCATGGCCCACCTATTGGAAACAAGAGGGCCCCTGGAAACTAACTCCAAGACCTACATCCCAGCTGCAGTGTCCTGCACAGAGGAGCTCATTTCATCACCCCCTTAGAGGAGGCACTGGGACAAATTCAGTGCAGGGGAATCTCTTGAGTAAGATTCTGCTCTACAACCTCAGCGCACAGAGTAAAACCTGATAGGCTTTCCCTGCAAAGGAACAGGGACTTGCTCCTGTTGCTTGGCCCCAGGCACCTGATCATGGCTGTCAGAAGCAGAAGAGCTGGCAGTGGAGTAACTGCTCATCCTCCCAGGAACCACGTGGGCCTGCAACAGCCTCTCCTTGCAGCATCAAGCAGGGCTGCCTGCAGCTCAGACACTAGCATCAGCTGGTGGAAATGGCAGAGGCCATAAATGTGTCAAAGCCAGTCACCTGGGAAGCCTCAGCCTGAGAACAGCCTGCCGTTTCTTGGCTGGGAGCTTATTCCATGCAATGTCAACAAGACGAGCTACAACTTACGCTCCAGTCCACAGTGTTGCGTATCTGCCTCTCTGAGTCGCTCCTCAGGGCTAGTGCAGGGTTTGGTTGGGCTACCATGTGCTGGAGGCTGGATTTGGCAATAGCTTTCCTGGAAGACAGAAAAGGGCTGGCCATTAAATCAAAGTGAGAGAAATAAGCGCAAAGCACAACCTGCTTCTAAGATGCAACATGAGGCTGGAGCAGAAAAGCCTCCTCAGGACCAAGTGCCTAGAAATGAGACACATCTCCAGCACAGCTGGCTGAGGAGTACCTGTTCTTGCAATGTAGCCCTGTGAGATGAAGTGATGCTGGCAGCTCAGCTGTACCTAGCTGAGACAGACACCCTGTACCCAGCAAAAGGCACAGCCTGCGCCTGCTGGGTCAATGCCCTCAGGGCTGGCAGTTCCACTGCAAAACACCCTGGGAGTTTCCAAGGAGCTGTGGTGGTGGGGCTGCTTTTGCAGGGACTATCCAGAGCCCCTGCCTCCTTGCAGCTCTCTCATACCAAGGCACCTCAGAGCCTAGGGTGTTTGCAGGGAGCAGCATAAACAGCCAGAATAAAAGCTGCTGTTTGTCTAGGGATAGCGAGCTTCTCCCAGATGTGGTGGGAGGAAGAAATGAGCAGGTGATCCAGCCAGCAGGAGAAAGTGTGCATCTCCAGCCCACAACCAGACCTGCCATCTCTCTCTAGCCCCAGTCTGGCACAAGGGGACAACCTCAAGCCCCAGGGCCTGCACTGAGAGCATCAGGAGCAGTGCTGACCCAAGTGGAAGATGCTCAAGGTACACCATCAGCACTGCAAAACACTGATGGCGGCCAGGGCCAATAGTACCAAATCCCTTCTGTCCTTTCCCACCAAGCCTGGGTCTGCACCCCATCTCTGTCCTCCCCAAGGCATTGCCCACTTGCACGCTGCCACCATACATACAGCAGCTGGGGGCTCCAGCCATCCGGGGCAGCGTGGCAGGTGGATTCCGGTCCCAAGCCCTTGGGGAGTGTGGCAGAGGGGCCCCCGGCTCCAACCACCCCCGCACAGTGCTGGGCCAGCAGCCGTGGGTGGCCGGAGGGGAGCAGCCCATGTCGGGGGGCATCGCTGGAGCACCGGCGCTGGCTGAGGCGGCGGTAGTGGCCCGGGAGGCCGTAGGCAGCCCGGCTGTACAGGACCTCGGTGGGCAGGCGGTGCGAGGAGGCACGCCGCAGGCAGCGGGGGCCCCGTGACAGCAGTCCCCCCTGGAGCGGCCGCAGCTGGGGCAGCATGGCCAACCATGTCTCCTCAGCCCAACGCTCGTGCTGGGCCTGCTCGGTTCCTGCTGCTGCACCACCATCCTCCAGAGACTCAGATCTGGAGCTGTCAGCGTGGGGAGCCTGGTCTCCCTCCTCTCCCATGGGAATGAGGCTGGCCAGGAGGGCAGAGGGGCCCTGAAGCTGGGCATCAATGGCTTGCGCCTGGCCCCCGTGCTTCATCTGCACAGTGAACCTGGGGCTGATGCAGGGCGGCGTGGTGCTGGAGCGGCGGCGGGTGCCGGGACGCCGGACCAGGCTCAGGCAGGAGAGGGATGCCTCTGGAGTGCCCGAGCTGCGGCGGCGCTGAGTTAGCGTGGTGGAGGGCAGTCCCACCTGGGAGCGACGCCTGGCCTTGCTCGTGGGCACGGCCACCACACTGGTGCGCCGCGGCCCCCTCCGTCCAAAGTGCCGCCTAAAGAAGGTTTCCATTGCAACCAGATGGTGGCTGTTCAAACAGAGACCAGGAATTAAGTAGGCTCCCCCATGAGTCCCCAGGCCAGGCTGTGGGGGTCCGGAAAAGCAGGGAACAGAGGGCTGAAGCAGAGAGTGGGGGACATGGCAATGCCACCTGGGGCACATGGCAAGGTCCTGCTTCTCACAGCTCTACTGCTCCATGAATTTCACAGCTCAGCCCAGGGGCCTGTAAGAGCAGGGTAGGTGTCCCCACCTAGCTGGGACCCTCTGCATGCTTTGCCCTCTATTGTGGAATCAACAGAGATCCTGAACCCCGAGGTGCCAATCAGCACTGGCAACTCCACTACCCCCATCATTCTGCTGATGTTGGTCCATCTGGATTCTTCACAGGAACCACACTAGGTGACACCAGTCCCACCAAATTTGCAACAAATTGAAATTAAGTCCCTGTGAAGCCTACAGAAGAAAATAAATCAGGCAAGCAAAAGTAGTGCAGGCATATTTGGTAGATCTGGCTAGCTCCAGTGCTCTCCTCTTCCAGAGCTAGTGCTTTGCTTCCCACCCTCCAGATACCACCTCTCTTCAACTGCTAGAGAGGATTTATTCAAGGCCAACTCAAAAAAAAACAAACAACCAAAATAAGCCCACTTCTGGCTCTTGAATTTCTCCCAGGGGAGGGGACTCTGATCATGGGGGCCTGCAAGCACACACAAACCACCACCACCACTCTCAATTATTTCAGTTCTGTACAAGGCAGCTCCTCTACTCACCACAAGGGTTATGGGCATGCTGCTCACCACTACACTAAGACTGGCATCTGTTCCACTCGCTTCTATCTTCCTCTCTTCCTATGGTCTTTTATGCACTCACTTGCAGATCAGCAATACCAGAGAATGTTCAGGAAAATGCCCTGGCCTAAACTTCCTGTGTCCCAAAGTCCACACAAACAGGCAAACTTGTCAGAAGCTTCTTCCCTTTTTATTTGGAAAATGCTGTAAGATTGGACATATATTTCATTTTCTGGACAAACCAGAGTTTCTGATAGTGCTTGCAGCACAAGAAACCCATCAGGTTGTATTTTTTTTTTAATAGATGAGCAAAAAGCTGAGTTTGTATTTTTGGAAAAGGCCAGGCTTGGTTTGTATTCCTCCAGCCTGGTAGGCAGGGAAACCAGCTCTTTAGTTTCTACAGTTGCACCACCATGCCTGTATTCAGTGATGTAGCACAAGGAGAGAAGGAAGGAAGGACAGAAATAGCCTCCAGAGAGCAGCATCAGGGCAACTAAAGCCTGGCTGAACTGAAAGCAAAACCAAAGCGTCACCTCTTCAGAAGTATTTTTCAAGTCCCACCACTGCAAGCGATGGGGGCAGGTACTTGGGCACCAGCAGGTTCAATCTACCAAGGCCCATTCCGCTTTTCAGAGGACAAAAGCACATTTTGCTTACGACCCTGCTTCCAGCTTGTTCCCAACACTGCAGTGCTCCACTCCTGTCTCCTCTCCTCATTGTCTGCAGGACAATGCACAGTAAATTGCACAGAATCTGAGAATCTAAACTTCCCCCGTATGACTTTCCTCTTGTTCTATTGCTTGTTACTCTGGAGAAGAGACAGCCCACACTTTGCTACAACCTCCTTTCAGGTAGTTGTAGAGAGCAATAAGGTCTCCCCTGAGCCTCCTTTTCTCCAGGCTAAACAACCCCCACCCCAGCTCTCTCAGCTGCTCCTCTTAAGATTTGTCCTCTAGACCCTTCATCAGCTTTAGTGCCCTTCTCTGGACATGCTCCAGCACCTCCATGTCCTCCTTGCAGTGAAGGACCTAAAACTGGACACAGGATTTGAGGTGTTGCAGCATACAGGGAAACAATTGCTTCCCTAGTCCTGCTGGCCACATTATTTCTGATACAGACCAGGATGCTGCTGGCCCTCTTGGCCACCTGGGCACACTGCTGGGTCATGTTCAGCTGGCTGTTGACCAGCATCATTACCAAGAGGTGTTAAAAATTATCTGAACAAATAAAACATCTTAAAAAACACAAGAGAGAATGCTGCTTGGATGAGGCACACTGCAACAGACTCTTTTTGCCCGGCTTTAGCTGCTGGGGGAGACATACCAACTGCACCCCAAAGAAGCTGAACAGCTGCTCCCTCCTGCCCCAGGTATTCTACCAGCAAGAAGCTGCTGTACTGCTTGCTGTGTTGCTGCTGTGGGCAGGAAGATCTCTCAGCACAGCTTCCTTCCTTTCTGCACCACAGTCTCGTGAGGAAATCTGCTTAGAACAGCCTTGGCTTGACATTTATGTTCGAGTACTAGCTGATTACAGACCTTTTTATCTTTAGGGCTGTATGTAAGTGGCACATGGACTCAAGCTCTAACCACCAGTGGTGAAGGTTATTAGGAGACCACCATCTGACAGCCCCACAACAGCAGGACACGGCAGCTCAAATATGTTTGATGAACATATCCCCACCTCTTGCATCTTACTTCCAACCTGGGCTCCAAATGGTGTACTGCAGGTGTTGAGAGCTGCTGCTGGCACAGCAGATGGACAGACTGTCAGGGGTGCCCAGGGTTGATATGCATCAGCAGAACTGCGTGCAGAGCAGCTGGGGAACCAAGCATTGGGCAGAGAGAAGCCTGAGAGAAGCTATGCCCTGGAAGTTCCTAGCCTAACACCAGCACGTTTCTGGGATCTGCACTTTTTGCCACTGAGAAAACACGGAGAAGAGCTAACACCCCTGCACACCACCTCAGCTCAGTTAGGTAAGGAGGACGGATGGAGACAGCCTAGCATTTGCAGGGTGCAAAAGAAAGGAAGTGCTGCTGCATGCACTAGGATATCAACTCTGCTTATGAGCAGATATGCCCTATCATTTCCATCTCCTCCTGTGAATAAGGAAGAAGACAGCAGCTCTGGTCTGCTCAAGATTTTCAATCAGAGGTCTTAGGAGGTGGGGTTGTTCTATAACAGACCCCTCAAAGCCTCCTACAAGTCCTAGCCTAACCTCAGTGGGCAGAGACACTGCTGAAACAGGAACGTGTCCCAGCAGGATCTAAATGCCCTTAGAAAGTACATCAGGGATCGAAGAGGAAAAACTTTCATCTTGTAACTTCAATGGCCACAGAGCTCATGGATCAGCTGATTCAGAAACATCTCTCCAGACATCCAGCAGCCATCCCTCATATGCTGGTGGTAGTTCTAAAATCAGATAGGCTGACCCCTAGGGCTGAACATGCAGTGTCTATCATGGCACAACCTCTTGCCCCCATCAGGAGGAGCATCGGGATATTCAGCTCCATTATTCTGCTTTGCTTCACTAGCCTCAACTGAACGCCCATGTACCAAACTGAACAGGCCCTCTGTGCCCCTAGATATATAGAATGATCCTGTGCCATATGCCTGCTTGGCCCTTCTTCTACATTATTATTCCCTCTTTTCCTTTATCAGCCAGTTCTATTCCTGCCAGTGCCCAGAAGCAAGAGAGATCCCAGGTTACCTTCATACACTTACACATCTGGCACCTAACCCCTGGCACCAAAGGTGGCAAAAGGTACCTACTGCAGGACACTTCTGGCAGCAAACACACAAACTCTGAGTCACAGAGAAATCTGGACATGAAAAATACCATCAGCTCCTCCTGACCTTTCAGCAGATCACCTACTACTCGACTGGAAAGCATTTTTTCCAACCATGGGACTACAAGGGAAATGAGTCCGAGTGCTTCGCCCTGTTCCATGACGAGCACCTGCCCTGATGGCAGCTGGCAGGGTTCCTGCATCCTGGCTTGCTGTGGGTGCCAGGGAGCTGCTGTAGCACCAGAGCTGGCAGCATGTGAGCAGGAGCCCATTTCAGTTTACAAGCTGTCTTCACCTGTCATGGATGCTTGACTTGTACAGATCAACCACAAGGAAAGTATAAGTGTTATTAATAGCCACCCCTGTGTGACAGCCAGATCTCCTGGGCTTCTGCCCCTCTCTCTCCTCCCTCTAGGACTCCAGAGGGACTGAGAGACAAGCGCTTGGGCACCCATCCAGATAGCTGCTGCTCATCCCCACCCCACTGGCATACCACCACTTGCCTTCAGCTTCAGTTTCCATCACAAATTTGCACACCCCACACCCCCCTTTCATGCTCTGATATTCAATCTTCCCATGTACATTGCCATCCTCACACCACCCTTGCTGAGATCCTCCCTGCTCCCACTCTCCCACCCTGCTTCCCATGCATCAGTCAGCAGCCTCTCTCTCCTTAGGCTTCACTGGCCAACCCGCTCTTATGGACCACAAAGAGCAACTTGAACAGATCAGGTCTGCTGAGGAAGGTGCCCCGGTGGCAGACAGGGAAGGGAAAATGCTGGCCAAGATGTGATACAAACCTCAGGCTTCGGGTGCAGCAATCTGTTTGTTTCTATTCAGAATTTCCACTCCAGCTGTCATCTCTCCCACCATCATGCAAATAAAAGTGTAAGGAGCTCCCCTATGTTGGGTCCAGTATGAGCAAGGAAATGGGGCTCCCCACAGCACTGGGGCAAGGAGGCTCCGTCCAAACTATGAGCCTTTCAAAGCATTATGAGAAGTGAGCTATGGCCTGTGCTCACCTATTTTAGGATTCATATATTTGACCTGCTGCAACAAGTGCCACCACATATATGGGCCAGCACCTCATTCCCACGCTTCTGAACTGCAGAAGCATGGCATTCCCAGGGTAAACCATGGCTAAGGATATCCTCAGTTGCACTGTGACCCTGTGGAGGAGGAGATTACTGCTACCTTAAGGTTGCCCCTCCAGGCTGCAGAAGCCAGTTTCTAGTCCTAGTAGGGCACTCAGAGGGGAACAGGTCTCCACCTTTCTCTCAGTAAGCCCATGGCTTGATCAAGACAAATTCAGACCTCTCTCCTAGTGAGAAAACAAGGAAAGTGCTTAGAAACCAGCTGGTGGTCAGATGCATGCAGCTGCAGAGGAGCTCCTCCCAGTTCTGAGGACCTTGAAGTCTCTGCATGTGCTGCAGAGAGGGCCCTGCCAGGGCTACTGGGCAAGGACAATGGAGCAAGGCACCCCTGCAAATATCTAAGCAAGTTTGCTAACTTGCTCAGAAGCCTGCCAGTGTCACTGGGCACTCCAGTTGACCAAACTGGAGGCCTTGGCACAGCACTGCTTCACAAGGGATGGGCAGCTACACTGATTTGGCCTCTGTAGCTCTCTTGCACATGGCTCATTAAGAGCAAAACTCACAGCCTCCTGCTCTCACACACAGACACCTCTGCTTCTTTGTGTCACAGCAGTGCCAGCGCTAGGGACTTGACGCAAATAGCTTGTCATACCCCAGATGTGAAAGGCTAATGGGACACCTGCACAAGGTGGCCAGAAGCACAACCTGTCCACAGGCTTTATTTCAGGGGACAGGAATTTCACAGCGCACCTCAGCATTAGTGTTTTAGCATCACTTCTGAATAATGGTGGTCTGAGCAGATCACCGCGCAGTCCACACCAGGGATAAGACAAAGGCACTAACTTTAACCCCACACCATTTTTGGGTATTCACAGTTAGGAGATGGGGCCACCACACAGAGAGGATGCAGGTGCTAAGCTGCCTTCTTTGAATGAGCAAGTCAGGGGGACCAATGCAGCACGAGGGACCAGCAGCTGCCTTGCAGGAGGATTGTAGCAAGGCAAAGAAGTGAAATACCACAGCTCTGCAGTTCCTCATGGGAGCCTTCTCCAAGTGGCAAAACCAAGTAGAAGGCCATTGCCTCAATCAAAGCAAAACAAAAGCCAACGCACTCTCATGTCTGGCCCTTCACAAGAAAATGTTCTCAAGTTTGGTTTTCTGGGAAGAGCAGGGACTGGGAGCAGAAGGGTCTGAGACTTTTTTTTAGAGTTTCTAGCATTATCCCAAAATCCTTCTTGTGGCAGCTCCATCTGGCCACACCTCAAACTCCGTATGACACTCTAGTGCCACCTCCCCTTCACCGCCTTTTCAGGGCAAACCTGAGACATTCTTCATGGTGTATCTGCCAGACTAGCTCAGATCCTCCACTTACACTTCATAAAGTCAAGCGTTTGCCAGCCCTAAGGTTCAGAGTAATGTTCCCATTACAACAATGTGATTTCCTTTCCAAAATCCATGGAAGACAGCGTTTTGTCTTAATTTAAATCAAAGCCATTTCCTTGGAGTCTCCTGGGCTGACTCTGGGCATCCATATCCCTTGACAACTTTCCACCATCATAATGTTATGAAGTTTATATTCCACTACAGTAAATAATCTGCCTCCTGGCAATCAAGAAATCTGACAGTACTGATACAAACAATCTGTTGCTGCATTTGGCTAAGGAGCCAAACAGCAAGACTGATAGTCTTGAGCTGTGAATTAACCAGGGGAGGAACGCAGAGGGTGAGCCACTATTATCAGCGATGCAGGGGTCAGTGGAGAGGCCGGACACACAGTTTCTATTTTGGTCCCATCAGCAGAACCAGCGATGCAGCCTGGGAAGGACTCTGAGAGTTTCTTCTCTCTCTCTCTCTCTCTCTGAGCTTCCTTTCCAGAGTGACATGCACAAAGCAAACTGGTGGGGGGCTTTAGCAGGGTGTCCTGGTGGTTTGGGTGCCCAGCCCATGGTCTCTTTTGCAGATTCCCATCATCATCCCCAGTGCTGGCCCCCTCCTTCAGTATGCATGGCTATGTGCCTCACAAGGAGACACATGCTATTTAAAGGGTGGCCAGTCCCTCCCAGACCAGCCCCAGAGTTTTTCCCCAGCACAGGAGGACAAAATCCTGGTGCAGGGATAACTACTGTGCACAGTGCTGCCCCGGGCAATACACAGCCTTTGCCCATGGCAGCAGCCTCAGGGAGGAGGCAATGAACCTGGTGTGACAGATACAGAGCACCAACAGGGATTCCCAGGGCTAGTAAATCTCTGCACCTCCCAAAGCAAAGCCAAGAAAGCCTCAGGGCACTCAGCAACAAGCACTGATCATAGAAAGATGGGAGTCACATGCCTCCCTATAGCCTACCGCAGGCATCAGGAAGGGCATCCTACTGCTCCCGGCTGAAGTGGGGAACCTCAGTGCCACCAGCAACAGAGAATATGCTGGGAGGCCACAAGTTTGTCCTGCTTTCCTGAACTATCTCAGGGCAAAGTGACTGAGGACGGGGGATACAGGCTGGCTCCCCACACCACTGTCTTCCGTAACCTGAGAATTCGTGCTGCCACCTCCATGCCACACGGAATAGCAGGAGGCAGAATAGGTGGCTGGAAATATACCCCCGGCAGGGAAACCCCAGGGAAGCAACAGTCAGGCACCACGAGTGCCACAGTGGCTCTGTTCTGCAGAGAACCCGCCTCAGCCCCGGGGGCCGCTTGTAGCCTCGTGGGCTTGCTCCAGGCTCCGGGAGCAAACAACACTCAGCAGAACAAGGTTGAGGGTCCTGGGGGTGACTTTGGCGTCTGCTCCCCTCTGCCCTTCCCTGCTGGTCTGGAACCCAATGCCATACCTACAAACTAAGGGCTGGCTCTCCCCCCAGCCCCCTTCCCATCCCCCGCCCAACACAAACACAAACACAGGCAGCGAACGAGGGCACGAGAAGGAAGAGGAGCAGAAGGGGAGGGGATCGCGTGGGGAGAAGCCCCCGTGACCTGATCCGGAGCGGCGCGGGGGTCCTGCAGGTGCCGAGCGGGTGGCGGTGGCCGCGCAGCAGCAGCGGGACAGCCCTCCCTACCAAGTCCTAGTTTGGAGAGCGAGCGCCTGGCTTCTCCCTGCGCTCCTCCCCGCGCTGCAAGCCCCGACAGAGCTCGTTAAAGTAACCAAGTGCACTTCCTCCCGGAGCAGCCCCAGGGCCGCCTCGCCCCCGGCCGCAGGCGTGTGCACCAGAGAGGGGCCAGGAGGAGAGAGGTGCCCCCGGTGCCCTCCAGACACCCAGCTGCAGCTCGGCGATGGCACTGCTTCCCTGGGAGGGGCAGCGGGAGGACAAGGGGAGGAACCTGCCAAAGAGGCGATTCTCTCCCGCCTCCTTGGGACCTGGATAAAGGGGTTCGCACAGTTCATGAGAGCCAAGCCTCCTACCATAGAGAGCCTGCCTTTGTGACCAGGAGGTAACTTGCTCCTGAATTACGGAGTTCTTGGTCCAGGCAGGCTCCACAGACAACTCAGGAGCTTTTTGTCTCCCCTCGTTGCTAAAACCCCCGTGGGACCCTCTCCTAACCAGGCTGGGGACTTCCCCGTCATGCTTCACAGCTCTCCGGATCCCCCAGCTGTCCCTAGGGACATGCTCCCAGCCAAACACAAGGCAGCTCCCTTTTGGGGGTCACAAAACTCATCTCCGCTTTGGTCTTTGTCGAGAGGGATGGGAGGGTCACGCCAAAGGCCAGCTCACTCCAGGATGCGTCACCAACTATTGTTATTTCGGTCATTTACCCCGCGATGGGAGCCGATAGCCACACGCAGGCCGTAGTGAGTGAGTCAGCCCGCGTGGCTGCAGCTCGGACCTTGTCCTTTCACACCCTGCCCCCTCCTCCCTGCTCCTTCCCCTTGCCTACATGTCATGGCTAAAATTAGGCAGGAAGCTCTTCTCCTCTGTGTGTAGGAACGTGCATGTGTTTGGACCAAGCCCAGTGCTCCTTGGGGCCTGGAGAGAGACTACAGTAACACGATCATAACAAAACGTCATGGAGACTGTAGCCAGCGTGGCGAAGGCAGCCAGCTGCCTTCCCTGATGGGTGTCTTAAAAGCAGTTCACAGGAAACCATTAACCAGAGGGGAGCCAGGCCCAAAGACTGAACTACCACCACTGCTGCCACCTCCATCACAGCAGAAGGAACGAGTGGCCTTTGCAAAGCAGAGGGAGGCAGGGGTGGGCGAGAACACATGAACAAACAAACTTCTTCACCATCAAAGCTGCTGTGCAGATTGCATTCAGTCCTTTTCTCACAACGCCAGAGGGGAAAGGGAGCTGGAGATAGCCAGGGCAGGCAGGAGATGTTCACCGCTGCTCAGTCCTATCTCCCCTCAAACCTGGCAGCTGATGAAGGACAGAGGGCCCTTTCCCTGCACAAATCCTTTGGACTTCCCTTCCCACTGCCAGCAAAGAGTCAGCTGCCACTAGCAGTCACGCAGGTCCCAGCATCCTTGCAGCCTCAGGGTGGCGAGGTTGCCAGCTGCACAAGGGCCACTAGGAACAGGCCCAGTCCATCATTAAGACCCACTCACTGGGACTGGCAGGATGTTCTATCAAAGTGAAAAGTAAAAATGTGCTATAACTAATAAATCATTCATTAAAAAGTAGGCTGGTAAGAGGTAGGTGCAGTTCCTCCCCCGCCTCATCTCCAGCCAAGGGAGCTTATATAATGGTTTGGGTTGAAAGAGACTTTAAAGGGTACCCCATTCCAATTCCCTGCCTTGGCAGAGACACCTTCCACTAGAGCAGGCTGCTCAAAGCCCCATCCCACTTGGCCTTGAACGCTTCCAAGGAGGGTTCAAGCTTCCAGCTTGTCTCCAACTGCCCTGTGCCCACCCAGCTCTCCCTGTTCCCCATGGTCTATGCACAGCAGACATGCCTGCTTACATCACCTGCTGCTCCTCACCCCACCACAGTCCTACCTCCCTCCTGGGCTGGCAGAATATGGACTTGCAAATGGAAACAGCCTGGAGGGGTGACCATGGAGGATTTCAGCTGGCCCCAAAACCCCTTCCCATTCAGCCAGACCAGCAAGAGACCAGGTCCCTTTCTCCAAGTCCCTTTCCCTGGAGCCAGCGAGAGCAGTAAGCCTAAGAGCCTGCTTCTCAAGCCAGCCATGCAAACCTTCTTGTTGCCATTCTCCTCCTTCCTTCATGACTTACTAAGCCCTCAGCCTGGAAACATGCACATGGGTGAGTGGGTTGCAACAGAGACTTCGGCTCCCTGTGCTGTTGTCACAGGTTTCAGTCTGCTGTTTTCAAGCAGAAACCGCTGCTCCAAGATGAGAGGCTCCCGAGGCCCACACAGCCCTGAGCAAGACTTTCCAAGTGAGGAGACCCTGGTCCCACACACTTGAAACCACACCACAAGTGGCAGCCCCTGCAGGTGTCTGCAAAGGGCAGGACAACTCAGCATCCCTGAGAAACCCAGTCCCCAGTGATCTCTCCACACCACAAAGCCTGAGACAGGAAAGACACCTCCTAAGCCTTCATTGTGACCCCGTGACTAAGCAAAGCACATGCTGAATTGCCACACAAATGGCATTTGTTGGTTTAACTGTGAACCTGTTACTGATACCAAGTCTATCCTTTGGTTTCACTTTTTCACCTCATGGCAGCAAGTGACTGTTCACATCAAAATTACAGTAACTCCTTTTAACACTGTTAAATCTATCATTTTTTGGCTTTGCTGAATGTCAGCTTGTCCCTGTGGTACAAATGGGAGGGCAGGAGGAAAAGTTGATTTTTTTGTTCTCCTCCACCTTTTTTTAATAATACCCTCAGCACACCTGCTCTTATGGACTTCCTTTTCTTCTGCAGCAACACTGATGGACTTTTTTCTACCATCATCCTTCAGAAAGGAGATCCCAGGTGAAGGGGTGATGCTGGTGCAGAGTAAACCACTGTCTCTCTCCTGGAATGAACTAACACTTTAGCATGGGCCTGCAGCGCAAGGTTGCCTTGCTCTGCTCCCCAGGTTTCTCTGCTCTTCCTCCCACGCCCACAGAGTGGCACGGGGTGCTCCATAGACCTCCAGTGTGGGGGGAACAACCCAGGGTTGCAGAACCCTCCGACTGCAGAGGTTGTGAGGGTGCTCTTGTGTGGCGCTGAGTGCTACCAGGACAGAGAAGCCTGTGCAGCTAACAGCTGCCTTGGCTGGAGGCTTGTCTCTCAGCATCAGCCAGCCCACGGCAGCAGCTGACCAGTTTAAGCCATTAAGCTCACCAGCCACTTTAGCCATGGCAGCACAAGAAAAGCTCCACGCAGATGCTTTGCCAAGCCCTTCCTTACGGAAGGGAGGAAAGCAAAATCAGGAGCAAGGAGTCAAGCAACCCTGCGGAGGGGACATGTCACAACATCCAGCTGAAGCTAGCTGCAGGGAAAGGGCTACAGTTGCTCAGCAGAGTACCAAAGAACTCTGAAGAGCTACCATGCCCTCTGGTGTTCAACCCACAGCTCTCTGGACACCTCCAAAACTCATCTGTCTCCCCTCTGCAGGGCACTAACTGGCCACAGAGCCTCTTGCTCCCAACACCTCCAACCACAGCCCTGGGACACAACACTTTTGTCTACAGTGTCAGGCAAACTAGAGACAAAGTGGCAAAGTGAGAAACGCCCAGAATGCCATGCAGATAGGGTGATACTGAGAAACTGTATAGCAGAACCCACAAAGTAGCAGTCCTTAATGAGGGCCTTCTACTGTGGTACATGTGCAGCCAAATACAGGCTGATGTGCCACTCTGCAAAGATGGTGGTGTAGGGAGCCTGGGAATGCACCTGGGACTTGTCCCTACCTCCCCATCTCCTCAGAAGCATGTGTGAGTGAGGTGTTGGCTAGCCTAGGAATTGACTCTCACAGAGAAACTACGGCCCAACAATGATGATTGTCTCCCAGGCCCCAGTTTTCCACATTTCCTGGCAGTCACAACCCTCCTTCAGGCTGCTTCAGTCATTTGACTAAACCACCCTCAGAGCTGTCACCTTAGGTCTTCCAAACACTCAGCATGCACCGGGTATAGGTGCTCGTGCCCACAATGGTTAGGATATAGAGGAAGACCACCTCAACTGACCTTCAATCCAAACACCAGCAAACCAAGAGCTGAAATGTTAGTCAATGAAAGTCCAGCAGCACGCTGCCTTCTAGACCATGGTTAGTTGACACAGGCAGCAGACAGGCAGCCTGGCTTTCAGCAGCCTTGGTTAGTACAACAGAAGAGGGTGAGGCAGGGTGAGACGTGGGTGATAGGGAGGAGAGGTCTTGAGACGAAACGTTGCAGCAGCTTCTGGGACTGCACAGCCTGTGCAAGCCAATAAAAATGCCACATACTTATATACCGCCGGCCAGTGCTTTATCCTTCTGGATCCCCATCGACCGGGCTGGCTGCCCTGGAGACAAGGGAAGACACCTTTGTGGGGCAGGTGGAGTCTAGGAACACAAAGAGAGTGGTCAGCAAGCACTCCCCATGAACATGCCTGGCCACCCAGCACAAAGCACTATCTTCCCCCTCCACAGTTTTGCTGCCCTAATGCCATCCCTCCACTCACGTGCTCTCCCCTTGCTTTGTCATTTGCAGATGCCAGGGGCTCCAGTGTGCCACTGCACCTGCTGTCAGCCATGGAGGTCAATGCAGGCAACATGTCCATGGAGCTGGAGTCAGCAAGGCCATTTCTCCTTTAAGAGCCAGTCAGCAAACATCAAGCACCACAATCCTGCTTCTGGGATACTAACCCAGCCCAGTTCAGAGTAACCTCCAGCCCAACCCAGCTGGCTGCAAGAGGGCACACGACTCAAGGAGTGAGGCCAGGTTGGCACAGAGAGGAAGCCCTCCTTCCCTTCCTCATCCCCTGGCCTGGCTCCTGGCAGCCTTCATTCACCTCAGCTGCTGGGTCCAGGCATGGATTTGAATTTCAAATAAATCATGAAGGCACTCTCCAAGCCTTGCATGGAGGAGCATTGTTTGGGCAAGGCAGAGCAGTTCACCTACTCCTAACCCTCTGGCTCCTCTACACAGGCACAAAGCCCTAGGAGCCCTGACCCACCACCAGCCAAGGGCTGGAGAACAAAGCTCTTGGTGACCCAGCACAGATGGAAAGCATTTTTCTTGAGAGCCCTCTGATACTCGCCCCCACCACACGTACTTCCTCGCTTGTTCAAGCAACAAGAAAACCTGTGGGTGGGTAACATTGCTTGAGCTCAAGTGAGGGATCCTCACCAGCAGTCTCTGCTGGAGCATCTCCTGGCCCTACGCCAGGCTGTAACCCCACCAGAAGCTGCACTGGGGAGCACCCCAGCAGCTCTCATGAGACAAGAGCCTCATAGTTTCTTAATCCTGCCATCTGCCAGCCTCCAGTGGGTGCAAAATCCCTGCAGAAAACACTCCCCACCCCCTGCCACATTTCAGAAGCAGCAGCTGCCATGCATCTGCTGCCAGAGAGCCCTACGCCATATCGTGGTGACCTCAGGCTTGGGCAGTAAGAGGCTTAGCACTGGATCTGAGAGGCTCCTGGCCAAGACTGGGGTGGCAAGGCAGGATGAGATACAAATAATCTGACCGAGTGGGAACTTTCACATGGAGGGGCCAGCATGTGGCTGGCAGCATGGCCCCCTGCTCCCTCTCCAGGATGGTTACAGACCATGCCTGGAGGCTGGGAGCTCAGGAGAAGATGGAGCTGTCTTAGGTACTTCTGCCCCGTGACTCCCTGTCCTCACCCAGTTGCTAAGTCCTACCCCAGGGTGTGCCCTCCACAGCCAGTGGGGAGCAAGCAGCAAGGAGTCTCACTGCTCTCTGGCTCCGGATCCACACCTGGGCTGCCAACAGCAAGCAAGGGACGGGCTGTTCCGGCACCCATGTTTCCTGTGGAAGCCAAGCTGCACCAAACCAAGGAGAAAACCTTCTACAAGACAGCTCAGTGTTAGCTGCTCTAACTTCCTGGACCAGCCAGCCAGCAAGGACACGTGACATTCTGCAAAGCCATAGCATGTGTCCAAGCTGGGCTGCTCCAGCGCCACAAAGAGCCAAGATGCAGCTGGCAAGCAGGGAAAGGGAGATGGGGTGAGCAGAGCCAGGGAAAGGGTGAACACCAAGCCCTTGCCTATTGGTGCTGGGTGGGATTTTCATGCCTCTCTGGCTGGGTGTTCCCCCCATGGTGCTGGGATTAGAGCCTGCCATGAGCCAGCATCCTGAGGTACTGCCAGGGGGGTGGCAGCAGCCCATGAGACACACTAAAGGCATGTCCTACCAACGCGGTGCGCACGGAGGACAGGGCAGCAGCCAAAGCATGGGACTATCTCCAGCCAGACCTCTGCCTGCTCCCAAAGGGGGGCTTCCCATACCAGTGCTACACCCCCAGTATTCTGCACCCACATTTTGGGCAGCATCTCCTAATCTCCTCAGAGACAGGCCCCCAGCTTGGCAGGGCTTCTCCAAGATGGGGCATGCTTAGCTCATTTCCCCAGGCCGTGAACTACTGGGAAGGGCTGACTGTGAGATGGGCAAAGCTCAGGTAGGTTGTTTTCAGGTGTGGGAGCAATGGTCACAGGTAGAAACTGAAACTGGCAGTCTAACCCAGACAGCACAACCTGCCCAGCAGGCAGGGCCCAGACAGGAGGCCCATTAACTCCTGTCTGGGACAGCAATGACTGGGAAAAGATCCTCTCAGTTCCTCATCATGGCACAATGAGGAATTTCCCCTGGGGGAAGAGTTCACAGTTAACTACAAAATTAATAGCCTCAGGCATCAACCCCTAAACCAAAGGCAGCAGGAACACAGCACCGGGTCTAACATGTACACCCAGTATGGACATCCATCCCTGCTGGGCACTGGCCTTGCCAGCACAGCCTTCTTGCTTGCCTTGCCAGAGCTTCACCCTCCACTTGGTGTCCTGATGGGGAGGAGAAGAAAGCCTTCCAATACTCAAAGAGAGAGTGCAGCTGCTGCTGTGTCTGCAAGTTGCAACAGAAACACAGGGTGTTACTTTTGTAATACTGGAGAGCTGGCCAGGGAAAGCCTTCAAATTCAGGATCACAAAGACAGAGCCACTTATTCCCCTGGAGCCTGGTGCCAGCTCAAGAACCAGCAGGACAGGTTTCCTCTATTTCCACGTCTTGTCCATGACCCTGAGTACACCAGAGTCCCTACCTCCAAAAGTCTCCAGCAGAAGCCATTCACCTCCTGCCGGTCCCCATCTCTTCCAGAAAAGACTGTTTATGGGTTCAAGGGTCAAAGGGCCTTAGCCTGCAGCCCTAGCTCTGCTCTTTAGCTCAGCATCTCAAAGTCAGCACCAGTTTAAAAGAACCAGCAAGCAAGCAACTGAGTGGCTGAGAGATAACTCAGAAGCTTCAGCTCATAAAGTCACCTTGGAAAAAAACAAACAACAGAGCTTCACCAAGAGCAGAGCTGCAGGTTCAATTTAAAGGCTTTGTCAAGTCTCTGAGGAGACTGCCTGCTCTCCAGCCATGGCACAATGACGAAAGAATGCATCTTTCAATGTATCTCCCACTACTTGCCAGAGCTCAGGTTGCCTTTCATGAGAGTATCATTGCCACTGCACAGGGCTTGCCTTTCCTTGCAAGCATCCTCTTAGTCCTCAAAGGGATCCACACAACCAAACAGCTCCCAAACTCTCCCCACTTGCACTACCCATGGCTCTGTCTCTTCCCTTTCAACACTCTCTCCTTGCAAAGACCCCGTGCCTCCTTCCCAGAGCCCGACTCTCTTCCCATTGTTTTTTTTTCAAAGTAGGAAGAGGTCCGTCATCCTCCCTCCTCTCAGCCCCTTGAGGAGATTACAGGGTTTCCTGGAAAGGATGCTTCAGCTCCTAAGAAGATTAGTGGAAGGTGTCCCTGGCCGGGCGGGGGGGGTTGGAACTGGATGATCTTAAAAGTCCCTTCCAACCTAAACTGTTCTATGACTCTGTGATTAAAGGTCCTGACACCTTTTCCAGCACAGGCACATGTCACTGTGGCAGCCCCTGCTCTGAACTCAGGAGTGCAGTGGAGGTGCCTGTGAGTGCCAGAAACTGATGAGACAAGGCAGGTGGCACAGGGACAACATCAGGGAGGACCCAAGCCTCTGAAAGCAGGCAGATCTCCCACACACTGATCTTTCCCTGCCCTATCCCATAGCCCCACCATAAGCTGGCAGCTGCCCCAGCCTCAGTCCACTGGGAGGTTGCACTGGCTGCCAACAGGCATGTCTGCTCAGGGTGCCCAGTGCTTTATTTTTTCCCCTGGTGAGAGAAAAAGTCCCTGAGCTGCCCACAGGAGGTCAGGCCCTGGGCAGACATCACAGAGCAAACACAGCAGTGGAAACAACTCTCCCAGCACATCCCATCTGCCCTGCAAACAAGCCCAAGTGTCGCTGCAGGGGACAGGCAGGGATTCTGATAGGTAACATGGGCCTGGGCCCAGCTCATGCTACCCCATCAGCTGTGAGCAGGACAGAGAGAAGAGGCTGGAGGGTTTCAGAGCTAGAGGCATACAAAATTTGCATGCATGAAGGAGGAGTAGGAAGATGATTGCTCAACAGCTATCTGGCAGCAAGGTGCGTTGTGAAAAAGCCTGTCCCAAGGGAAGCACTGCTCTCAGCCTGCCAGCACACAGAGCACAAACTTCAGGCTCCTCACCATGTCTGGATTTCCCCCAGGGCACCTGGTGCTTACTCGCTGCATGGCCCCTCTACTGCACCTGCACAGGGGAAAGCAGGCCCAGTGGCCAGCAGGCTTGAGGGGTATCCCCACACAGCAGGGATGGGGAAGGCTGCACTGCTGTCCCAGTGGCACAGTGTCCCCAGCTTTCACATGGGCACAAGCATCAAGCTGTAAGAAAGACAGTGACAAGTGATTCCCCAAAAAGATGTAGGCGGGTGTTCAGCTCAGTTTCTTGAGTGCCGTTTACCCACAGGCTATGCCACCCACACACTTTCCCTGGGGCAATGGCAGGCACCCCCAGGCTCATGTGCAGGCTCCAGCACCAGGCCTGCCAAAGGGCCACAGCCAAAAACTCGATCCCGTGTTCTCTGCCAACAACCATCTGCCAATCTGCCCCACTGGTGGCTATGCTCCCTGCTTATGCTGTTGCACCAGACTGAGCCAGTACACATACCTCCTTTGAAGGGGGATGTGTTACAGATCCTGAAGCCCATAGGAAAGATTCATTTCAGAATCCCACCTCTCTGGCACAGGGGAGAGCAAGAAACAGGCTTTGTCCCCAGCACTCGCACTCCTTCCCCAGTTTCCGTCTGGAAAGGGTAAACTGTGCTGTTCACTCACAGCACAAGAAATGGGGCACCCAGAAAGGCAATTTAATCCTAACCACCTATTATCTGATCAGCCCCAATCTCTTTATCAGCCCAATTAAAAGAATTACCCATCCACGGCCCGGATGCATGTATTGTGCACTTGTCTCTGTCGGCTCTAGAGCCAATTACTCCACCCTTCTGTAAGGCAATTACAAGGTACAGAAATAAGCCTGCTTGCAAAACACAGGACAGACGTACCACTGGAGGACAGAGCTTGGGGGCTCACTCCTCTGTTGCTTCAAATACCCTCAGGGCTCACCTGCCCTGGGGACAAGACAGGCTCTCTTGCCATTCTGTGGACCTCTGCCTCCCCTAACCATGCCTCCCAGTGCCACTGCAGGCAGAGCCCAGTAGTGCGTGCCCACCTCAGAAGACCTCTCTCCTTGAAGACCGGGCACTCCAGAGACCCACCACTGCCAGCGAGCAAGCTCCTGCCCATTGCCTATGCTTCCTCTTGACCCGCTTTCCAGCCACACATGCTCTGAGTAAAGTTCAGAATAGAAGAGGGTGCAAAATTTCTCACTGATGGCTGTCAGAAAGCATTCTGAGGGGCGGATGTAAGGGCTGGTTGTACTTCTTGACAAAAGAAAGTGCAGCAGAGCCTTCCCCCGTAACTCCCTCAGAGGAGATGAAGAAATTTCACGTCATCCTCTGCTCCAACGCTCAGGTGGGCATGAATTCAGTGGCATGCAGCCAATTATCCTGCATGACTTCCCATGGAGTCTACCTCCCACAGGCATGCGTGGGAGTCCCTTCAATCTCAGAGGTCCATGGGAATCTCTCCTCACTACCCTACAGCTCCAGGAGTCGTATTCGTCACCCTGAGCCAGAAGGAACTGGGTCCCTTCATCAGCAGCAGAAGAGCAAGAGAAGTATCCATGCACCAAACAATCCAACAGGCATTTCCAGCCAACCTGGAGGGCCTGCTGCCCCTCTAGCTCGGCACCTCCTGCCCATCCCACTTTGCCTCTCCCTCATGTATCCACACTGCCAAAGGTTGTTTGCATGTTGAGAACTTCCCCTTGGCTCTGATATACTTTGGAGTAATGGCAGCCTGAACTCCTGGGAGGCAGAAAGGGATGCCACATAGTATTGGGGACAGGCCAGAGACTGCCAGGAGCTCAAGGCGGCCATTTCTGACAGCTCACTGAGCACAGGAGAACACCGCTCTGTGGCAGAGTGACCTTACAAGCCATCCACTCCCAGTTCCAGCTTGGCTGTGGAGGTTGAAATTGGAGCCTTTTCTCTCCATTCAGCACCTGTGACACCACCCAGGTGCACTGCATCCTGATTCAAGTGTTCTCCTACACCAAAAATGCTCATGAGTAAGTTCGTCACAGGGACATCAAGATGGCTGGGGGCAGGAGTTATCAGAAACAAGGAGATAATGAGAAGATGAAGGTGACTTGGCCTGCCAAAGGGAAGTTTAAGCAGGACTATTTTTACCATCTTCAGCAATCTGATGGGAAAGTACAGAGAACAATGAGCCAGATGCTGCCCAGAGGTGCCCAGTGACAACCTAAGAGAGAACAGGCACAGGTCGCAACAAGGGGAATGTAACAGTTACCAGAAGAAAAAAATTCCCAAGGACCTGAACCAAGGGAGCAGGTGCCCATGCAAGCTATGCTCTCTCAGCCCTGGTGACATTTAAAACTCAGTATCAGCAGCCTGATCAAACTCGACCCTGCTTCGAGGTGGCAGGGTGGACCAGGTGATCTGCAGTGGTCCCTTCAGACCTCAGTTATTCAATGTTGTCACAGGCTGGCAGGGCACACCTTCGTTTACAGCGTCCAAGAATCCCCCAAATCCTACAAGGCTAACAGCGAGGCAGAGGGAGGCAGAGGAGCCCAGCTGGCTCCGGGAAGGACACATGTGAAGCGGGGATCCCAGCTGCTGCTAGCCGGGATCCCAGCCGGCAGCACGGGACCATCTCAGCCCCCTCCCGGCGCGCCGGGACTGCCGGTCTGCCAAACACGGGACGGGCGCGGGGATGGAGACAGGCGGTTCTGGGCGGACGGACGGGAATCCCCGGAGATGCGGCTCCGACTCCACGGGGAGCACGGCGGGTGCGATGCTTCCCAACTTCTCTCCCCGGCTGTTCGTGCCAAGAGCTCGAAAGGCGGACACGGCAAACTCGCCCCGCTCCATCCTCACG
>WBMV01003672.1:72775-113876 GCA_013396655.1 Campylorhamphus procurvoides
CGCGGCCGGGCCGGGCTGAGCTGCCGCCCCGCCGGGGCCGCGGGCGGGCGGGCAGGAAGTGGTGCGGCGCTCCGGAGCCACTGGCGCCGCCTGCCGGGAGCGGAGCGGAGAGGAGAGCAGAGCAGAGCAGAGCCGAGCCCTCCCGCGGCCCCGCGCCCGGCGCCGCCAGCGCAGCGCAGGAAGCCGCCTGTCAGCCCGCGCAGGGGCTCGGCGGCAGCAGCGGAGCCTCCCTCCGTCTCCGCCTCCCATTGTTCACCACCGGACGGGGAGACGGAGCCAACAGCCCCGCCGCCTCCACCACCGCCCTCTCCGGGGACCGGGAGCCACCGCCGGCCTTGCCCTTACTCAGCCCGGCGAGCGCCTGCCCCGCTTCTCCCTGAGCCCAGGGGCACCGTGGCCAGCCGGCCGCCGGCTCAGTGGGCAGGGCCCGGTCTGCTCGGCAGGGCTGCCAGTGTAGCCAAGGAGCGGCTCTCCCAGCCCTCCTTTGCATGGCAAATGTGCCGACCACAGTGGAAGCTCCCCCGTTCCCAAGGGTGCGGAGCCAGGCTGAAAGCCAGGGTTTCAGGGGCTGCTTAGGCAGGACCCCGTCTGCCAGCCCCAGGGTGCTCCTGCTGACCCCCAATACCCTGGGACAGGCCTGGTTGGCAGCCTCGAGCACCAGGCGTTCCCAGGCCGGCTGCTGGGGACGGGGACATCCCTTCCCGCTTCCCAGGAGCCGACGGCCCAGGCAAAGCCCCGCTGGCCCCGTGTGCTCATAGGCCGGGCGTCGAAAGCACCTGCGCGGCCCTCTGACATCCTGGCGGGGAGGTTGTGTTGCGCAAGCCCAGCGCTGGCACTAGTCGAGGAGGAGGGCAGTGCTGGCGAGGCACCGGGCAAGCACGGGAAGCCTTTCCCCCAACCCCTGAAGCACGGGTTACCGGCACCAGCCACAGCACCTCAGTCCCCCAAGAGTAAGAGGAAGGCGGCAGAGCCCAGCTCGGTGGGTACCTCGTATCCACGTCCCCCGGAGGGCTCTGGGGAACGTTCCAGGAGCGATGCCGCCACATCTGCCGCAGCACGAGCTGGTGCGCTCAGCCAGCCTGGGGTTCACTCTCGCTCTTCCTCCCCCAGCAGCTGCTTTCCGGAGTCATCCTGAGGGCAGGTCCCTGGCAGTGCTCCGCCGCCCGGCCGCCCGCCCGGGGCCTCGGCTTTGTTTGCACCCTCCACCTGGTTCCTCTCTCTGCACTTCCTGGAAGTGTGAGGGCGGCTGTCATCGCAGCCGGCCGCGCCGCACTCTTCCCAGAGCGCCGGACACCTCCTCTGCCGGGTCCTCTCCAGCGAAGCCTTGCGTGCGCCCTCGACAAGCAGGAGCACGCCCTGGCACGCCGGGCTGCGCGCAGAGGAGCCGCACCTCCCGTGCTGGGTGGCTCTTTGAATGCCCCCACAATGGAGACAGCCACGTCTCACAAAGCTGCCCCGGCACCACCACGCAAACCGGGCCACGGCAATGGCAGTCCTCGGGCCACCCGCCCCGTGCCATGCATGGCACCACAGCACTCACAACCCCTGGGTGTGTGTATCCTCACTGTGTGGTGGGTCTGAAAACACCCTCCAGCCATGAGCATCTGCTCGCTCTGCACTGGAGTTTGTTGAAAAATCGCCTGGGTAGACCAGGGATGGGCACTGTGGAAAGCAGAAGCATCTAGGAAGCTCATGGCCAGCCTTCAAAGAGGGGAGAGTTGTCCTGACATTCATCATCCATCCCCCAGTCTGAGGGCACACATCATAAGCCTGCAGGCCTGGCCTGTCCCCACCTTCAAAAACCCCAGATCTTCACAACCAGATGCTACTAGGTCTGCTCTGGCTTCAGGAGAGCTGCAGATCATCAAGGGGGTCTGTGGACAGCTTCGGTGGGCCAGAGAAAAGCACACAAGCAAAGCTAGTCCTATCAGCCTACACAGATGGTATTTCTAAAGGGGCACATGGTCTTGCTTTAAACTTCATCATCAAAAGGAAAAAAAAATCATTGGCAGACCTGGATCTCACCAGGCAGACTCTGAAACCCAACACAACCCACTGCACTAATTACTGTGCAGAGAGAGGAAAAGGCAGGTCCTGGATGCCTAACTCCAGCTCAGAGTCTGGGGAGGGGAGAGGTTTTGTTATCACAGAAAGGGTTTGTCATCCCTGCTACTTTGCATGCCATGATGGGTTAGTTGCATTTGTTCCCTGTCCACAGACATCTCCCTTTCATGTTCTGTGCTCTGTCTCATGATGTTGACATCTAGTCCTCTTACCCAGGAGCACCTGGCCTTGGTGAGGCTGTTGGAGAAGTAACACGCCCTGCTTTGGGACCTGCACCATCCTCTCTGTGATGTACCTGTGTGTCCTTCCACAGTTCTGTCCCCTGGGCTTTGTACCAAACTGTGGAGGACCCCCTATAAAGCCCAGTTATGGCTGTTCTTGGTCAGGAGACCAGAGGAGACAGACCCTGCTGGTACTGGCTTCTCTGTAGGCAGTACTGGCAAGGGATGGGTGTCACTGTGCTGAGTGATTTTGTGAACCAGCACCCTTGGCTTTGTGCTACTGTGTGCAGCCCCCTGGTACAGAAAGGATTAAGCTGCCTGCTTCATCTAAACTCATGCCTGTGGCCAAGGGAAGAAATGTCCCTCAGTTCAGGGATCCCAGCTCTTGCCACGCAGGAGTGCCTGGACACAGTCTGGCATTGTCCCTAACACAACCTCCTGGCTGGCCTACTCTTGGGGTATCACCCTGCACACCCCCACTGTGTGCAAAGCTGCAGCTGTGGCTATGTGGACAACCAGGAGAAGTTAATGTGGTGTCTTTTGCTGCCTCAGTGAACTAACCTGGCTTGCCTGATATGCAAAAATTTACACAGCAGGAGAGAGGGCAGAAGCATCCCTTCTGGCAGCAGCAGTATCTTGGGTCAGCTTAAACCAGGGAGTGTGTCTAGTCTGAGATGGGGCTTGGGGCTGCATTTTACTGCTCTTCCCTGTCATTGCTGCAGGCATGTCCCTGCGTAGCCAGGCTGGACCTGCAACTTTCCAGTTTCTCCAAATTTGCCTCTTGGGATATTTCCATCTCTTGTTACACAGTTCCATCACCATTTCACCACTGCCTTGCACACAGGACCATCTAGAATGAGAGCCAGAATAAGAGTGAACACACATCAGCATTGTGAACCAAGCCCTGGGTGATGCTGACTCCAAACCTATCCCACCCCTGTGCCACCCACTAGAGCCTGTATCTGATGGTGGGGCCCAACAAGCAGAGCTTAGCTCTGGTTCTGGAGAGAGTCATGGCAAGGGGCAGTGAGACACCTGCTTGTCAAACCCCCCACAAGGTCTGTGAGGAACCAATTGCTCTTAGGACTTTCTAGCACTTCTCTCCATCCATGCCAGCCATCTTCTTTTCCTAACTGCACTGAGGGATGCAGAGACAGATGTCTCTGTCAGAGCAGAGAGGGCTCGGATTGCTGGAAATGAATGGGAATTTGATTATGCTGCTCTGCAGAGCCAGGCTAACACGATTAAAAGGCCAGCAGGCAGGACTTAGAGGAAGGAGATCCCCTCTCTGCCCCTTTCTCCCTGCAGATGGTGAAGGCTCTCCTTTCCTTCCTGCCCAGCCCCTACCCTGCCCAGGCTGTTCTGGGACTTCACAAATACCCCTAGTCCAGACAGATCTGAAGACAGATGGAAGAGAAGACAGCATAGAGTTGCAACCAGCTTCCCCCAGACCTCCTACCTCCCTCCAGCAGCCTCTGCCAGCTCTCCCCTCTGCCCTGCCTGCCCTCTGACCAAGCTCCTTTGCTATTTACATTACAAAGCAGCCCCCTCTGCTCTGCTCTCTGGGTTATATTTAGCTCCATGGCACAGAACAGCCTGTGAGATGCATTAGCTGTGTCTCATCTGCCCGCCCAGGGAGCAGCTGAGGTGCCCCACATCTCCCTAGCAGGGACAGGAGCTGGCATGGGGACACTGCTATTTGCTCTGCAGGGTCTAACAATAGGTTGGGGGAGCACTGAGGGACACAGGACCCCCTCTTCTTGCTGCCAGAGATGCCCAGCCCACGCTGTGGGGAGTCCTGTGTGGTGTGGGCTGGTCCAGGCGCTACCTCTGGAGATGGCTGAGAGCAGAAGGGCACTTGTCTGACACCCTGCATGTCTGTGGGGCAAGGGGCATGCAGTGTAGCCTGCAGGGAGCCCATGCAGGAGCTTTTGTGTGCTTGTGGTTTCCTTTCTGGGTAAACACCTCTCTGGGCTGGGTTGCTGGAAGCAATGGCAGTGACAAAGGCTAATGCTGTAAGCATCACCCTGAAAGCAGCTGAGAAAGTGATGAAACTGAGAACAAGCCCAGAACTCTTCAGGAGAGGTTGGAGAACGTTGCTGCAGCCTGCCAGCATCTGCCCCAGGCCTCCCCAGCCCCAGGTTACAGGGCTTTCCCTACAGCAAAGTTCCTTCAACCCCTAATTCACCTTATTGCCACCAGAGCTGCCTCACTCTCGGAGCTAGAGATGATCCTGCCCCACTGAAAAACATCGGTGGAGACACTCAAGGCAAGCAGGAGCTGACTTTGGACTCCCCTTAGCAGAAGTGACTCTCCAGGGGGCGAGGCACAAAGCCCTGGTGCTTGCTCTGTGTTTGCTGCAGTGACAGAGGGCATTGGGTCCTTCTGGCATTGCAGAGGCACCTCCCTACTGGGAAAATTGTCCCAGAATGTGCAAATCTGGTGCACAAGCCAGAATCATTAATAAGTTTGGCACAAAACTGCTACTCAAAGCCCTAAATATAACCTGAGTGCTGAGCTCCCTTCCACCTGCCCAAGGCACCTCCGTACACTGTGGTAGCTATTTATGGAAGGAATTTTATTGCCATGGGATTAATATAATTTCTGCTCATTTCAAAACCTTTATATAGCAGCTTATGCTGCCTGCCCCTTGTGATGACTAATGGGTCCCAGCAGGAGCAGGCAGGTTGGCAGCAAGAGGACTGGGCCTCCAACCTTTGCTTGACATTGAGGATACCTATGATGCCTGTGGCCCAAGGAGGAGCTCTTCCAAATTCTGTATCAGGGTTCAATAAGTGTCTCCAGATCCAGACAGCACAGCAAAGGGATTTCTGTCAGCCCCCCAGGGCTTCCCATGCTATAAGAGGGGCATCTGATGGAAAGTTGGCCAGACCCAAACCTACATGGATTTCACAGGAGGGCACAAGCAGATTTCAACCCCCAGGCACTTTCCCAGTATTCCTTCCCTTCGTCTGACTGCCCAAAATGCAGGGTGAAGGAAGCAGCTCACCTCAAGCATCATCTCCTCCTTGGCTGCTGGCCTGCAGATAGCCGCAGCATTCCCTCCAACCCCCCAGAATCCTCTCTTCTTCAAAGCCTGCACTGGATGGAGCAAAGTCTCTTGCAAAGAGATCCCTAGTGAGGGTTGAATAGAACAGAAGTGCTTCATGTAAGGGCAACACAGGCTGGAGCATGTCAACAGAGCCACCTGCCTGGTGTGTCTTGGGTGGGATGGGCAGAATGTAAACAATCCCCAGCAACCTTAGACGATTCTGAAGCAAATTCAGGCTGATCAAATTAGGTTGCAGTATGGTCCCTTCCTCTCCCGGGGAGGCTGAAAAATTACAGCTGGCCAATCCATTTGCAAAACTGTGCACATCTGGAGGAAAATAGCTAAGAGGAGAAAATCCTGTTCTGCCCCCTTGCTTGGCACAGGAATTTCTCATCCTCAGTGGCATCACAGCAGTGCCTCAGTCAGCAGCTCTGGGTACAGAATGAGGACCAGGAGGGCTGTGTGTTGCCCCAGCTCTTGGCAAGGCTCAGAGGCACAGGGCACCTCAGGGAGGTCTCTGCCACCCCGACTCCTGCTCAACACCCACAGCAGGAATAACAAGTGCTGGGGATGAGTCAGCTCAGGGGCCCCTTCTGCTCTGCAGGCACTAATATAGTTTCCCATTAGTTCCCATTACTGTAATATTAGAGAGCAATTTGCTCACAGCTTGCACTGCAGCTCTTGCAAGGGGAGAGAAGGGCTCCTGTACATGTGGGAGTGCAGATGGGGGCTGACCAACATCTCCTGCCCAAAATCTGCCTCCCAAGCAGAGCTCTGCACCCCAGGGTCCCCAAGTCCCAGACCAGAGGCAGGAGAGCCCATCCAGCCTCTGTCCACCATAGCAGTGAGCATGGCACCAAGATCCTCTGCATCAGTTTTCCACCTGCTAATAAACTATGTGGCACTTGCTGAGCATGGCGTGACATGGTTACATGGAGCTCAGAAGGACACAGAGATATCCCTGGGCAAGTTAGGTCAGGAGAACCATAAAAAGGCAGCTCCTGCCTTCTCCCCACTGCTCAGTCCCAGAACCTCACAGCAGCCCAGGGTCAGCCCTGCAAGTGCTCACATTTACTCCAGGCAGGTGCAGCATCAAATGTATTTCTCCATGCTTACACTTGAAAGCCATTCTGCAAATATCGGGGGTAGTAATGGGTAAAAGGGCTCAAACACCCTTCTAGTGAGAGAAAGGGCAGGGTGGAATACCAGACGTTTTTCATTGTGACAGAAAGAATAGAGCTGAGGTCCTAGAGATGGTGGCCCAAGCAGGATTTAAGACATTATGGTTGGAGTTTGGAATAGCAGTTCACCTGAGTGTCCCCAGGCAGCGGCTCCCATAACTTCCCTGCTGTATATGAAAACCACTCTTTGCCTCCTTTAGCCAGCTTTGCTTGGCTATTGCAGGAGTGGTTAAGCAGATCAGTCTTGGCAGAAGAGTCACACCAAAAGCCAGGACAGATCTCCGCTTGCTGCAAGGTGCCCCCAAACAGCACATTTACAGCCTAAGCCCTAATTGCAAGCCCTTCATCTTTGTATCGCTGCTCAGTTTCCCCAGGTAGGATCAAGGTTTCTGGACCTGGGAATCAAGAAAGGAGACATTTGCCTTGGGGAAGAAGAGGAAAAGAAGAACAGGTGCTATCAGAAGTCACTCGTATTCAATAGACTGAACAATGAAAAACCGGTGCTGCAGAGAAAGAGGAAAACACTCAACCCGTGGCCCTTTGACAGAGCTCATGGGAGGCTGCAGGGCACAGACCACTTCCTGGAAGGCACCACAGCCCCAGGATGGGAAGGGGGAATTGGGTAGAAGGAAAATAAGGGGGCCTGCAAAAGTGACAATGAGACTGCCACTACAGAGGGTTTGTTGCATGGATGGGGAGAGAAGGGACTAACTGGTTCCCTTGTCTTTGTGCTGAGAAGGTTTCTGGTGGGAAGGTGCTGGTGGCCAGTGGGACGAGCCAACTCTGACCACATAGGAGGGAGATGCCCCAGGGACAGGGCACTCCTCTGCCCCAGCCCAGCCCTGACACTTGGGGGACCCAGGTGTTCCTACCTGTAGGAGACCTGCTTTCTGATGGCCAAGTGCATGAACTGCTCCTCCACCTCCGCCACGGCCACTGCCCCTCTCATCTCCTCCCAGGCTGGATCCATACTGCGGAGGCCCAAGCGTTGTGCTCGCCCAGAGCTCTCTGCATCTGCCGCTCCCTGGAGGCTTGCTGTGGCGCCCCTGGCCACCTCACCATCACTCCTGGTAGGGGAGAAGTCTCTCCAGCTCCTGGGACCTTCAGCCATGCTGAAGTGAGGTGCTCCTCTAGGAGAGGAATCCTCCAGAACTTCTTGATCAGCCTGGTCTTGCCCCACGGGGTCCCAGAGTTCTGCTCCACTTTGTCTCCCCAGGGCCGTGGGACAATCCCAGCGAGGTTTAACTCCCTGAGGAAGTGCAAGCACGAGGGAAAACAGCGTCCAACTTCTTGCAGCGGTATTTATCGGCCTCTTGATAGCAGCTTGTGTAGCTCAGGCACAGCAGCTCAGCCTCCCGCTGTCTCTGCCGCCCTGCCACTCTGAAGTGGAGGAATATCTGAGAGAAACACGGAGGCGCTGGTGCTGCTCCTCAGAGGTGCCGGCACTGAGGGCAGCGAGGATGCTGTGGGAACCACAGCACGCACCAGAGAAGGGATCTTAGGAGAGAGCACAGTCCAGGGATGGTGATGCTTGCAGCAAGAGAAAGAGAGCTTGGGTCGCCTTCTGTGAGGGTCCCTCCGGGGCCAGGCACGTCCCTCAGCTTCCCCAGCAGCAGCAGCCGAGCAGGAGCAGCAGGCAGAGGTAGGCAGCGAGGAAGGTGCCTCTGCACCACGCGTGCAGCAGCTCTCAAAAGACAAAGCAGAAAGTGATCGTGAGTGTGTGCTGTACGCGTGGGGAGGGGGCTGCGGGAGCTGCACCGAGCAGGCAGCCTGGTGTCACCTTAGAGACACTCAAAAGTGGCACTTAACCCTTCAGCGTCTGGGGAGGCAGAGGAGGGTGACAACTCGGCTGCACCTCTCTGCTTGCAGTCCTGCTGGCATCTGCCTGCCTGCAAGGGCTGCTCAGAGAGCTGGGTCTCAGCCACTTATCTGAAACAGACCTGCTGTCAGGTGAAGTCAGACAGCCTGGAAAACTCCATCACAGCAGCCCCAGCAGAGCAAAGTATCTGCTATGGTGTCCAATTATCCAGCATGGATGAGATCTGTCCAGGGACATGGTCCCTGGCTATGGGCAGTGGTACTCAACCAAGCAGAGGTATGGCCATAGCATGGCATCCCTCCTCCCAGCTGGCTCAGCTTCTTGCCACTTAGGGGGTCATATTGTCCCTGATTTTTCCTAATTCAAGACATTTTTTTCTCCAGTCTTGGCATCCAGATGTAGAAAGGCCCTCCTGTTCTCTGCCCACATCCATGAGGAGAGTTGCATCATCTGTTTGTCCTGGGCTGGGACTGGACCTTGTGACCCCAGTTTCAGCTATGGCCTGCCTCAACCTTGCCCACCCCGATGTTGTGGATGCCAGCTGGGGTGAGAAATCCCCACAGAGCTCCCATATGTGCCTGATTTGTTCTGCCCCAGATTCACATGCTGAGGCTTCACCTGCTAGGTACTGGAAAAATTGAACTTCTGGTCTATAAGAGCTTTCCGCTGCATCATGGCAAGGTCTGACAGTCACGTATTACACCAAAAGCACATTGCTGTCATGCCTAATCCCAGTGTTATCCTATAAAGGTCTGGCACAACTGGAACTGGAAACTGTCCTCAATGTGTTCTGACTGTATCACTTTGGGAGCTGTCAGGAGCAGCTCATTCCTCTTGCCAGCACTCCCCATCACCTCCATGTGGCCCTGTGACACCTCTACTGCAGGGTGCTGTGGCACACACATTCCCATGTCATTCGTGGGAAGCAGCAGGGGCTGGAGAAGGGCTGTGGCTTTTCCTGGAAACCACAGCCCATCTGCACCTCCAGTTCAAATTACCAAACCTTTGTCTGGTCCTAAAGGTAAGGATGACATCTTTCCCTGTCTGTCCTCCCAGGGGCACAGCAGCCCCTGAGCCCACTCCTCCGCAGAACTGTGACTGGCAGGGAGCCCCACACCCTCCTCGCTGTGTGACTCAGCCTCTCCAGCCCCCACAGGGCTTTTGTTCCTCATGAAAGCTGGAGTGCTGCTTGGTGAACCCTCCCCGGTGAGCACAGCTGGCCCAGCAGAAGCAGCTTCACCTTCTCTTGCTGGGACAGAGACCGGCCTGGGAGCTTGCCACTGCTCCCTGCATGGTTGCATGGCCCTGCTCCATGTCCTCCTGCTGCCCACAGTCACTGCATCAGCTGGGAGCAGACTCTGGAAAGGGAGAAGCAACGGGTGCCCAGCTGGTGCAGAAGGATGTGTGGCACCTTGGTTCTTCTCACCACCTGCGGGGCAATGCCTCCCTGTCTTCACCTTTGCTGGCCACGCGGCCAGGGCAGGCCAGACAAGCTACAGGGGATGCAGGTACACTCCTGTGCTCGAGATTTTGGCAAACATTTGTCTTGTCACTTGTGGTTAAAGGCCACCAAGCTGAAGAAGGGCGTGGCCAGTCAGGGATGGATGCAAGTTAAAAGCTGGGGGAGAGCAGGGTCCAGACTTCCAGGTGGGAAGGAGTGGAGAGCATTTCTCACTGGTGGGTGTGTCAGTGCCATAGGAAAGGAGCTTCAGGGTGGGAAGCAGAGGCCCTTACTGTAGCAAACCTCCTAAGAGCCAGACACAGCAGATCTCTGGAGTCATAGCACCCTTGGTCAAGGCAGAGAGAGGGGCTGGACAGTGTGTGCCTCCTTCCTTCCCAGGGGCAGCTGTTCCTGTGCTACAGAAACCCCCTCTGTGGGGAGGAGTTGCCAGCAGGGAAATCTGCCCCTTTCTACCTGTGCCAAACTGTACAGCTGCCACACAGGCAGGGCAGGCCAGGCCAGATTTTGTGTGTCTGGAGAAGGGGAGACATCACAAGATATGCCTGCATGAGGGGATGTAAAGGATTGCTCAGGCTTCTGTATCTTTCTCTGCCCACCTCTTTCTGCAGGATGTTTCACATGTCTGTCACAAATGGGGTCACCCTTCACTTGGAGCTCCCTGAGGACCTGGGAAGAGCAGGCAGATGCTGCCTGGGGACAGTGTGGCTGGGCAGGAGTGTTGGGTCAGTCCTGTCCTCCTGGCATCCAAGGCACCCTTCAGCTGAGGCAGGTCACCTGCTTATGTGGTGTTCACTCGCTTACCGGGGGCACATGAAGGAGAGCACCTCTCCTGTGCCCCGGGTAAGTGATTTCCTTCTGTGTTGGCATGTGGGACAGTGCAAGGGCGTATCAGTGTTACCATACAGACCCCACCCTAGTTTTTGCAGGCACAGGCAGGGCATGAGCTTTCTAGGAAGTGGCATTTCTAGTGAATACAGCCCTGGGGAAGGTACAGTCTCCTTCCCTGGGCAGAAGAAGAGGAACCTTCACCCTGCTCACCTCTAAGTCCCATTTCAGCCACCAGGTTAAAAAATCAACACAGATTTGTTGAGGCAGTCTGGGCCAGTGTCCACCCAGGTGCCATTGCTGTTAACAAGCCCTCAGCACTCAGGGGGTTTCAGGAGGTGCAACTGCCTCATTCTCCCCAGAAGATGTCCAAAAGCCCAGGCTCCTTGCCAGGCAACAGGACCAAAATCTGTTGATTCCACGATGGATCCGTGTGAGTTCTAGCACCCGCCCAAATGGGAACAGCAAGAAAGACCATGCTGGGCTTGGAGGGTGGGAATGCTCTCCTAAGAGCCCTAAGAGCATGTGTCCTTTTGTAATGAATGAAACATACCCACCAGGCTGCTGCCATGCACTGCCAGTGACCTGCTTGGCAGTGGCAAGCCAAAAAACCCAATTATTTTCCCTTTCTTCTTCTTTTTTTTTTCTTTTTTTCAATTTGCCTGGTAACAGAACAATCAGGAATAATTTGTCTCTGAAAAATTAAGTCCGTGTTCTGTTAGCATTCCTTTGCTCAGGGCTTGTAAGTGTCGACAGTGTAGAGGCTACCCAGAAACGTGACCCTAAATGGGCAAAAGCCTGTCTTAGCACAGCAAAGCTTCACTGGGGGCAGTTGGAGCAGAACAAGCGCAACTGAATGAGGCTGAAGGTGACTTGTAAAGAAGGTGACTCTTGTGTTACTAATTCTTTCGTTCTGCTCTAATTAGCTGCTGTACCCAAATTGGTAGGTGTGATTGCCTGTCTGCACTTCAGGAGGCATACATAGCTGGGATCAAAAGATTCTAATGTGCCTGCTTTGAGCAGCTCAGAGCTATCTAGTAGACTGCAGGATTAGGAGGATTTGTCAAGATGAAGGGAAATTTTCTCCTGATGGAAGGAGTTCTTATTGCTCTGGCCACATCAGTGTTAAAGGTGCCAAAGCCTGAGAACTCATCCTTTTAAGAACTCCCCTCTTGCACATATTCTTGAGTGTGCATGAAGAGTGCATGCTAGAAATCTCCCTGGAAGGCAATTCCCAAAGAGCTGTGCGAAGTTTCACAGGGATGAGTGAAGCAAAAGCCCCTCCCTCAGATGAAATCTAGCGAGTGCAGAGAGCAGCCCCACCCCACAGTGGGGGAAGGTGCATCATACTGACACAGGGGTAGGAGGCTGCTTTTGGACAAGGTGCCACAGGGAAATCAAATCAAATTCTCAACTCAAAACTAATTCTGGCCCAGGATACAAACTGCATTGCAAGGTCAGGCATTCCCTTGCACTGGTGGGTGTGCAGGCGAAGGGAGGGCTGCAGGGCTCTGAAAACCCTTGTCAGTCTAACCTGCCATGGATCCCACACCAAAACCCCTCTCAGCAGGACAGACCCTGGCTGAGAAAAGATAGCTGCTCTCTCTCCCAGCCACTGCTCAATGGCCAGACTGTCACAACAGTGTGGCAACAGCTTTACTCCTCTCCACAAATAAATTGTAATCCACAGAAAGTGACCTTTGCAAGCCCCTGGTGTGGCAAAAAGCAATTTGTTTTCTAGTCCCCCTGTTATTTTGTGTTTCACACAAAATCAGGACAAAACCTATCAGTTTTCACAGATGTCAATAAACTGTCAGAGGTACAACCATGCAGCCATGACCCAGGTCACTGCCAGTCTGAGTGCAGCTCTTCTGCTTTTACAGCTAACAGCAGGATTTCAGTATTTTTTCAGACAAGATGGGACCAGAGCCACAGTGTCTTTTTTGTACAGATGCCTGCACAGTCCCTGCACCAGAAGAGTTCATTGCATCTCACAGACTTTCTTCCATGATCCTTTTCCTTCCAAGAGGATGATAGTGGTATTTTGGAGGGGGAAAAGGAGCTGAAACAGAACAGTTCTGACTTGTTCAGAACTGCAGAAGAAATGCTGCTGGAAATAAAATACCCAAATTTGCTTCTAGCCACTGTGTCCTAGTTACAGCAGCCAGGACCAGGTTATCACTGTGTGGGTATAACCAAAACTGCGTATTCTACACCCTCTATGTCATTTCTCATGAACTGTTAATAATGGATTGTTTGCAGCAGCTGCCCATGGCAGACCTGACCCCTCAGGCTACAAGCTGGGTGTTAAGAACCCTGTGAGATTGGGAAGTGTCCCTGTCTTCACACCAGTGACTCAGCTGTAATAACTCCCCTCCGGGGAGGCATCAGCACCTTCACACCCAGCCTGAGGGGTCATGTCTGCTAATGGGCCATTAGGGACTGGCACAAAAGGCAGCTGCAATGATCTAGACCATCAAAGATTCCAAAAATATGTCATGACTCATAGAGTTAAATCACCCATTGTGAAACTCCCCGCCCTGAAGAGGTACTGGGCATTCCCACCTGAACCTGAGCATACATAATCTTTGGGGTTTGGGATTCTAGGTACTACTTGTCGGATCCCACAGAGGACCAGAACCTCAACAGGACTGTGACTGCCACTCTCAACAAGACTGCTGCGACCATCATCCTCACCAACAGGTTTTCCTTTCCTTTTCCTTTGCACTCAGGGGGACCACATGGCGCTCAGAACAGGGGCTGACGAACACCATTCTGTTCATGCCCCAGGGTGCTGGGTTATGCATATGTTTTTTGTGGGTTAAAACCAATTTTTCTCTGTATCATTGTTTTTATTGTAATCTTTTAAAATAAATTGTAACTCTGACTTGTAATCTCCCTTGAGTCAGGTTCATTTCTCCCACCAGTTTACCTTTAAACCAGCACACCTTTACACTGAGCATGAGGTCCCAGTGTACAGAAGCAGTTCTGCATGTGGCCAGGCAATGGATCAGCGAGCAGAAGGTGAGGAGCTGTGCACGTGTGCTGGTGTGCCCATGCCTCAATGAAAGGACCTGCCAACCCAGGATTGATGCTGCAACTTTTTATTTTATTTTTATTTTGCTTCACAAAGCAAATGCAGAGCAAGTGATAGAAGGAAAAGATGGCTTGGAAAAAAAAACAACAAAAAACCTAAATAAAAAACAAACAAAACCAAACCAAACCAAAAAACCCAAACAACCAACCAAAAGAAAACAAAAACAAAAACAAAGAGGAGGGAAGAGGCAGCTGCTGGAGTATAAGTGGAAAGCAAGCTGCTATACAAAAGAAGTTCAGAGATGCCAAGCCCGCACTAATTCTTAATAAAATACAATACTGAAAATAGGATCTGAGAGTCTCCAAAATACAATATCTTAAGGGATCAGCAATAATACAAAATAAGGTTCATTATGTACAAACGAGTTCTGCTCTTGGTCTCTGTACAACGGTGGGAGTGAGAGGCATGAGAACATGCTCAGTGGAAGTGCTGGGGTGGAGGAGGGTGTGTTTGGACCCAGCAGTGGTTCTTTGTGCAGGGGTGGAGGTGGAAGATGGGAAATGCAGTGGCATCTGGTGACCAGTGGGAACCTTGAGAAGAGCAGAGCTATGTTGAAAGCCTTCCTCTTCCTCAGCCCACTGGCCACACAGGTATGGTTGCAGACAGCTGTGTCCAAATCTTTCCTAAATGACTCTGGGGGGCAAAACCAGTTTTCAAAAGAGAGGTAAGGATATGAGGGCCCTTCCCTTACTTCTACCATTCATTGAGCAAGAGCCATCCCATCCTTCCTCTCCAAGGAGCCTTCTCCACTCCCAGCCTGGGGGAAGAAGAGAGGCTGGGGCAGTGCAGAGTGAGTCCAGGATGCTTGATGAGAAACAAGTGGAAGAGGAGCCTGCTGTGAGACCTGGCAGAGCGCACAGGAACTCCCGTGTTAAAACATGGGGCAACCTGCCACATCCCAGATCTCTGACACTCATGTTCCACATGGTTCTTCCATCAAATGGCAGCTGAGGGAATGGAGCAAGAAGACACAACCCTTTCTGCAGGGCTTTTGCTGGAGAGCAAGAAGGCTCAGAAATGGGTGTCTGGGTGCTAAAGAGGATGGCATAGGCTTGAGATGAGGTCACTCAACACAAAAATTGGCAAGTCTGACCTGAGGGATGGTATGGCAAGAGTTTGCTACCTTTGGTGTCAGTACTTAGAAGGAAGAGGTCTAAAACTGTCTTTCATGACCCTGGCCAATTCCAACATGCCATCTCTTTCCTGACAGATGTACCTATCTCCAGAAATGCCACTATGTCCTCAATGGCTTTCACAACACTATTGTGCACACGGAGGATGTGAGGGGAATCATGGCTAATCTGACAGCCCTCCAGTGGGTTGCAGAGCTCTCCTTGGTGGCTCCTAGAAAGACCCAATTGGCATGAAGCAGAATTGGGAATGGAGAGATGCAATGGGGATAGGCTTATGGGAATGTGTTTCACTCACTCTTGAAGGGGGAGGCCTGCAGAATGGAAAGTGAGAAGGCCATTGACCTGGTTAGCACTGCACTGTAGGGCCCAAGCTGGGAACAGATGGAGAAATACCACCCCTGCCAAAGCAGGGGTGCTGAGGATGGTAAGAAGTGGGTTTTGGGGAGGGAAAATTGTTCTCTGTTTCAGCGCTCTGGTTGCCTAGAAGCTGCTGGCTAATTTTTATGGTGATTTATCTGTCTGGGATCTCTCTCCCCCACTCCATTTGTGTGCAGATCTTTGCAGATAGTTGGCGTTGAAGTAGTCATGTCCATCAAGAGAAAACTAGAGCAAAGAAGAACTAGGTTTTCTCTCAATGGAAGCAGAAATATACTAACTGATGGAGGGCAAGGAATGAGCTCAAACTCTCCAGAGCCATCTCTCCAGCACCAGCATCACCCACTCCCAAGTCCCCCAGGAAGGACAGTAAATCCAGCACTCTATCTCTCTCTCTCTCCTTCAGGTGCATCTGATGTAGCCAAGGGGTACACACCTGGGGACAGCCCCCTTGGTCTGGAGGCTTTGGGGAGTGAGCTGCATGGTTTGGGGGCTTCCCCTGATCTCCCTCCTAGGTGAGCCCACATCCATAGGGTAGTGCTCACTTAAACAGAAGGTAAGACCAGAAGAGGATGTTCAGGGCTTCTCCAGACATCTGTTGCTGGTTTTGGCAGTCCTGTGACTCCCCTCAGGGAGATCATCACTAATGGGGAGGATGGGGAAGGGGAGGAGCTGAACCCAAGGCCAGTTTACAAGTGTCTGAATGCAGTGTCCTCTCCTGCCAAAGTCCCCTCAGTTGCTTGGTGAGGGGATCCTGCAGTCTGACAAATGAGGCCTTGAGGTCCAGCAACTGCTACAAGAATTCAGTTGTCTCACTGGAGCTTGTCTCCCTGAGGAAAAGAAAAGACAAGGCATCAGTCAAGATTCATTGTAGTTTCCTAGGCAAATTCACCTTTCTGTGTGCCCAACAAGTTTGCTCTGACAAGGACAAATTCCTTCCCCAGTGCACTGAATGGAATGCAAACCTGGGACCGTCTGAGTCATCCAGCCCTCCACAGTTCTATGCCCGCGGGACACTGCTTTCTGGAGTCCCAAACTTTTGCTCTAGAAAATAAACTTGTTCTTCTGCTCCCTGCCAGCACTGGCCTTCTCCAGCCACTGCTCTTAGTTGACTGCCTGCCCCAGGTGACTCTGTTGTCCTTAGCTTGCAGCAGAGGGGACAGATATGTCTGCTGCTTAGTCCCAGACACTGTGCTGTGTTTTAGGCTTAGAAGGTGGCCCCACCTGCTTACCTCTCATGGAATTGCTCTTTGAGGTCGGTGAGAGTTGGGTCAGTTTGGTTCTGGTCAGGACTCTCCAGCTGGGTTTTGCTCAGATATTTGGCTGTCTCATGTGTCCTGGCCAGATGAGGCCTTCCCTCCTCAGACTGCCTTTTTTTGGCCTCCCACCCCTCAGGATGGTCCATGGTTAGGAAGGAGCTATAGCTCTCTTCTAAGGAGCCAGCACCCTCATCATAGAAAAGAAGGCTCCGTGACTGAACTGGAAAAAAGGAGATAATTGGTTAACAATAAGGACAAGGTCTCTTGCAATGGGTGTGGGTCATGACAGTGGTTTCAGTACATGGTTACCCAGCTTTGTCCATGTGTAACTGCGCAGGATACCCTCCTCCCCCCACCTTCAGGAGGCAAATGCCTCCCCGGACACATAGCCTCTTCAGAAGACGACCAGTCTGCCCCGGGACTCTTCCCTCATGTTCCTTCCTTTGACATGTGTCATGTTTTGGGAGAGCGGTTAGCAAAGAATGATGACAGGCCCAAACATGGAGTTGTTACCAGAGTTTGTACCACTGACATATTAGGAATCTTCCCTTCCTACAGCCCCAACATATGGGGTAGGCCCAGAGGGGAGGATGCTACACCTGAGCAGGGCTTGTTGAGAGAAGAGCTGGAAACAGTTTGACAAGTTGAAATGGAGGAACCATGTTAGACTCACTCTTACTAGTTGTGTAAATGTCTGGTGCTGGTGTTGCTTTCACTGTTTGTGATGCTGAAGAGAACTCAGGGAGACAGGGCATCAGGGATCCCAGGATCAGAACAAAGCAGAGTGCCAGCACCTAAAGAGGAGATCAGCATAGAGTCAGTGCCACTTGTCATGAAGTGCCACTCCCCCCACAGCACACAAACATGAGTCTGTATAAGAATATCTGGTCAGGCTAACAATTAGGTACCTGTGGTCCACCAGGTTGGGAAGGGACTTGCTGTGCTAATCTCTACTGCAAGTCTAAGAAGGGAAGTCAGAAACTTCCTCCTGTTGCTTTATTTGGAGTATTTTTGGTTCAATAGTGAGAACTTGTCTCTCCAGCTGAGGAGAGATAGTGGAAAGCATAGCTGAGAAACAAGCTGAGAAAGAAGGAGACTCAACACGAGGGACAAACTCTGCCTTGACCAAAGGGAACCTGAGTGTTGGCTCAGCAGGAGCTATCAAGGGCTGTAAAGAAAACAAGCTCGCTGGGAGAAACCTGTGAGGTACCACAACACATAGCAAAGTTAAGCTACTGTCCATGCAAGAAAAGAAATGACAGGGGAAGTGTAGTTGCCTAACACCTGATAGTAATGATGAAAAATCCAATGAAAGGGTTAAATTTATGCTTGATATGTAGGTGTGCAGGACCACATGTGCAGGACCTTCTGGTCTCAGGCAGACCAGTCAGAGCTACCAGCAGTGATAACAGGAAAGAGGTACACGAAATCTCCCTGGAAATCCCCCTCAGGTAGGTCTGGACCTGTCTGGAAATTCTGTCATAATAGTAAAGCTTCAGTGAGATGCCAGTGCTGATTTTAAGAGACTCTGTAGAGCTTAGGGAACTGCCAGTAGAGAGCAAGAAGGGACACATGCTTACTACCTGAACACCCATGCTGCCAGCTCAGCAGAAAAATGGTGATTATGACTCCCTATGTATAAAATAGCTAAGTTTGACCTGGGGGGACACCTCTGGGCACAGCCAGCAACTGCTTGACTGCTTTTCAGAAGTCACCTATTTCAGAATAGCTGTGCCAAAGTAATGCACAGAAGCTGGTACATCAAGGTGATTTTGACCACCAGTGGATTCCAGGAGATGTGGAAGATCAAATAATAATATGGGGACACTATGTTATGTAAAGAGGGATTTTAATTGCCCAGACTCTTCATAGCTGGTTTTAAAGTAAGGACATTAAACATGGACAGCATAGATGATGTCTAAGTACATCATATCAGGCACACAAGGCATTACGAATTCTTATTCCACAAAAACAGAGGAAAAAATAAATTTTGAATGGATGTTGCTTGGAATTATCATAGCCAAACACACAACTTGCAGAAAAGGGAGCCAGCCCTGTGAAGTCTGTTCTTCCCTTCTAAAGCAAAACAGGTTTTTGGGCTGGGAAGGAGCAGTATACTTAGCATCTTGCTTTAACGTGGCTTTCAACTGGGATTTTGCAAAACAGCATTATTTTTGCTCTGTTTTGTTTCAGGTTAACTCTGATGCTCCGATTCAGTTCTAGTTCAAACTCTACAACACTTCATAACAGTAACTCGTGTTTTGACTCTGAGTACCATTCATCTCACAGCTTTTGAGCATCTCATTATTTGACTTCTTAAAAGTGAAGGGAATTAAGACGGAGAAAACTACTGCAAAACCAGTTGGAAAGGTGGAGGCAGAATTAATAAAAAGCCCCAATATACCAAGAGTGTATTTATCAAATGGTTCTCTGTCAAACTGTGAGGAAGTAGCAGATGGAGTAGCAGAGAGATCTGTTATGGATCTGGCAAGATTCAGCATTTTTAAGCTTGACTTGAATGATGGACTGTACGAAATCTGTAGATGGGAGAGACTACAGGCAGACTGCCTTTTGGTCAGTATTCAAATTCAGAATGATCTTGACCATGGGAAGAAGTGGTCCAAGTGAACAGTGGGAAGATCTATACAGACAAATGTGGAGACCTGCGGAGACCTCCAAGGTGGCAGGACTAATTAAGAGTGGAAACACATCAGTGACTACATGTTTCAGCTGTTCTACAAAAGCGGATCTGGGCATTAAAATGGAGCACAAGGCAGGCCGAAGTCAGTGTCACTTTGCAAAGGGCAAATCTCAGCTCAAGCAGTATGAACAGGCTTTCTGGCTGGATCTATACTGGCCTTCAGGTGGAACGCTCTGTCTGGCTTTGGGCCCCATATTTCCAAAAAGATGCAGGGCCATTAAAGAGTCTGGAAGAGGGCTCTGGGAACAAGCAGTGATTCAGTAACTCAGCCTACATGGGAAGACTGAAGAAATCACAGTGATTTAGCAGAGCAGAATAAAGGGAGTTGTTTTCCAATGTGTAAAATGGAAACTGCTGCACAAAGGGAGAGTAAACAGATCTTTCTTTCAGTGGGCAGAAGTTCTAATGGGCTTAAGCTATCGCAAGGGAGATTGAGATGATGGCAAGAAAGCGTTATCTGGGAAAGATAACACAGCAGTGAAATGGTTTGCCCTAGGAGGTTGAGCACTGCTCACCACTGGAGGCCTTCAAGAACTGGCTGTACAAATATTCAGCAGGAATGACACAGAGCTAAAGAAGAACAGTAGTCTGCTCCATTCCCATGCTGCATGGCATGATGATTCCATATATCTTTTGTGATAAGGAATGCTGTATTTGAAAATGGAAAATGGGAACTCATAGGCTTAAGTGAGGAACTGGCCAAAGATAGAAAAGCAAATTACAAATTCTTGAAATGCTTGGAAGCTAGGAAGCCTGAGAGAGTTGGTGTGTGGGCTGGGATGCCTGGAATGCAGGGAGCAGCAAGGAGAGATAAGACATTGTTGGGAAGCTAAATTAGGTATTTTATCAGTCTGTAGCACAGAAGATATCTGGAAGGCACCTCTTCTGGACTTGCTTATTCCAGGTAGTAGCACTGAAGATTTGCTGGAGCCAGGGGTATTCTCATGAGATGCTACAGTAAGGAGCAATAAGTCACTGGGCTCAGCTGGGTCACACCCGAAAATGTGGAAAGAACTTGAGAATGAAGACACAGACCCGAAAATAGACAGCCATTAAAATCTGGTCTGATATCAGGGCAGCAAAAAGTACCAAAAGTCTGAGCAGATTTTGAAAGGAAAAAGTGCTGGAAATTATAGACCAGGGGCTCTGGAACTACAAAAACTGAAACAAGAGCGAAAAACAATCCCTCAGGACACTGAGGATGCTGAGAAAATGGGGCAAGCTCCTCACCATCTGCCTGCATTTTGTGACTGTTAGCAGTACAGGAGTGATAACCAGATACAGATAACTAATTCTGACAAATTTGTCACAACCAGCTACCTCAACAATTCTGCAAAGACATCACCGGGGTGAAGGTTATATTTTTACCACAGATCAGAAACTTTCCCCCAGCTAAAAATGAGATGAAGAATAAGCAATTGACTCTATTTACGGCTAAACACTGGCATGTCCTAAAACTCCTCAGTGAAGGCAATATTGCTTAACCATGATCCTCCACTATGAGAAATGAGAGGCAAACAGGGATTACCAAAGAAACAGACAACTCCGAGTAATTTTGGTTAGTCAAAAGGGCAAACAAAGAGAATTCCAGCTGTATTTAACAAAGCCTGATGTGCAGGCATAGCAAGAACAGATGCCATTTCTTGCTGATAAACACAAGGTAATGCCCACTGGGAGGAATACTTGGACTGTTTTGTCCGCCCTGCTGAGTTAAACATTAAGCATTACCAACTCAGCAAAAGAAAACTCTATCCATTATGATGGAAACTCATTGAAGATTTTTTCTGAATGGCGGGTAGCTAATGAAAGGCAAACAAAGTGCCATTTTGCCTAAAGAACAAGAAAGTGAAAATGCAGGAATTATTCTACTGTTGAACATAAACAACTGACAATACCAATGTATGTATGACACAGGGCTCAGTTCTGGTGACTATAACACAAAAGAAGAGAGCAGCTGTAACTGGCAACACAGCAGGGTAGCAGGAAAGAGGGCAGAGACGGGTAATCTACAAAGCTGTCTGGAGAAGTATGGCCAATAAGGAAGATGGAAATGAAGCTTATACCATTAGACAGGTCCCGGTCTGCGTGGAAGCCATTTTATAAGGTCTGGAGACTTTCCCAGCTACCAGAGCCTGTAGCTTCTGTAACTGCTGGAGCAGAGTCCTGTGATAGAAAACAACGCATATTAAAACTTGATAAGGAGGTAGCAGCCAGTAAGAATATCACTACCCCCTTCATTTTTTACTTTGATTTTTCCTTCTTCTGAAAACAAGTATCTCCCCTTTGCTGTATTCTTGCCCAAGTTCTCTGACCAAACAGGCTTGGAAAGCAAGAAACAGAAAAAGGTCTCACAGCAGATCTACCCCCACCTTCACTGCACCTACCCACTGTTATGATTGTCCCATTCATTTAGGACTCCTGGCTGCCTTAAAGCCCAGTCTGTCAACTTCCAGAGCAGTGGAGAGCCAGGTACCAAGCTCTGGGATGGAGGCTGGCCTTTGTAGACAGGTCAGACCTTTTGCACAGACTTATCTGCTCCCACTTCACTCAGACACACACTCTGAAGCTCCAAACCATGGGGTGGAAAGAGATGCTCTCCAATTTATTCAGTCTTGGCAAACTCTGCAGAGGGATATGGGCAAAGCCAAATCTTGAGTTCAGCAATTAATCATTTTCTGGCTGTCCTGGTTGGAACACGTGCTAAGGTCTCTCTGTCCCATTTAACTGTTCATGGGCATCCACACACATAAACACAAAACAGTGGTAGGTGTTATCAAGAGCTATTGAACCCTTTACCGAGCTGGTGAGGGAATCTGGAATGAGGGAGACTACACACAGTTCCCAAGAGCTGCAAATTACTGAAATGCAGATTACTGCTGAGTTTCTGCCTGGGAGCACTGACTGTTTTACACAGTATGTTTGAGCTTTTATAAAATGCCAGGTCCTAAGGTCAGGTGATTTCAAGAGAATCCTGGCTTTATCTCCTTCCAAATCCTCTTCTGCTCCTTGTACATGAGGAGAGAAGCATAGTGTCCCACTGGCAGTGCTCAAAAACCAAATCCAATTAGAAAGAACACAATGTGTATTTTGAAAAAAAAAAAAAAGAAAAATCTCCTGTTTTTTAGGCCAATCACCTGATTTTTAGAGTGAGGCTAATGCTTTTTCATCAGCAAGGCTGCCCACACTCCCACACAGGCTGAGGGGCAAGCTGTGCCCCATGCATGAGAGCAGCTGGGCAGCTGTATCTCTGGCAGATGGGAGACCTCTGGCTCTTGCACACCTCAGCCAAACCATGCCTGACAACCCCCAGTCCTGGCACCAGTGGCTGGCCTGGGAGCCAAGGCCACAGCACTCATGTCATGCATGGGAGGAAGGAGTGCAGTAGAGCCTCTAGGAGTACTCCACGAGCTGTTGTGGCAGCAGAGGAGTGGTGAGGAACTGGCTCTCTGGCTTATGGTTCTCCCCTTCAGTTCGAGCTGATATAAATAGGGCTATAGAAACAAGCATTCCCTTCACCAGCCCTGCAGTTGACCCTGCCCTTGCTCACACCTACTGTGTCCAGTAAGGAGGGGCAGAGTTGGGCCCTTCTCCAGCTCCTGCTGCCCATCCCCACTGCAGGGGTGGGAGTCATCATTATTTGCTTCCAAGGAAAATTCCCCTGGTGATCAGTTGGCCAGCTCCACATATTAGAAGCACAAGTGCTCACCGGAGCTTTGTGGGAGGGAACTTTGGGACTATGGGAGCAGCTTGCTTCTTTTGAGTGAGCAGCAGCAGGAGCAGAGAGGGAGATTTTCTGGGCTTGTTTTGCCCAGAAGAGGCTGGGAAAGAGCTGGGACACCACATGCACAAGGAATTGCCCTAGATTTGGTGGGAGTTGGGATCTCTATCTGTATTAGAGAAATGGGCTTTCCCTGTATTCAGCAAATCTGTCCAGCTTTTTCAAGAGAGACCTGAAACAGCCACAATATGCCCAGGGCCTTGTATTCCCCCAAAGAGCCCAAAAGCAGAAACAATGGGTCTGAGAGGGTGGTGTGAGGGGCCTCCCTTGATGCATCTGCCTTGGAGACAGCCAGAGACTTGGAGGGCAATGGGGAGGCAGGATTAGTCCAAAGGGCTGCGTGGAGAAGGACAAAAAAATACATGATATGGGAAACACCTTCCCTCCCTCCCCTTGCTGCGGAGTGGCCTGGTCATCCCAATACAAATATTCCAGACTTGCTAACCAAACCCAGCTGCCTCATTGCTGTCACAGGCTGAAAACCAGCACCTTGCAGGCAGCACCCATCCACTGGGAGCTGGGGCAGCCTGCCTTTCTCTTCTCACCGTGGCCCAGTGCTCCTGACTTCCCTTCCTGCCCACCCTGCCCTACCCACAGAGGGCCAGGTCTAACCCCTCTTACCTGTTTGCGTTTTCTAAAGTTTCCACTTTTTTCCAGAGTTCATTGTTTTCTGTTGTGTATGTCTCGACCCTATGGGAATAAAACCCATAGCCAGTTAGTTACAAAGGCCAGACAGATAAAAAATGTAGTCCTTGCCTCTCTTGGGGTGTGGAGGCTCAGCGGCCTCATCCATCGCCTGCAGATATGGTCCTGGAGTCAAAAGTTACTGGCCCACCTGATTGCAGCCAGCCCTGATGGAGCAGGGATGAGACTGAAGGTGGACAGTTACATGTGATAGTTAAGGGTTTCTTGAGGGTTGGGAGAGACAGTAGCACTTTGTTACAGACAGATCAAGTCAGGACAGACACAAAGTTACGCAGACATTTCCATCACTTCCAAAGTCCCCTAAGGAGCATGAAAGAGGAGGGGGGCAAAGTAAAACCTCTACCACTCAGACAGAATCTGTCCTGGCTGTGAAACCCAGGCCATGCCGTGCAAACGTTGAGCCAGCTCCGACTGCAGGCACTTGAGGGCAGCAGAGAACCTGCAGGCTCCCTCCTACGGCTTCCGAAGGGAAAGCGGTTAGGCTGCTGTTGGGACAAGAAAAGGGGAATGCCTCCGCGCCCGGAGGAAGGCAGGCCAGGCACACAGCCTGATCCTGATGGAGGTTTCCAGCACAGCCTCTGAACCAGGCGTTCCGTGCAAAAACTGGGCTTGCACCAAAATTGTCAAACTGAACGGTGAAGGGCCCAAGTACAGCTTTTACAGAAAGCCAAGCTGACCAAAGACACGTTCCATTAAAAAAAAAAAAAATCACTGAATGATACTTTTGGTTCACATTTAAACCTGGCATTATTTGAAAGTCATCTGTCATAGCAATGCTCCAGCGTAACAAACTGTTGAGCACATACAGGCACCACAACCACAGCTGGGAAAGAAGCTCCAGGACCAATCGCCCTAGATCTGCCTCTTGATCAGGGCCAGCCACCTCCCCAGCCCCAACCTGAAGGATTTAGGTGTCAATGTAGGGCACTAGCTGGAGATAATGTGCTCTGATGCCCGGACACACATATGCACACTGAGGCGCTCCATGAGAACCTGAAGGTGCCTCGAGTCATCTGTTTTAATTTAGCATTTTTGTGCAACTAAAGAAGATAAACCAATAGCAGCAGGGAGAAAAATTAATTAAAGTTGGGTTTGGGGGTTGTTTTTTTCCATTTGCTGATCTCAGATGGTGTGGGACAAACAAAATAGAAGCAACTTCTAGCAGGGAAGCAGGACTCTCATCCAAAATCCCACCTTGTTGGCAACCAAAATGGCCTGTGTTTTGCAGGGCACCATCCAAACTAAGCAGTTGGAAACACAAAATTTCTTCAGCAAGCTTTATCCCGCAAGAGGATTTCTAGGAGGGAGGGGAGTAGGGGCAGAATCCCAAACCAAACTCTTGTGCAGCCAGCCTTGCAAAGAATCATACTTTTTTAGCAATTCAGGGACAAAACACTAGAAAGGAAGGCTGCACATGGACAGGATTCCTTTTTTAAAGATAAGACTGAAAAGAAGAAACTTACTTTTTCTCTAGACACTCCACATACTCTTTCTTCTTCCTGCGACTCTCCTGAGCAGAGATCTGTGAGGGAGGCAAGCCATCAGAGAGGTGTCAGCATCATAAACCTCTTGACATTTCTTTGTGGCTCACGCATCTTGTCTGTTCCCTCCACAAACAGCACTCTAAATGGACAGCACTCTAATGTTTGTCCCACAGCCTTCCAGTCTGTCATTCTTACTTGTCACAGGTCAAAACTGGGAGGGATGGATGCTGTAGGTATGCAGCCTTTCTTCTCCTGTAGGCCACAACCATTTGTTGCAGTATGTCCCTCACTGCCAAGAGCATCTTTAGGGTTGCTTTGAACTCCAGTGACTCACAGGGGTACATGTTTTGGCCATCTGGGCTGATTCTGCCCCAGACCACTTCTGAGTCACCGTGTGATTAATTCAGGGTCTCACCATTTCTCCCACAAGATGCTTTCCTATACCAGTCTGAAGTCTCACAGCCTCTGCCTGGCTCATGAGCTCTGTGTATCATGTGTACTGCATCATGCAATGGCTCTGGTTTCCCTGCCCCCCAGCAAGGCCTGACCAGGCCAGTTTGTCTAATCTGTGATGCCTTGGGCCCTATCAAGGCCACATACTCCCTGGAGCTGGGCTGGAAGCCACACTTCCCAGATACAGCTGTATGCAGGTAAGCATGAAGAGATGGCCCATGGCACCATTTCTGTGGGTCGGGAGGCTCGTACTAGTGTACCAAAGGCAGGATCCCACCTTTACTGCACTGCACTGCAGCTGAGGAGGTGAGGGCAACCATAGCACTGGTAGCTGAGGGTGCTCTGGAATCATAGGAACTGCATGGTCACATTTTTTTCAGTCACCTTGTTCTTGATTTTCCTTCTGACTCTCTTCAGTGCTTTCTCTTCTGCTTTGGTGAGGGGCAGCTTGGTAGGAATGGGGTAACCCTCAGCAATCAAGGTGCGCTTCTCCTCTTCCGTCAAGAGCAGCGGGCCAGAGGTTCCTTGTAACTTCTGAAACACAGAGCATCCATCAGTGTCAACAACGAGTTCTATCCCAGTGACCCTCCTTAAAGCCTTGCAGAGCATCTAGAGGCTGTATACATCAGAATAGAAAACACCACTGCGACTTCCCGAAGTCTAGGGTGGAAGACAGTACCTGCTAAAACAAGGTAGCTGATGGTAAGTAAGATGATGGCAAGCCTCATTGTGCCTCTCCTCACTTCTCTGAGCACCATCCTGTCCCCACATCCCTGTGCTAAAACATCACATTGCTTTGCCAGAGCATTTCAGCTTGGAGACCTTAACATGGGCAGGATCCCCTACATGTGCCTTGGAAAGCTTCCAAACCCCTCTGAACACCAAGGAGCCCTGCGTCCCAGTGGTGCCCTGCTGCCTCCTTACGTGTGGTGCTGTGAGAAGAGGTGACGAGGAGATGGCAGTAGAAGAGCGAGCAGCAGGCCGGGCTGGGCTGGAGGGAGGCAGGGATCGAGGGCTCTGAGATCCATCACTGTCACTGCCATGGCTGCTGGGTGGAGTTGGAGGCATCTGCACTAGGTCATCTACTGAGACATAAGGAGATCAAGTCAATGGCTGTCATGTCAGCCTGTTGGTACAGGCATAGGGCCCTGCCATAACACAGGACTGAAAGGAGAGAATGATGAGTTTCACAAGGTGGGATGGGTCTGAGAACCAGGCTGGACTGAGCATTGCCCAAGACAGAGGTGAGAGTGACCTCAAATGTGCTAAACTAGGAACTACAGGAGAGCTGGCAGGGGCTTTGCCAAGACACTGAAGGTATTTACAAGACAGTAAGATACTCCAGTGTCCACTAAAATCAAGTACAAGGCTATGATATTTTGCTCCATAGCCTGTTCACAAGTACAAGAAGCTCTGTGAGAGAAAGCACCTCTTCCAAAAGCACTGCAGGGTTCCCACACTTGCCAGCACACTCGTTCCAAAGGGGCTCCAGTCACTCAGTTCCTTTCCAAGCACTTGAAAACTGTCCCCACTTTGTACTGGAGAGCCCTGGGGGCCTTAACTGAAGTGGGAATATGCCTAAGGAATGTCTCTCTGCGGTAGTGGGAGTTCCTATAGTGCTTTCATTTGTGCATCGGCAGATTTTCAGATGCTTGGGTTTCTTTCAAATTAAACTGGATCCTGAATTTCCTGACTTTCAGATGGTTATTTTTGGATAACTCTACAGTCTCTCTGAGGATTTTAAAGGCACTCTTGCATACTTCCAACTCTGAAGTAGCCTGTTTTGCCTGGGAGTCCCTGTCTGAACAATTCTGTGTGTGGCTGCTGGTCCAGACACTGATCTGTGTTGGAACAGTGCAGTGCTTGCTCTTCTGTTGTTCTGTGCCCCAATGCTACCTTATATGTATGGCTCAGACCTCAGGTGTTGTCTTTTCTCCCTGTATAATAACGATCTATATCTGAGTAATATAGTTGACCAGGAAATTCTATCTTCTTACCTGTAGGTACATTTAGAAACTGGTTCACCTCTTTGGGTTCAGCTTTGATCACAGGTGCTGGAGTCATTTCTATGGGAATCTGCAGAAAAGAAACAGAACTCTTGGGCACAGCCACCTCCCCTGCCCACAGGGTTCCCACCAGTTATGTTCACAGTCACTGCTCCCCTGCTGCCTGTCCTATCCCATCTCACAGCTCTGCTGCAAAGCAGCCTCTCACCACACGTGAAGGAAACCAGGAGTTCAAACACAAGCCCCTGAAGTCTCAGTTGCTGGGCATACAGAGTGCAAAGACATTTGCAGAGGAAGAGGCACTGGCAGATTTATGTGCTGTCAAGCAACGCACTGAGTTGAGTACCTCCAAAAGGGAGATGACTTTTATCCTTGGCAATTCTTCTTTTGATAGACACAGACAGTGCAATTTAAACCAACCTGTCCATTATCATGCAAAGTCCCTCTTTGATCTGCCTTCATTATAAGTGGGAGTATAGAGGTTATACAGAAACAGAACAACCCTCCTGTTCTGCTCACATAACTTTCCCCAGGGATGCTGATCAACTGTTTCCAATCAGAGGGGACTGAGAGTTCAATAAAGAGTAGATTTATTCCCATCTGGGTTATGCTGCCCCTCAGCTCCCTGGCTTGCCAGCCCCCTGCCCACCACAGGCTGGAGTTTTTACACTAAACAGACACATTTCAAACTCCTCCAGACTGTAAACACAGCTGAGAGAGCACCACGGAATGGCTGCTAAGCACACATAGCAGAGCTCTGAGGGCACAGCAAGTTCAAGCTGTGTAAATAGTAGAGGAAGTTTGTGCACAGTTTTGGCTCAAAGAACCCATTTGTTTTGGATGGTTGTTTAAATGGGAAGATGCTCAGCATGAGTGAAAAAAGGAAGTGAACCCCAGAGATGCTCTACTGTTATCTACTGAGCTGCTACAAGATAGGCAAGGTCTGTGTGAGGCTGGTCAGACCTTCTCATCCAACATGGCTAGACTCAAGGTCAGCTGAACTAAGCCCCCAACTTACACCCACATACCAGTGGCATAAGCATACCTTCTTCAGACAGTCTTAAGAACCTAAATATGACCAAAAGAGTTGGCCCCTTGTTTCACAGAAATAATAATTCCTGCTGCTTCATAGGAAAAGGTAAGCAGGACCGGGACTGGGACTGCCATTTCCAGTGAGCAGTTACAAAAAGTGAGAGGGCCATGTGACAAGCCCAAAGCCATGAAAAAGACAGTGGCAGAAGGGGGGTCTGTACTCAGGAATAGTGGAATCACTGGCATTGCATTAATTTACACTGTTTTCTGAAAAATGAAAATAAGCCAAGAGTAGCTACAGAAATAGTGGCAGATTGGAGGGGACAGATCTCCATCAGGTGCAAGCTTAAAGCCTTTGGCTTTTGTGCCAAGGAACTGTGCTTATATTTAACTGAGATTTCAAAGCCTCCTGTGCTGGAGAAAATCCTTCTTTCACCCTTTTCTCTGGAAGGATAAGAAGTCTTCTAGCTTCACTAGTGAAATCAAGAACACAGTTCCAGCCAACATCAGGAATGTTGCTCCTCTGACTGCCATTTAAAAATTAGAATGACAAATAATGCAGTATCTGGGCTTTGTATCACCTTCTCTCTGTCCAGCAGCTAAATCACCCTGCAGTCCCATGGCTGGGTCTGCATTACCAGGGGTGCCTCTGTGTGAGAGCCCAGGTTCCCAATGGATCTTAGATGGGCTCACCTCCTCGGGGACTGGCAGTCGCTGCAGAGGGTTGAGGTTCAGCACTGGTATGGAGCTGGCAGCTAGCTGGGACTCAGGCAGGTCTAGAGTCAGGTTCTGTTCCTGTTTCACCATGATGGAGCAGAGCTTGGGCCCCAGTGACCACACTCCATTCTCCAGCTCTGAAACATGCACAATGTGAGAGTCAAACTCTAGCAAGAACAGGGCAAGAAAAAAATAAAGCCATGCAGACAGCTTTCCCCCAACTCAGGAGGCTGCCTTTGCAAGTTTAGCACTGCCACCACACAAGCATGTGCAGGCCCACAACAGAGAGTGAAAAAGGGAATGAACCCCCAGTGTGAGGGGAGCAGACAGGACAGAGCTAGAGGAATTGTGTCTCTGCTGTGCTCTGACTGTGCAGCCCTAGAGGACAGCTACGGGGTTTTTACCCTCAGTAATGTCTATGTCTCATCCTCTAGCGCTTATTTATATTTAGGGCTTAGTGAGAGGAGGATGCTGGGCTGTTGCTCCTGAGGCACCACAGAGCTGCCAGGTGTGTTTACAAAGAACAGTACCATCTCTGTGTTAGAAAGCTGGTGAGAGGGTAAGTATGATGACAGTGAAAAGCTGACAGCACTGCTTTGGGCTCCCAATGATGTTGTGCCAAGTATAAGGGCTTTGTTGCCAGACAGAAACGAGAAAGGTCCATTTCTGCGGAAGGAAGCCCAGTGTGGCATCTGCTTGTGAGGCTGTTTCCACAGCTGCTCCCCTCAGTCTCACCTCTGAAACTCTCTCCTCCACCCCATGCTGCTCAGCACAACTGCTACCTACAGCCATGCCCTGATGCCACTGCTGGCAGGGACAAGAAGCAGCAGTGAAGGAAAGGAAGTGCCTGAAGAGAACCTGCCCCCTGCCTGCTCTGTCCCATGCACATTTGTGGTGTGAGCCTGGCTTGTCACTGGAAGTAGAGATCACAGGAACTGGGATTCAGGCAGCAGCAGATAAACTACAGCTCAGATGGGGAAAAAGGCTGCTGAGCAGGAGAGCTGCCTGGGCTCTGCTCTGAAGTTTTTGTCTTTGCACTTCAAACACTTCAGCCTGCCAAAAAACTACTCCTGGCTGGCCTGCAGCCTCCTTCTTAATCCCCATCCCTTCCCTTTCCCTTTTTATCTGACAACCAGAAACACATTTGGCTTGACACAGGACAGACTATTGATAAGTGTGTCACCAGACAGTGCCCCAGTTGCCTCCACATGAGGCCATAGTCCGACTCACTCTATGACCCCTCCGCACTGCTCTCTGCATGCAGGACTCTCAGTCAGACTCAGGGATGTTGCCTAGCTGTCTGCTGCCCACAGCAGTTCTGCAGTGCAGGCCTCAGTCCAGAAGATGTCCTGGCAAGAGGAGAGGAGGGGAAAGGTCCTTCTCAGCTCCAGAAAAGCCTGCACAAAGAAAAGTACAAGCAAACAGCTGCTCATGTGGGAGCTGCCGTCTAATCTAAACTTAAAGGTACCATAACAGCTCAGCCTCTGTTGCCTTCAGGAGAGGCCAGAGAAGAATCCTGCCTCTGGCTTTTGCTTGGACAGAGTGGTGTTAAAGCCTGGGCAAGAATTATATCAGTTAACACAGTGCTGCCCTTGCCAATGGAATATGTTGTCTTCCTGTCTTTGGTCTAGCACCTCTTATCTTCTGCCTAGACAGGGTTCTCTAGCACATGCTCATTGCTTCCAGCTGCCTCTGTGACTGACATCTTCAAGCACCAACACAGCTCCTGTGGCTGCTCTGTGTGTATATCAGCTGTGTGTGCTGCTGGATCACTTCCTAGAGCTTCCCACAATGCAGCAGGGCCAATGTCATCAGGCAGCATCTCAGGCAGGGGTGCACTGCACAGCCTCAACAATGGAGAGGCTTCTGAATAGACACAGACTAGACTGTGTTTGCTCTGTCCTGCAAAGGACACCAAGCCTGCAGCTGGCAGTGAAGTCCCAGTTACCCCAATATGCAGACAAACCCTTTCTGATGGAAGGAGGCAAGGTGTTACACAGTCAGGAGTGTTTGTGTCCAGAAAACTTGGACTGACTTCTGCCTGCCACAGAGACAAGGGACCTCAAGAGATCTTCCAGTCTATCCCACTACTCTAGGGCAAGTTCAGCTCAATCTGTATCAGTCCTGACAGATGGTTATCTGACTTGATCTTACTCCTCTGAGAAGTAATGAAGTATCCACAGCTTCCTCTGTTCAAACTCTTCTACAGTTCCACTATGCTCACTGTGGGAACATTTTGCCTTACTATGATTTGAAGCCTCATCTTCCTCATCCTCCCACTCTGTTGCAAAGTTCTGCATTTTTCTTTTTCTCAGAGGTGTGGGGCACCCTCTGTCTGTGAGGGCTGCTGCTGAACCAAGTTACCAGACAAGGGAGAGCAGACCACCAAGGGCTCTCCCCATGAGATGTGACTCAGTGAGAGAGCAGCCTCCAGTGCCGTCAGTCCAGACAGGCCAAGGAACAGACACCCAAATAAGTATGTGCTCCCCCCATTTCCTGTCTACATTCTGACTCTGCTCTCTTTCCCACCCTCCAAGATTTATCTGGGGAGTGATTGGGTTACAGAATCAGAAACATATAAGCCATCAGAGGGTCAATAAGGGACTGAGGAGGAGGCATCTTGTGTGGACACATCTGTGTTCTGCTGCCTGAGAGGATGTTTCAGAGGTCTGGCCAGTCTGTAACCACTGCAGATCTCACTGTATGTTGGTGGATGAGGCATGCCAGCAAGCTCACCCTCTGCTCTAGATACTGTGTACATATTGGCAAGAAGTATGACTGAGAGACCATCTCTAGCTACTCCAGGTTGAGGAGGTGAGGCAAAGAGCAATTAGGAAGCAGGACCTATACAGAAGGGCAGGCACTAGCCCAAGGCTGGTCCAGCACCTGCTGTTCTGCAGAACCCTGGTTCCCCCTGCTTCTGGCATCAAATCACACCCTGAAAAACTGAGGGCTGGTACTGACAACTGAAGCAGCCAGTCCGTAAGCACAAACCATCTGGAAAGCAGACTCTGCTGATAAGCAGGGTCACAATGCACCCTGCAGGTTGCCCTAGCTGACCTGTGTTAGTGGGAACCATGTGGGAAGGGGCAGGATTTGGAAGAGTTTTGGAGATCTGCAGAAAAGCTGGAAGAAAGCTGATAAATAGCAAGCCTCAGCCAGCTCCAAGCCTAGACAGAGCAGGGGCATTCCTGAGGAGCTCTGCAGACCAAGCAGAGCTTGCTTAATGTTAAAGAAAAGCCATTCCTGGATAATTAATTTGAAATGAATGTCTAAAAGGACTGAGACTGGATGGAGCTGTGCCAAAAGGACTGCACAATGTTGCAAATACTGGACTTGACTCAGGGCTTCACTAGAATATGACTCACATCCAATTATAAGCCAAGAAAGCCCTGGAAAGATGAGCTGAATAATCTAGCTGCAGGACTGGGTGCACAGATATTCCTATACCTGCCCTATTAATACTAGGCCTTAATCTCTGTATAGAACTGATCTGCACTCTCAGAGAAGAGAGCAAGTGCCAGGTGCATCTCAAGGTCTCCCAAGTTATGTGCTGTACACTCTGTGCTGGCCTCTGCCCAAGGATATCAGTGTCACACTCCATTCAGGAGAGTCAGTCTTGCCTCTGAGACATGGCAGCTGAAGGAGGGGTATGTCCAGACACAGAGGAGAGGAGCAGAAGTGGTAATAGGTGTCTCAGAGAGGAGTCCCTGAGGTAGCTGCACGTAGGCAGTCTTCATTTCGCTCCTTTCTACAAATTCATCCTTTTTGCTTCTGTCATTCTCAAGTCTTTCCTCCTCCTATTCATTTTCAGGGGAAAAATAAAAGTGTGCTTATTTCTTCATGCTGGTTTGTTTTTTTCTTTTTTCAGTCACTCTCTCTGAGATTGTACTGGAAGAAGAAGAAATGGAAATGGAAATCTTTTTTGATACTAAGGCAGAGCTGTTTGGCCTGCCATAAGCCTCCATCTCAGCACCTCTCTGAGTTGCCTCTAGGGAATTTGGCAGATGGTTGTGCCCTTTGAAGGGACCAAAGAGGCAGCGGAGGCCAGTCTCCTCTCCTCCTGCCTTGGTGTTCATACCAGAGAGTTGGAATCATTCCTGGCCATGAGAGGGAAGCCTCCATCCCAGGTCTCTCTCTTGCTCAAAAGAATTGCTTTCTTCTGTGTATACTGAGCCTGTGCCACTGCTTTTTCAGGCAGCCTGGTGACCATCAGCTGTTGGGACACCCACACAGTCCCACAAATTACAGTACTCTCTGCAAGGACAGCTCTAAAATTATCCAGCCATCATAAATTATCCTGAAATGAATTGTTTTAAAAATAAGTTTTGAAATGACTGTCTCTCTCTGTCTCCTGCTAAAAGACCTGCTGGTAAAGAATCCACTTAGCCTTCCACATGTACCAGCAGCACTCATGCTTCCTAAGTTCAAGCCAAAACACTACTGCCTGATGCCAAAATGGAGCTGGATCTAGGGCATCCACACCCAAGTTTGCAGGGTTCTAAAAAGACATTGTCTCTTGCTTGCCAGAAGCTGGCAGCACACAGAACCACAGCCACTATCATCCTTGTAAATTATACTAAGTCAGGCAAAGGGGCAATGTGACTATCAGAGCACAAATGGAAGGAAAAAACATGGGCTATATTTGACAACTGCGGATCAAATTCTTCCCTGGATTAGCCAAGCGCAAGCCCAAGGAATAGCCGGGTTGTCCTTATATATGGAAGCCAGCCAGAGCCTCTGCTAACAGATGTGCCCAAAGCTGTGCAGTGTGCATGTCTTATGCTCACCGTTAACATTATCTTCAGTCTTGACAGGCACAAGGGGGCTCTGGGGAGCAGAGTCTCCACTGAGGGAATAGCTGTGTTCTGCCTGGATGCCTGGAGTGGGTGGATCCAAGTCCATGTCCAGCAGTGGGTTCTTCTCAGCCAATACTGGGTCATCGAAGAAACTGCTGAAGAGGTCATTGGAGAAATCCTCCATGTTGTCAGAGAAGTGATCCAGGTTCTCTGAGAAATGCTGAGAAAAGACAAAGGGAGAGAGAGCATTAGTGTCAACTCCGAAAGGGATCTGAGAGCATTCCTCTGCACCGAGAGCCAAACCTCAGCAACAGACCCTTTAGAATGGGAAAAAGCAGCTCCTATTCCTTGCCTGCATTAGTTTGATAAAAACACCTTGAATTAAGATAGAAACGGATGTGGTGCTGTACATTGCTGCATGTTTATCTATGCTGCGAACACGCACGAAACTTTTCTCTATTCTCTCATTTCCCCCTTTCCCTGTGACTACTTATCTGCATCTGCCTAACATCATCTCGCTGTGACAACAAACTGAACAGAGCACAAGGCAAGAAATTCCTGTGATGACAAAATACAGGTGTGGCAGAAAATCATGGTCTTCAGCACCTGTCCTCGGTGACAGACCCTTTCTCATGTTCTCTGCCAGCAGCAATACACACACTGATGCTCCAGAGAACATCAACCCAGCTGCTGATTTGTATCAGAAAAAAAAAAAAATCAGTTGGATGAACATAACGGGAAGGCCCCCTGTTGTATTTAATTTCCTCTGGGATTTAACAGCCCCTCTGTGGACCATATGAGGCCGTACTCCAGCCAGATAATGCCTGTGAAATTCGGCTCCCCGATGAAGTTTAAACACTACAGATGGGCTGTTAACAATAAACAATCATTCCACTAATCATTCCAGTAACAGTCAGTAAAGCTGGCCAATGCTGCTGCAGAGCTGGGCTCCTGATGCTACAGGGAACCTGCTTCCTTTGAGGCATATCCTCCTATTCAGAAGTCAAATCACTAACTTTTCCATTTGCTACAACAAAGCATTGGTTGGGCAGGGAGAAAAACGATGGTTGCCAAACACCAGCTGAAAAATTATCCCATTTGTTGGCAGATTGAAGCTTCTGGCTCAGGGAGAGGAAAGAAAAGACAGATAGATTCAAGTGACTATTACACAGACAGAACTGTGTAACTTAAATGAACTGGAGAGAGCTCAGCCGAGTCAGACTGGGTCTGTCCCCCCACCCCCTGCCAGGAAAAGCATCTGGGTGGGCAGAAAGGCATTGAAAGCAGTACACTGAAATACTAAGAGCAACAGGGTACAGATGAGAGTGGGGGAGAGCATTCAGACCCTAGAGTGGAGATGGTAATGCCAATGAATTCCAGTGTGAGAGTTGAGCTCAGGAAAGAGCCTGGCTCCTAAAGAAGCACAGGATGCATGCAGTCCTTTCCTTTTACAGTGCTAGGACTGAGGGAGGAGGTGGCCAGAGGACCCCGGATGCTGGAGCCTGTAGGTTCCTGCTCCTACAGGAAGGTATATTTGTTTTACCTGAGCACAGTAGCTCTGTCAACATTCCACTGACTGTCAGAGGGTTGGGGTGAGGCTGGGCAGTGAAGTAGGCTCTAGTTGAACAGATCCATGCTTCCCACCAAGTGGGGAAGGGAGATGGTGAGCTGCAGCAATCTCCAACACGTCAGTGCCTTTCACCCTCCCAACATCATCCCTCAGCTGCTCAATTTAAAACCTCAGATTCTCACAGAGCATGCTGAGATGGGCGTAGAGTCCCTGCTACCAACATTCTGCCTGACATGAAGTTTCTCTCCCTTTGCTTCCTTCCCACTTGTCCTCTGACTGCCTGGAGTGACAGCCCAACACCACCATCTGAGGCTTCCCTGGAGAGCAGACACTGCACCTGCAAGTCAGGAGGAAAAGGCACACTCATGCTGAATCCCACTGTTGAGGCCCATCCTGGGATGCCTGGGCTGAAGTTTTCTCAACTTGTTCCCCTAGCAGAAGCAGAATTGGCAGGATAGCTTGGTGAAATCTACCCAGCCATTTCCAAGTTGCCTAGAAGCATTTCTGCACTTGAATCAAGTGACAGAAAACACCTTCCATCTGTGTGAAGCATAACTTCTTCAGAGGGATCTGAGTCAGCAGATGAAAGTGGGTTAGACAGTTATCTAAAAAGCACTGGAAAACCAGGTTTTGTCCTATCCTACAGCATAGAGGGATAAAGAGTTTGGAGTCCTGAGCATTAACCCCAGAGAGAGCCTGCTCATTTAACAGCTGTTCTTTGTCTTGTGTTCTCTAAACAACACAAGCAAACACAGGATATGAACATGATAGCCTTACGGTAAGGGCGAGAACATAACCACAGAGAAGTGAAGGGATTCAGAGTTCTGGCTGCCAGCACACCAGAGCACAGCAGAGCCAGGATGCAACCAGAGGCACTCAAATCGTATGTACTGTACGTATCTACGTATCTACTGTTGCGACCATCAAAACTAGAACCACTGTGCAGCCCTGTAGGAGAAGCAGAGCTGGATGGACGGCTGTGTGAAGAGTTGCCTGCAACTCTGCCATGTGCTTCAAACTTCTTTCACAACTGTGCATTAACAAAAGCAGAGGTGGGAGTGAAGAGTCAAGAGAATGCATTTATGCAGTAATTCCACAGATTACCTTTTAGCAGCATCCCACCCACACTTAGAACAACAACCTTTTGGTCAGTCAACAATCTTTCCATTGTAAGACAAACCTACCTGGAGGGACAAGGTGGAGATGTGCCTCTGGCTTTATTCTGAAACAAAAAAAAAATCACCCTAGTAGCTGCTGAGGGGTTAGAGATGAGTAGAGTGCAAGGGACCAAGTATCAGAGCCTTAACGCAGGCACCAACATTGGCAGGAGTAATTGCAGGTTTCTGGTTCTTTTAGACATCACACAGCAGGCTTGTTGGAGGACCTCACTGCATGGAAGTGAGGATAAAGGCAACACTGTTGTCCAAGAGACACAGGAGTTCAGGTCCCCAAGAGACCATTCTCTTCCAAGAGACAGAGACCTAGTGCATAGTACGGGAAAAACATGGGTGATAAGCAAAGAAAGAAACCTGCACCTTCCCTGCGAATACAGAAATGTTGGGGCACCTCTCTGGGCTCCTGGGTATTATCCTCCAGCACAATTAAATGCTGGCAAAGCCTTCTCACCAAAGCAACCCCATTTCAGCTCTCACCACTCACACATATACCAGTCCAACATCTCCAAACACAGATGGTGGAGAGAAGGGTGTTAGCCTACGAGATTGCAAATAACTATGGTTATTACCAAAGGGGACACCAAAGATCCAACACCTTCAAGGAGCAAGAGCACCTAGAGCTGACACAGAGCTGGAGACTGCTATTTTACTCAAAGAAGGTAAAGGAAAGAGGCAAAGGAAAGCAGAAGGAAGGGTAAAGTAAACAAAAATAATGACATGGCTTTGTAGCTGGCTATATACACAATGGAAACTACAGGACCAGCAGGAAGCTAAGTCACCACATCCCAGGAAGACTGTTGTGGCTCCTGGGTTGGCTCTGTTCTCTCCTGAAGCCAATAGGTATTGATAATTTTAGATTTCTTATAAGACAGCTGTGCATGCAACCACATGGTAAGAGGAAAAAGCGTCCTCTTGTCCAGATTCAACTGTGATGGGCACAGTGAGTAACAGTCCAGAGTTTAATTTGGATAGATGCCATCAAAACTAATGCCAGTTAGCTTAGTTTGAGTCTGCTAGCCCAGAGCAGACAAACCCTGTCCCACCCAGCCTCATTTTGGGAGCCGCACTTATCTCGCAAAATTCAGAGGCTTCAGTCATACTATTCCTTTGCACGCGTGAGAGAGAAGGCTTCAGGGAACTGCATGTCCCAGGGTATGGTGCCTCAGGGCTGTGTAGATCATGGCAGAGCATGAGCTTCTGAGTGATAAATGGAAGCAGGTTTATCACCTGACCAACTGGTAATAGCTTTATTCTGGCTGGAAGGTCACATGCCAAAGAAGGTGCTGGGTTGCCACGAGCACTCCCTTTGCACCCAGAGTGGGGCCAACACAGCTAAAGGCCTTCATGTGCTGCCACAAAATGATACGACCATGCTGGGCTTTGGGGAGACCTTTGCTGACACAACGGCAACAATGATCTCAGGAGACCACGGAAGGCCCAAGAGCCCCCAAAACTTGGATGTGAATGAAGGTGGGATAGACAGAGATATACGAGCAGAGCAGATTCATCCTCCCACAGCCTCTTCAAGACCTAAACTCCTTGAAAGCGCCTTCTAGCCAGGATGAGATCAGCCAGCTCCCGCTCCTCAGAGGATTGGCCAAGACATTTGTGACAATGAAGGACTCTGCAACTCTGCTGAGATTCTCTCAAGTAGATTTTGTGCAGATGGGCCTGGCTTTAGTAAGGGGGACCAGTCATTTGGGAAACTTGACCCTTACCATCCTGGCCCAGAGGGAATGGGTGTGCAGTATACTGGGGTAAAACAGCTTCCAGATGGGATATGAAGCTCACAGCACAGTCTCATTTTGCATTATTCGCTCCTGTTATCTCCCCCTCCCTTTCACACCCTCCTTCCTTCTTCTAACTATGCTCCAAAGCCAAGAAATAGCACGAGATGTGTTTCCAAAGCAGTATTACCAGTGAGCGGTCAGGGAGGGGGCAGCCAAGGGACAGAAACGCAATGGTGAGGATGTACTGGATTTCCTCATCCAAGCCCAATTTCTGGCTGTCTGTCCCCTCACCAGTTTTAGGAGGATGGGGAGGCAGCACCCAAAGAGAATGAGCCAGTGTGCACAGGTATGGAAAGGCAATGACCATTGCATCTCTAGGCCCAACAGAGAGCCTTAAGCTGTTCTTATGCCACAGGAGAATCTGCTCAGGCTGAGGCCACCTCAGCCATGGGGAGAGAGTGAGAATCTGTCAGCTGCTGGCTCCTGCTCCCTCCCACTCCTGGTGATCGACATAAGCACTGACTCTTCCAAACATATTTCCACCACATGTTTTCATCCTGACCTCATGCTTAGGGTTGTCTAAATAGCACACTGTATGTGCGTGCGTGCACTTCTCATTTGAACACCCTTTCCTGTTGTACAACGGTTATCTTGGGAGCTAATGTAAGGCATCCAGAAATCCAAATGCAAGCTCTACAGTTCTCCCCACCCAGAGCTGGTGTTCAACCTCTGGAGGCCCCAAACAGAAACTGAGGTCCTAAGCCTTCTCCCCTGCCTGGTTGTGCATCGGATGCCTTCAGGTGTGTCACTCTTGCAGCCCAGGGGCACTGTGCGTGGCTGAAGAGGGATGATTTTCTCTCCCTGGATCCATCTCTCTGTAGTCATCCTGCCTGCATCTATCTCTCCTTTTCCCTTTCATGCTTCCATCCTTGGGACTGTGACTTTTCCCTTCCACCTCCAGCTGAGTTTTTTGGAGACGATCTCTCTTCAGGATCAGCCTGGTTCTCACAGCCTCTCTGGTCCCACCACAATGGTCTTGCTCCAGAAAGAAAGCAGCAAGGGGCCAATCCAGCTGGGCGGCAGCCCAGGCCCAGGAGACGAAAGGCCTTTGCAGGTTGGAGGTTCTGCTCATGCTGGCAGGCAGTGAAGATGGGGAGGGGATTCTTCTGAGTTTTCTCTTTTCTTTTTGAAAGTATTTTTCCTCTTTGCCTGCCAAGATAAATCTCCTGTCCCAGCTGTGACATCTGCATTTCCCTTCTCTGCTTTCACTGAGGAATGAAGCCCCCTGCACTCCAGCTGTAGAGCCGAGGTTTTCTTTGCATTCCAGGAAAGAAGAGCCCATACACTCCAGACAGTCCTTCTGCTCTCTTTAAAATGCAGAGAATTTTAGACCTCATGAAAGTGAAGTTCTCAACAGTGTTAACAAGATTCAGGCAGGATGGACAGATGCTGTGCACACTCCTCCACACAGTCCAGGGGGTGCATCTCTCAGACCCCTCTGGTGCCCCTCTATCCTGGCCTGTATTGCTCTTGGTCTCTCCCCTCATGTATCACAGTTCCCTGCTGCTCCATGCCTGGTCTGCCCAGATCCCCAGTCTGCCTGGACAGCTTGCCATTGACCTGCTACCCCCTTGCTGCTCTTGCTTCTCTGCGTGCCATGGCTGAAGCACAAAAGGCCAAACCGTCTGTGGATGCCAATGCCATTTCTCTCCAGCAGCAGGACGGCATCTGGACCAGAAGCACCCCTCAGTCTTTTCTAAAGACTGTGGCAATGCCCAGGTCACCTGTGATTCCTTTCAGCATCATGACTTTGGACTGCGTGATGGACCAAACTGAACCTGATCCGGAACCAGGCCCAGAATTTGCTGCTGTCTGTGTAATCAGTCACAGAATCACTGAGGCTGGAAAACACCTTTGAGATCATCGAGTCCAACCTATGACCCACCACCACCCTGTGTGCACATGTAATCACTACCAAGTGCCACATCGTCCCTTAAACATCTCCAGGGATGGTCATTCCACTACCTCCCTGGGCAGTCCTTTCCAATGTCTACTCAGCTTTTCTCCGAAGAAATTCTTCCTAACGTTCAAACTAAACCTGCAGCTTAAGGCGGCGTTCCCTCGCTAGTTGCCTGGGAGAGGAAGCCGACCCCCACCTGGCTACAACCTCCTTCCAGATAACTGTAGAGAACGATGAGCTTTCCCCGCATCCCCCTCTGTTCCCTGCAAGGTTCAGGCACAGCACGCTGTGGAAACCTCCTTCCACCGCGCGTCCGTGCCAAGGGCCTGGATTTACAATTTCCAGCGCTGGGCGCCACGGAGCCTAGGAGGGCCGGAGGGCGGCTGCCGGCAGGGTGAGCGGAGGGCGGCTCTGGGAGGGGCGGCATGGCCGGGCGGTGGTGCGGGGGTGGCCCGGTGCGCTGCCCCTCTCGCCCCGGCCGTTCGCCCTCACACACACACACA
>WBMV01003672.1:114129-147924 GCA_013396655.1 Campylorhamphus procurvoides
ACCGACAGCACTGACGGCTCCGACGGCACCGACAGCACCGACGGCACCGACAGCACTGACAGTACCGAGGGTACCGACAGCACTGACGGCTCCGACGGCACCGAGGCACTGACAGGACTGACAGCTCCAACAGCTCCGACAGCACCGACGGCCCTGACAGCACTGATGGCTCCCACGCCTCGCTGCCACCTCCCCGGCAGCCACACAGGCTTCGTGGGTTTCCCCCCACTGCAGCTCTGGCAGAGGGGGCAAACACATCAGCTGATGGAGCGGAGCAGGTGGTGTCGTTAAAAGCATGTGCACAACACAGACCGCTTCGAGATTCCGCGGCCGAGGCTGCAGCCGTGTAATACCCAGCTCGGAGTTTATAAGCCTGCAGTTCATAGGGAAGGAGTCTTGGGAGGCACCAGGTGCAGGGGGACAGGGCGAGTTAAGTCCTTAACTTCAGTGTTTTTGCTCCCAAAAGAATAAAAAGAAGGGAGAAACAGGTTATGTGGAAAGTTGGAACCTGCTAGCCTGTGACTGGGTTTCCCAGGGGCACTGACTGAGGTACTTTGATTTCCGCTGCAGTAATGGACACTGGTGTCCCCAAGCTTTGTCTAGTAGTGTGTCCAGCATAAACAGGAATAACAGGCGGCATGGGCAGTGGTGATATGGGAGAGACTGGAAGCGCCCTGCAAGGGGAATGACTGTGGGGCAAGGCAGAACCCGGGCCGAGATGAATCAAAAGACAAGTGGCATTGCAGTGTGGCCACAGTGGTGTGGCTATTTGTGTCCCCTCCAGCCACCTGTGGATGCCAGGGTGCAGAGCAGGTATGCAAGTGCTACAGAGGAGTGGGGAGAGAGGCAGCCTCTCCATGGGCAAAACAGGCTCCACTCGCCTGGGGTGGAAAGCAGCTACAGCACATGTTTTGCCTATTGCATGAGACTTGCTGAATCTGCAGCAGCAGGAGCACCCCTCCTCCCGGAGTAGCAGCACCCTGGAAATAAGGAGGAATGCCTCTGCTTTTCAGTGCTTTTGCTGTGTGTATGCTACATATGCAATGAACGTCCCAAATTTCCTTTGGCTTACAACTGCCTTGCAGCTGACTCTGATAAAAAGAAAAAATTAGAGCAGGGCTTAAACCATACTCAGCAGTGGACACAATCCTCTCGGAATGAAACATTTATATCAGCTGCTCTTAACGCTCATTTGGCAGAAGATTTGAGTTGTATTTCTAAGAGCCTGTGAAAGGTAAATAAAAAGTTTGTCCTTCAAGAGTTTTCTTGAACTTGGAGCACTGAAGACACCTGCTTGCTACAAAACAAAGCTGCCTTTATTTCTGAGCCATCATGGTGGCAGCTGGGCTGTGTTCAAACAGAGATGTGTAGGAGCTGTTCTCTGTGGGAATGCAGGTACCCCTGGGCAAGCTGGTGGGGTCTCTTCCTCATGCTTGCTCCTTCCCAAGCCAAGGTCAGTACAGTCTCCAGGAAGAAATTTCACATGAACAGTAGCTCTTAGAGAAGCTGTATTGTCATCTCTGCTCTCTTGGCTGAATTGGTGCTTTGTGTTAACATGGCAGCCTCAGCTGCATTTGTGGCAAGGCTCTCAGTGACACCCTAACTCCACACGATGATGGGGGGCTTTCAGCTGCTGTAGTGTCTTGTGAAGTTGATAGGAACTTTACATCTGTATGTGTGAAAACATAATCCATCATAATCCAACATCTGCTATGTTATCCTGAGCCACCTTCATCCAGGTGTGCCCTTTGCAGAGCCCAAACACATCCACCCTTTCTCAGTTCCCACAGAGGCACAGCAGCAAGAACACAACTGGGTATCCATAGCCATGCCTGTAGGCATGCAGCATCCCTGCACAACCTAGAGGTGCATGTTTGGCCCAGCCCTGCAAACCTAGAGGCAAATCTACCTTGGAAAAGCCTACGTGGATTTAGTTGTGTGTGGCAGGTCTGCCTGGGCAATCTAGGGAAAAATTCTTAATGGTGAGGGATGTGTGGTATGATGAAAGGCAGCAGGCAGGGCAAGTGAAAGAAAATACCGGTTCCCTCTGCGTTTCTCTCTGTGAACAATCCTGACATGCTGGTGTGAAGCTGGGTCACACTGTCACCAAAAGACATGAAATGCAGCATGAACATTCAATACAATTAAAATTAAAACTGAGAGGTGCAACTGCTCTAGCTGGGCACCAGTCAGTGGGATGGGATTGTTTATTCAATAGCCAAAATAAATTGAAATAAATGGCACTCCACCATTTCTTCCATCTTTCTTGGAAGCTTCTGGCCCTGCCCAGTATGGAGTTGAAGTTGGCAGAGTTGGCAGATCTCTGTTCTTACACAGCTTGTCAGCCCTATGCCATTATTGGCCTTTTTTCTGCATCTTGCAAGAAAACAACAAGAAAAGCGCACTGGGAGATAGAGGAAATCTGCTTTGGGAGATAACCAGAAAAGGAGGAAAGGTCTGTATTATCTTTACAATCATCTTCATTTCTCTAATTGAAACTGTTTCTCTTTAGTGTTCAGAGAGCAAAATCAGAGATAATTCACATTTTGTCCCCTGGCAGGTCCCTGTAGACCCATAAAGAAAAGCAGGCCTTGGAAGTGGGAGATAGCTGTACTCTGTTCAAGTCCAAAAGCTGAGGCATGCAGCTAATACCAAACATTACTGGTGGCTTTCATTCCTTGGGCCTTTGTAAAGGGCAATTACAGAGCAACTAGGTCTGGACCAGCTGATTTGTGACTCAAGGATGTGAGGGATTTTCACGCAAAATCTTGAGAGAGCAAGAGCTGGGACTCTCTTCAGTGGCCAGGCTGGGCAAGAGCTGGGTTTTTCAAGCAGCAGACTGAATGGGGTCCCGCCCGAGGACAGTTTACAAAGCAATTCAACTTGGAATGCAGATTTCTGACCTGCTGCCAATATCCCAGTGGAAAATCTGTGCCCTGAGCAGTAGATAGGAAATTAAACTTCAGCTCCAAGGCTGAGGGTATCATTTTCACTTCAGTGGTGGAGCTGCAGAAACCAGAGTCTCTGGAGAAAGGGGAAATCCTTCCTAGCCCACAAAGGGCAGTAGTGCCTCTCAGACCATTCATCACTACTGGGGCAGCCTGGATTAACACCCTCCTGGGGCAGAACAAAGGTGTGATGTTGGTGAACCAGGGGTCAAATCCCTCCCTGTATTTCCAAAGATGATGAGTATCTGACTGGTCAGAGATCGGGCAGTCACTTCAACTACAGAATGAAAATCATGGCTGAAAAGAGAAAGGAAGTCTATGAAAACTCTTTCCCAACACCTGGCTCTCGAGCTGTCTCCTCGCCAAGCTGGACTTCTTCATGACCAGGTCCAGCAGCCAAGTACCCTGTAGCTGTTAAAAAGAAGTAGAAGCATGGAGATGCGTAGTATCATGTGCTCAAGTAATGTCAGAAGCTTCTGAGAAGAAAAGATCCCATGTTCCCTTGAAGACAGGAAACCTATTATGCCCTGAATTCCTGCTGTGAAAGCTCCTATGTCTGAGATGAAGCAGACATTTGCACCCTAACATTGGAGCGGTCTCTGCAAAAGCTGGTGGATTTGGGAACCCATTTTCTGGACATCCCTGGAGCAGGACAAGGAGATGATGGACTGCTTCATGGGGTTTAGGGCCTAGAGGAACCAGTGTGGTAATCAAATATGGTTTACAGAGCTGAGTGCAGGAGCTAAATTCATGTCTCCTGCTCCAAACTCATCATCTGCAACTAAGCTTAGTTTAAAGTCTCCAGATAAAGCCATCCCTTAAAAAACCCAAAAAACCAAATAACGGTTGTAGAACCTAAATACAGTCACCAAACATGAGTAATTGTAAAGAGAGACTCTCTAGCTTAAGCCTCCAAAGTGTTTTCTCAAGCTTTTTGCTCTTAGATGAAAAGGTCCTTTTCTGAGATCTTTCTGAGAACAAATCTGAGATCTTTCTGAGGACAAATCCAAGATCTTTCTGAGATCTTTCTGAGAACAAATCCAAGTCACCTTTTAATCTGTGGAGCGTAGTATGGCATGGCCACCCTGATGGGTTATTCTGTAGACAGTAGAAACAGCATTGGTCACATTGGAAGGGAAAACTTGAGGACTTATTCAATGATGGCAGGCTGTAATCATGTAACTCCATGCTAGCAGCAGATTCAAAGACTAAATTATCTTTCTGTGTAATTAATTGCTTGATTTTAACATAATCAAATCACAGTGAGAAGTGTGTGATTCCTGTGTCAAAAGAAGTTCCAGCCCTGCTATGGTGCTCAGTGCAAAGTGCAAGCCTTAGAAAATAAAGATAAAATGTACAGTGGTTTGGCTTCCAGACCTTCAGACATGGCCTTATTTTGTAGGTATATAATCCAGGACCAGAAGCAACAATAACCTCTTAGTATCCATCATGGTTTTATGTGCAACAAAAGAGAAAAAGCATCAGTGAGATCTTGCCTTTCTGTCCCTTAACCCTGAAGCTAAGTGAATTTTCCTACATACAGTGTTCACCATCCATGGGAAATCCTTCACAAGTGCCCAGTGTGTGTCCCAGCGCAGACACAGCCAGCCCCCTGTTCCTGCCTGGATGCTCACAAGACCAGGCCTTCTCATGCCAACCTGTTCCCTCATGCCTCTGCTGCTTGATTCTCCCCTGCTGTGCTCCTCTTTTGCCTTCCTCTTGTCTCCTCTCTCCGAAATGGTGCACACATTTGGCTTGCCTTTATTGTGTGATAAATCTCACCCTGCATCTTGGGTTCATTTTCTGAAAGTTTTGAATGGTGTCTTGGAAATGCTGTTGGACAATAGGAGCTCTTTGAACCCTGGCCAGCTGGATGGGACTCCTTGCGTTGCAGCTGACATGCAGGCTTTGGCGGTCTTTCTTGACTCTTTCCTCTCTTCTCTTTTCTTTACAGCATTTGAATTGTCCTCAAACTTTTTTTTTGGAGTGGACAGTACATTTCTGAATCTTTTCATCATTATATTATTATTAATTATGGTCATGACTATTTCTCCTTCTGCTGGCACTCCTGGGTGTATCTCTCCTCTCTCACTTAATATCTTGGGTAAGACTACCTTGGCTACAACCCACTCAAGCAGTGACTCAGAATCCCTGGCCCACTCCCAGGAGAGATGCAAGAGTTTTGCCAATTGGTTTAAAAAGAGGCCATCGTTTTCCAGAGCTACTCTCTCACTCAGCAGAGCCGAGTCGGGTGGAAAAGCTCAGCTCTGTGGTTCCAGGGAGTCCATCCCTGAGGGACAGGCAGTCCCTGGGGTATTATGAAAGCAGAGCTCTGGTCCCTTCGGGTGCAACCAGGGCAACTTCTGAGCCAGGCAGTAGGATTCTTTGCTGAAAATAATTGTGCTCCCTGGGGGTCACTGCACTCAACTTCCCCATTCCCAAGCCCGTGGAGGAAACAAAGCTAAAGGAGGCATGTGGGCAGGATGTGAGGGAGGGAGGACTGTGTGCTCCTGTCAGACTGTTGTGTAATGTATCATCACACAACTACCCACATCTCTGGAGTCAAAGTGGAGAATGGCATAGGCTGAAACAGGCCCCTTGTATTGCTGGGTTTGAGGTTTACTTGCAGTAGTGGTGCACTGTAGAGAAACCCCATCTTCATCCTCTGAGCATCTCAGTTTTCCCCAGCCTTGCAGGAGTCTGGGAATTGCTCTGATTCCAAAGGCAGGAGGGGACATACAGTGCAACTGTCTCCCCCTCCACCACTGAGTTTATATAGAGAAGACTGCTTTGCTCCTGTGTGGCTCCTGTAACTTAAAGACCTTCTAACAGTGGACATGGAGGTGGACATGCAAACCTTCTTCATTTCATGTGCTGGGAAGGACTCAAGAAAAAAAGAGATGGCTGGTCTTGGTGAGGCATGGTTGTCTCCCACAGACCGTAGAGGGAACATGAGTCTGAAACCCCTTCCCACTATACAGCACTGCCTCCTGGAAATGGCACATAGTGATGGAGGGAAGGAGACCACAGGCCTTCCACTAGCAAGAGAGGGCATTTGACAGCATCAGACCATGTCCTTCCCAGCTCCCCTTCCCACACGCTGGGAAGCCCACCTACTTCAAAGAGCAGCTGAGAGCCCTGGTGCTCTCTGGTACTAGCATTTGTAAGGGAGAGACACTGAGATCATCAGCTGCTTTTTACTCACATCTACCAAAGGCAAAAATAGGTCTTGGGGCAAATAAAATTCTACATCTTCCAGTTTTGCTGCAAACTCCAACAGGGCAGTGTTGCCCACAAGCATCCTGGAATGGTGGTCCTGCCAGCCCTCTCTGTGGTGGTGTTGAAGGCTGTGCCGACTCCTGAGCTCAGCTGCAGTGGCTGAAGCATCAGGCAGAGGTGTCACCCTCTCTCCAGCTGCAGCACAGTGCAAACCACAGCTGGTTCCCTGTGATGGCTGGCAGGCTGGCTGCAGCTGGCCTCCGCTCCCCGCCGGCGGGGTGGCATTGCTGCTTCTGCTTCAGGAATGCAAACCGCCCGAGCTGCTCTTGAGGATTGGCCAGGAAAAGTCCACAAATAGCAACAGGAAATCAAAATGCCCGCTCCAGACATGCACTAGATATGAGGCCATCCAGCACAAGGAGAAAAATCAAATGCTGGACAGTGGAGATTACATCATGCTGTGGATAAACCTGTGAGCCCATCCAGCTGGGGCCATGCCAACAGGTCCAGATGGCTCAGGAATGCTAACAGCATAGCTACCTCTCTCTTGTCTTTGCTTTTCTTCCCTCTTTCTTTCCCTATTGTCCATTACTTCAGGCCTCCTTCCCTCTTCCCTTTCCCAAATTTTAAAAAAATAAATCCTCTGACAACTCTATGTAATTCAATTTCATCAAATATCAGAAAGACATCTGAGACTGGTGGACAGGCAACTGGTCTGGACACAGGTCTCTGGCAATTACTTGTAGGTATCAAGGCTGCTGGGTGACCTCACCGCACCATGTAGCTGCTGGGCTTGACACAGTAATGTGTGCCTTCATCTAAGCTGGGACTTCAGCTCCTGGCCACAAAGCAGGAGGCTGCCCGAGCCGCTCCCCTGGAGCCTGAAGCATGCAGGAAAATTTAAGAAATCAGCATTGCTCCCACTCCGCTCCAGCTCATCCCAGCTGCTTGCAGCTGCCACTGACTGCTCACTGTGGCTGCAGTTACAAGGGGAGGGAGAAAACAGTTTTGCTGTCCTCACTAGCAGCCTCTACCTACTGAATTGGTACTAATTAGCAACAAAGAAAGGAGTGCAGCACCCTCTGTTCTGTCCCTAGCATTGACCAGAGCAGCATGTGCTGCTACTCAGCTCTCTCCCAGCATGATGAAAACAAGGCTCAAAAACATGTAAGAAAAAACGTGAAAGGTGTGTGCTTTGCCAGGTCTGAAAAAGGGCTGCAAGCGATTTGCTCATTACTTACTGCTAATCCAGCTGCCAGACTGCTGCCACCTATATTTGACAAAACCTTAAGAGCAGAAGTGTCAGAGAATGAAAAAGCAACCTCTACATCACTCTTCCCAATGGATGATGGTGATCCTAATTTTACAACAGGTCAGGCAGACTTACTCTGAGGAAAAGGCACCTCCAAGGAAAGGGAAAGTGCAAAACAATGCACTGAGAAGCAGGAGGGACTGCCATGGGTCTTGAATGCCCTTCTTGGGGACTAATAAAGCCACAACACACTGGTATTTTCAGCTTATTACCTCCTTTTCGGTTACAAACCAGGGGAGACACAGTCTGGGAGCCTGGGAACTCAGCCTAGCCTTGACCATGCATCAGTTTTGGGAAGAAATGTAATGGGGTGCTCTCAGCAAGTTGCATCAAACCCAGGGAGAAGTTAGGTTTTGTGACTGAGCCAGGATCTGGTTGTGCAGTGGAGGATGAGGTATGAGTACAGCCCATTCACTGGACTTAAAAAGCACAAATTGTTTGGTTTTCCGTAAGGCCCAAAGAGGTCACGCCAGCAACAGCATGGACCAAGTACTTTAGTTTAAATCCTGATGCTGACCAGCAGAGTCACTCAGACTAACATAGAAAGACTACCCTGGATTAGCTTGAAGTATCTGAGGTCAGAATCCAACACATGGAGTCTTCAGGGATAAGGAACAGGAGAGGGATGAAAGATAGCAGGGAAATCAGTGGAGAATAGATCAGCCAAACTGAAAATGTTGCTAATGTCAGGTATAGCTGCAAAGTCATTCAAAGAGACTCCAACCAGGAAAGCAAAGTAACAGCTCATATGGACCTTTCCCAGCAGATATTTACTAGTAAAATCCCACCCTGGTCTAACTTTTCATTAATCTGCTTCACCCATTGAGGACATTGCCCTGTGTCAGTAAGAATACAGATGTGCAATATTTTATAGCAAGCAAAAGTGGCATCGCTGCAAGTGACACCCTGAGGATCACACACTAAGTAACTGGCAGAGCCAGGACTAAAATACAGTTCTCCCATTCCCAACAACCTCACCTCACCACTGTTCATAAAGAGAGAAAAAACACAAAAAAACAAACCCAACATAATTCAACTGGCAATTCAGTATTTGTGGCTCAACAGCACCTCATCAGTGCTCAGAGGCTGCCACATTTGCTTGGGAAGAAGAGCCACATTTCCAGCACTCCTGGGGCAAAGAGCTCCCAGATTGAGACTGAAAAGTCTTTGAAAGAAACCTTCCATCAACAGTCTTTACAAATGTCAGAGCTGGTTTCCTCCTCCCTGAGCTGCCTGGCTTGCTGTTTCTTCCCCCAGGGCAGCAGTGAGCTCAGCCAAAAGCACCTGCCTGGCTCCTTCCTTCAACTGTCATGAGTTTAATAAATTCATTTAACATCAAGCTGTTCTGACATGCAAAAATTAACTAGTGAGGCTCTGGACTTGGATCCTCTTCTTCATCCTGGTCTCCCTCTGCCTCAGCAACCTCTTCTGGAGGAGAAAACTCTCATCACAGGAGCAAGAGGGCTGCAAATATTGCAGAGACAGGAATAGCTTCTCATGGTAGAGCCCCTATGCCTTGAACAGCAGAGATGTGTTATTCTTGATCTGCAGTGCTCCCCTCTGGAAGTGCCATACCATCAAGAGGAGAAGCCAGTGTCCCCATGACACAGTGGTGGGGAGCTCAGCACAGGAAAAGTTGTTCGGGCACTGGTCTAAGAAAGCTCACCTGCAGGATGGATGCCAACCATCCAGTATGAGTGTCCAAAAATAATGTAGCATCCAGCCTCCCTCCTGTATAATATGCTTGATGTCAGACCTAAGTTGTAGTTCTCCTCCAGACTCCCAAGGGAGCCCTGGCACTCCTGTTGCAGGGGAACTCCTGACACAGATTGCCAAGCTGAAGGCGTTATGTTTTGCATCTATTCTAGGAAAAATGCTAACTGCGTTTTGAGCAGGCTTTGCTAATCGTGTCAGCCAGACTGACCTAAGCGAACATTTTTCCTAATCAAGACAAAGTCACAGTGTAAAGAAGCCAAAAGCAACTTGTATGAGGTAGTCAGGGGTGAGTTTCCTCTGGAACAGGCTGGACTATGATTGTAACGAATGACCTCACATAAGGCATCACCATTGAGCTCTAGAGATGGTACTAATTACCCCAGTACTGGTTAAAATTACATACTAGTTTAAGGAAAAATAGCCTTGCACAGTACTGTACAGGGAATTACTGCAGTCTTAGAAAGTGAGAAGATAAAATAGAGCAAGAAATAAAGGAGTGAAACAGTGTGTAGATATGTGAAGTTCCAACCTTCGTGAAACCTTCTGGCTAAACAACATGTCAAGACCAGTGTCAAGCATCTATCACTTGGACACTGACCAGACCAGAGCAGTTCAACATGATTTCATAGGCAGATAGCCCTGGAAGGCTTTAAAAAAATAAGAGTAAAAGGAGAAATGGAAAGAAAAAGAAGGTGGGTAAAGTCAGAATGGGGTGTGTGAAATGATAAGACTGGAGCATTCAGGTCAGTTCAAGAAACTACAGGAAAGGAAAACTTTAAATGGTGTGACCCTAGAGGAAAGCAGAAAAAATTGTCTTCTTGAACAGCTGGGAGTAAGTTAGATAGAGGAAAACACTGCATGACAGATGTGGAGAGCAACTGGGTTGAAAGACACAGCCTGCCTTTCAGCATGCTACCTGAAGTCCTCTGCCACTCTGGCCATACTCTTGGCTCTTCACAACCTTTCAGCTATTTCTGCTCTGAGGGGCATTGCAAAACATGCAAGCGTCAACCCAAGAAAACACCTCACTTACAACACAAGTTGAGCTTCAAAGACAGGAAAGAGTAAGAGAAGGGCTCTATGCAAGCACCCACCCTATCCTAGTGCCAGCTTGAAAACAGGATCAATGATTTCAGTCAAAGGATACCAAACTACATTAACATTGCATGAACAGAAATCACCTGCTGCATCGGGACAGAGACGGTGCCAGTATGCAGCTCAGCTGAGAAACATGGCTTTGGTTCCACCCTTGTTCTCACTCCTCATCTCACATGTGGAGATGTGCAGTCCCAGCACTTCAGATGTGTAAAAGAGGATACAGTCGCCAGCAGAAAGCTGAGATTGGGTTTGAAGTGAGGACCAACAAACCTGGCTCCTCCAACAGACACCTCTCCTAAAGAACAATGTTGGCCACAAGATTGTCCATGAAGTGTACGTGACTGCACTTGACTTTGCAGCACAGACCCAGAATCTCCCTGGGAAATCTGCCACCCAAAGAGACAACTTTTGACCATTTCTTAGACACAGCTTCCTTGTTGGTGCCCTACCTGTTTCCTTGGAATTATGTGGCAAGGAGAGTCACCAGCTGGGTTTTGTGAACCATCTGGTTTCTTGCAGTGAACTCTGCACAACAGCACAAAGATGCACAGGCTTTAGTGGGGTGACTCATCCCTTCCTTGGAATGACGGGTACAAATCAGTCTTGAGAATCAAATCTTTGTATCAAGCACAATCCTGTCTGCGGTTATGAGAAGAGGACCTGCCATGTGGCCATCACAAAGACAACTCCAGAGAGTTAAGCCTTTTTGTTTGTTTCCTTAGACAATGAGAATTCTTTAAATAGTAAAGAAGTAATTACTAAATGCTAATTAAATACTACAGTCTTAAAATCTACAGGGGAGTACTGAGGTAAAAAAGAAGCAGGCACAGGAGTAGATCTTTCTCAGAAGAAACATAGGAGTATGTCAGAGGTGGATCAGCCTGGCCATATTTTGAACGGTGCAGCTACACCTGTGGCTATGAAAACCCTACTTCTAAATTGCCCTTTAAAGGGTTGCTTCAGGAAAACACTCTTCTTTCCTAATTTCCCTCTCTACCTGAGACAGCTTCATTCCAAGCTTCAGCGAGCCCAGTGCAGCACCAAATGGGATGAGCACAGCACTGGATGAGACGAGTGCAGCACAGGACAGCACCAGTGCAGTACCAGATAAGCTCCTGGGCAGCAGAAGTCACTTTGCATTGATGAACCCAACACATTTCATGGGATTCACAAGCCACCACACCATGCTTAGGCATTTGTACTGGTACAGGAGGAGGTCCAGTAGGTGAGTCCCAGAGGTTTTCTACAGTTTCGTCTGTACAAATAAGACTGCAGGTTTCCTCCTCTCTGAAAGGGGTGGTGGCATTGAATGGCTGCCTTGTGCCAGAGGGGATGGGGATCACCTGGTAGACATGGTCTGAGCAGTACACAACTCCAGCATCTCCCAGCTGACACCCTTCCTCAGTGGGAGTGGACTGTATGCACAGATGTACTTCCACCTCTTGCCAAATGCTCCCTTTGTTTACTCTCCAAGTACTTCACCAAAGTCCTTCCTGCTTCTCCCCAACAAGATGATGGCTCTGTCTCCATTGTTTAACCCTGTTTTGGACACATGCCTTCCTGCACTTCTCTGAATTGCAACATCCTAGCTCTAGCCTACCAGCACAATTAAAGGGTTCTCCCACTTTGGCTGAGATGAGCATTTAGGACAGTGGATTCCAGCACATGCAGGCAGTTGTCCAACAGATTAATGTGTTTCTTTAGGAAGAGTATCCCAAATGTTTGTCATTTTCCTGGCAGGTAGCTCACATGAATGATATACAGTCTCTGGAGAAAGCACTGACCTAGTCTTCCAAATGAAGTTCAAGTCTCTCCCCCTCTTCATTACCAAAATGGAAACATGTTTACTGGTGGTGACCCTGCGGTGATGATGCTCAGAGACCCAGGCTCACGAACTGGTGTGTTCAGCTCTAGCTTCGTCCTGCTGCTAGCACTTCTGCAGGTGTAAGTGCTGCCGTAAGACAATACAGAGCAGCATGGACATGAAGGGAAGGAACCATGAGATGGATCCAAAGAGACTAATAAAATAGGAAGATATGGGAATTACTATTTTAGGATTCATCTCCATCAGGCCGGGTCTGATGGCCCCACCAAGTCTCTTCGTATCTGTGCTCCAGATCCACAGGAATCTAACCAACAAGCTCCAAGCAAAGTTTAAAGAAAATAGCCTTTCCATACCAGTACTTGGCTGACTAACCACAGATGTGTTACTGAACAAATTTTACGAGGCATAGGAATAGAGGGCCAAAACGCTTACTGCATATGTCCCCATGAGCGAGTACCATCAAGTCTGAGACACCCAGTCTCCCATTACAGTAGAGCTACCCTGTTTGGCAGCTGGAAGGGCCAAGAAGTGGGTGATCAAATCTGCCTGAGCTCTTCATCCTCGCTGTGCACTGAGATGGTGAGAGGGAGTATACAGAGCATGAAACTCACTCAGACCAAAGGTCAGTCCAAGACCTAAGCACCACTTAAATGCTATTTATGTCCCTGTAGAAGGCATAAGAGGAATAGAAGTGTGTACAGTCATCCATGGTGAATAGCCTCTCTTCGTCTTCAGGGGAAGCTCCTCTTATGAGTTGCACCAGCACTGCTCTCACCCTGCTCATTACGTACAGTCCTCCCAGTCTCCTCCCTTCTGTAGGCTGGGACAATATTAAAGGAAAGAGCACACAGTAAGCACAACACCCAGTTTGCACTCAAGAAGTAAACCCACAGAGACAAGCAGTTCTTCTCCCATTCCACTGTTCCCTCACAGGCTCCAGAAAATGCTACTTGTCACATTGCCTGAGCATACAGAATAACATGGTGAAAGGGTGTGTTACTGTGCATTCCCCAGAGGAGCTAGGTTAGCACTCCTGAGACAGCCTGAAGCTGCTAACAGTGGAGACCTCAGCTGGCATGCAGGCTATTTTCTTGCCTTGATGTCTTTCTTTTAGAAGGAGGTAAAGTACATGCTTTGAAAAGCATAGAGTCAAAATAAAGCTATGTTTACATAAATATCTGAAGTCACCTTTGAAGGTATTTTTTTACTATAAAACACAGAAACAGAGGGAAGAAACAAACCCACAGGAGTACTGGGTTAAAAAGAAACACGTGATTCCTGTTTGGCTGCTTTATTCTGGCTTCATTCTGACACCGGTGTCACAAACTTAGCGAAGCACAATGGTGAATCTGACTCAAAAGATTAAGTCTTTTGAAGAGTTTCACAGCACTGATAAGAGCTGAAAGGGGAAGTAAGAGTTCTCTGAGTGCAGCTGTAATAGACCACAAGCAAATAGATGAGTGCTCACAGAAATGACCAGAAATGCTGGACTGGGAAGGACACAAACAGGTGAGATTGATAAACAAGCACTGCAAGAAGGATTAGGTTCATATATGGTAGGTCCTTCTGGCAGAAAGAGATGAGCAAAGCTGCCTAAGTTCAAGAACAGTATGTGGCCTCCTGAGCAAAAGGAGACTGATAGTGCTATTAGCCATCCTATGTAAGTCTGGTTAGCAGAAGCTAAGAGAACTAAAGAGAGGCATTTTGTGTCCCTTGGAGGTTTCCCCTCCAATTACCAAGCAGACACCACTCTCCTTAAGATTTCAAAAAAACACTGCCAAAACCCCATCATATAAATCAGAGGCTCAGGCAGGTTTGGTGGGAGCTCAGGAGTTTTCTAATCCTGCACAAAGACAACAGTAAAAAAAGGTTGCTGAGGGCTTTGTCCAGATAGGCCTCAGAAACATCCAAGGAAGAGCTTCTACAGTGTCTCTGGGCAGACTTATCTACTCACAATTCTCCTCACAGTGAGAAATTGTTGCCTTATACTCAGTCTGAACCTTCCCCATTCCAACTTATGACTACTCCTCCTGTCATGTACTTATGGAAAGAGCCCCACTCCATCTTCTTAGTAACTTCCTCACCAGTGTGGGTAAGCTTCTGTGAGGTCCTCCTGGAGCTGCCTCTCCTCCAGCTGAGCAAGTCCAACTCCCTCAGGCACTCCTCATAGAAGAAATTCTCTAGCCCCCACTTATCTTTGTGACAATCCCCTTGAGGCACTCAGCTTTATCAAGGCCTTTCTGGTACCAGTCAGTCAAAACTGGACACTGTATTACAAACATAGTTTTATGATTCTCAAGAAAAGAGGGTTAATCACTTCCTTCTGTCTTATCTACCACTGCCCTCCTGCTCCCAGCTGCCTTGGCTACCAGGGCACAGCAGTGCCCCATGACCCCTGGTGGGTTAGTACACCCATCCATCCCAGGGGCAGGAATCGGGATTTGTCCTTGCTGAATGTAATGAGATTTGTGTCAGCCTATTCCTACAACTTGTCTCTCTGAATGGCAGCCCCTACACTTAATCTTTTTTTTTTCTGTTGCAAGCACACAGACCTTTTTGAAGATGCATCTACAGATGTGCCTTCATTAATTCTTTGTCACAACTTCAGATGAACAATACAGAGAACCATTTCTTAAAGACCAAGATGACTCATTAGGAGTGCCAAAGCCAATGAAAGAAGAATATTTTAGAGACATGTAATTCTTTCTCCAAAGGAGCAGAGCTTCTGCAGTAACATTCATCCATCTTTTCTTTCTGCTTCCTTTCTGAACCAAGGAAATCATCCTCAGGGAAAGTATCACACTGGCATTTTATGGCAAAAATTCCTGGCCTGCTCTAAGAAAAATGCCTGCTGAACAATATCTAGAAAAGTTAGCCCATCGTTGAAGCAAAGGCACTGCCAACTTTGTGGGCTGGTGTGCACGGTGATGCTTTGTACAGTTCTATGTAAAAACAACTTCTCCACACATCTCAAGATCCCAGGAGGTTTGCTGGATTTAGTAAGAAAAACTAAGTGTATTCCTTCCCTCTCTGCCTTGCTGTCATGGAGAGTGAGAACAAAGAGGGTGATGTATCATGCTCTGGCTCTTGTATCACCAACAGATTTGGTAGGCGAGCAGTGGCTACAGAATCTCTTATATTTATCATCTGCAGAAAGAGAAGGTTTCAGCGTGACTCTTGCAGAAGTTTGTGGTGTTGGCAGTTGCGAAAAAAATCCACCAAAAAAAAAAATCCTTTCTACTGTTAGCTGAGCACATCCATGCCTGAGTCACTGCAGCCTAATTAAGGAGAAGACAAGGGCAAGCTACTTCCAGAAGCAACTCTCCAGGCAGAAAGGCCATTTAAATGAGGCAGGACGGACCCAGCCTGCCCACAGCCACCACACACTTTAAACACACTGTCCTGGCAGGTGGCACCAGATGGCACTCTTACACAAAAGCTTCTTTTACACAGGGTCTGCTGCAGGCAGAAGATGTGTTTAACTATAAAGTGGTACCACCTATATTGGTTAGGGGTTCTCTGACGTCTGACTGCGGCCCATATTGCACGTGGGTAAAAGGGCTGGTGCCAATACATACTATTTTCACTTCGGTAAGGGAATAAATGGTTTTGGCATAAGGCACTTCTTATCAGCATAGCTTCATCCACACTAGATGTATACAGAATTAGGGAAAGCACAAGACTCCTACTAACAGGTCTCTCAGATAAGCAAGGCCTTGCAGTGCGAGTGAGCACTCAGTCTTGGGGTGACATGCCATTGGAAGGTCTACCTGAACACAGCAGGACTCTGTTGCCTCCCGCAGAGCCCAGCAGAGTCACTCCTTGAGGCACAATGGCATCTTTGAAATTAGGAGCTGGTGAGATTTCTGAGAGATGGGGCTGCCTGCATAATCTCTTTCCCAGACCCAGTGTGCCTCTGCACACCAAGAGCAGTGCATTTAATATTTATGCAAATTCTGCATCTCTACAGTCTCCTTCACAAAGGAGGCAGCATAAAAGGTTTTAGATATCTTCCGTGTAGCAAAACAGAAGCAGATTCATCAGTAGATTCATCCTCTCCCTGTTAGCTGTTCCTATTGCAAGGCTAGTTCCCAGAGATGCTCACAAGTGCTTCACCGAGAACGCAGGAGGTGCTAGTATTGTGACAGGGGAGTAACAAGCCATAGCTCCGATCTCTCCGGTGCAGGTACAGTCCCACGGCTGCAGCCACTCAGAGGCCAGTGGAACCCTTGCTGCCCCATGCCGGATGATGCCTTCGCTCCAAATCACCTCTGGGGTGGAGCCCTTGCCCCTTCTGCCTCAGGGCTGGGTGCTGCCTGGCAGAGGGGCTGCATGACCCGCAGCACAAACTCACACAGAATCTCGGGCTGTGCAGCAAAGCACTAGCCTGTGCGTGCTGCTCAGGGAGAGCTGCTGGACCGAGGACTTGCCTGACTCTTGGGAGAGGCTGGGCAGTTTCCCTAGAGGTGAACAATGCCCCTTTGGTTTCTTGAGACTGGCAACACATTTTCCTCCCAAGTCACTCTTCCCTCTCACCCTTCTCTCCAAAGTAAATCAGCCCAGCCTCAACGCCAAGCCGGAGATGCTTCATCTCCAAAATGCCACTCTGAGGAAAAGTTACAGGCAAAGCAGAGCGAAGGCGCTGAGCCCAAAGCTCTCCCGACGGCACCCGGCCGTACCTCCAGTGCCGCCCGAGCTGGCACACGGCAGGTTATACTCATCCCGCCTGGCACCGCACGCTTCTCAGCCATCGGGCTCAAAAATCCCGCAGAGTAGAGAGAAACCGGGATTGCCCGGCGGGGTGTCCCCGGGGTGCCCGCGGCAGGGCGGCGCTGGCCGTGTGCGGCGGGGGCACCGGGGACCTGCAGCCCCAGGACACCCCGCACTCCGGGCCGGGACACGGCGGCATGTCCCGGGGCCAGCTCGTCCCGGGGCCGGCTCGTCCCAGGGCGGGGGTGCTGCCGGCGGTCCCTTACCACATTGCTGAGGAAGTCCGCCTCGCTGAAGTCGCTGAAGTCGAGGAAGCCGGCGGGGGCGGCGGGGAAGAGCCGGTCGGCGGGGAAGGGCTCCAGGATACTGTCCATGGTGCCCGCTGCCGAGGGGCCCGCCCCCGCCGCGCTCAGCCAGCCGCCGGGGCGGGACTTCCCTGGCAGACACCCCCCGAGGCAGCGCCCCCGCCTCCCGGGCAGCCCCCGCACCGCCGCGCCCCGGGGCTCCCCACGGCTCCCGGCACCGCGGGGGCACCCGAGGGCGCTGCTGGAGCCCGGCAGAAGAGTGTCGGTCTGACGAACTGAACAAACGCTCCTGTTAGCAGCCGGCCGGCCGGCTTTGATACCTCCTCTGCATCCCTCGGGGAGCAGCGCCGGGAAGGATGGGCATTCCGCTAGGTCGGGGCCTGAAGGACAGCCAGCAGGGAGGTCTCCTTGCCTCCACTCCACTCTTCGGGCTTGCAGGTAGTCCTGGCTGCAGCAGCCCATGTGGCTGCTGTGTAATTAAAGAGTTGGGCACCATTAAAGAGCTTCAGGAAGATTATATGGTTTCGGATAAATAGGATTATGGATCCCTGTCCCCTCTGATCATTACTCCAACCAACACTCAGGAAAACCACTTATAATAATCCTGTTGAAGAAGCCCTGATGTTTTATTAATCTTTCCCTGCTTTCATGGCTCCACAGAGACTGGAGTTCAGCTCCCAGCAGGGGCTTTTCTTGGTCACAGCCATATGGAGAAAAAAGCCCAAAGACATTGGTGCATCTCTTCAGGAGGAAACCTGGCTGAAACTTGCCAGCAGTGAGGGTCCTGGTAGAGAAGTGCTGATTTGAGGCTGGCTGGAGCATGTGCTTGAGCCAGACACTGGGTTTGCATTCATCCAGGCTCTTCCTCCACATTCCCCATGGGTGTCAGGACTAATAGCACAACCCAAGGTGCTCCTTGGCTGCTCATTGCACAAACAGCCGCATCCTCCACACAAAAGCCTTTATACTTGCGCACACAATGGGCTCTTTCAGTTACATTTACTTTTACCTTATGTTTCAGTCAAGTGTAAAAAGCCTTTGGGTAAAAGGTCAGAGACATAAATTCAGCCAGGATGGAGTTGTACTGAGAAAATAATGCTGTTCCTCCCTCCTTAATGGTAGAAAAACCTCTTTCTCAGTGTGGTTGCCAGTGGGTTCAAAGGGGAGAATACAAAAAACTTTGCCACCCTAAGATAGAGAGAAGAAATATGTCCAGACCCTTCAGCAAGAAGCAAACCCATCTGCAAGCAAGAGGAAAGATGTCTTTCCTTTAACAGCTCAGCCAGTGGGATTCACAGCTGTGAGGCGTAAGACGAAGCCCTGCCATAGCAATGGAGTGACAGCCCAGGGGCACAGAGCACAGGCAGAGCCACAGGTGGGGCAGCTTCACCTCCTGCCACTAACCAAACACGGATATTGCTTCCCGAACTGCAAAGACTCACCGGTGAAACCAAGAGTTTCTAGTTCAGTGCCTCACCCAAGCTAACAGAAGGAAGCCTCTTCTCAGGACACACGCTGTATTTATCCCCAGGCTGAGGAAGCTCAGATCATGTCAGTGACAATTTGCACAGCATGGGTGGCAGTGCCATCCGAAAAGGTCAAGCAAAGTAAACCTCACTTGTTTGTCTGTGCTCTGAAGGGAAAATGCTTTGGCACATTCAGACAGGGACTGTGAAATCCATTCTGAAGATTAAAATATCACAGAAAAAAATGAAATCACCTTGCTCAAAACTCTGCTTCTACTCAATACTTTTAGTGCTGACCATAATTGCCCAGCTGCAGCTCCTCTGCCTATCACTCCTGCACCTCTCCAGGCAGGAAGAATCATAATGAATCTCCCATTTAGGTATTGCACTGGAATGCTGCTCTGTCCCATCCTGGAGAGCTCTGATAGGGACCCTCATCTCTTGCACTTGTGTAGGGGTTTGAAACAGACATTTTACCCATTTCAGACATGAGTGCAGTTCATTAAAGGCAAAGCAAATGTTACCTCGGTGGTCAGAGAGTGTTGCTGTTGACCCTCTGAAGCCAAAAATGAGAGGTATTTCTGCAGGCAAGCAGTTTTGTGCTTCAGAAGAGACCTGGAGACAGGTAAAGTCTTGATGGGTGAAAGCAGGTGATCACAATTCAGAAAATCTCAGATGTGCTGCTGCAGCTGGCTGTGAGTGTCCACAGTGAGAGGGGGAAAGGACAGGCTGAGTCCTGGCAACTGCAGTGCTTCCAACACTTGAACAGGGTTAACAGCATCACATGGCTGTGAAGAAGGCAAATGCCATGCTGTGATACAGATGTAGGAATCTTCCTACAAAACCTTTACAATGTGAATTTCCCCTTCTGCTCTGCAGAGAACCAGGGCAGAATGTGGTGTTAGCCACGATACCATATCTCTCTGAGGTGCCAGCTCTTCGGGCAAGGTGAGGCCTAACAGGGCTGGGACCAGAGAAAGGCAGTGGTAATGATGGGAAAAAAGTGAACCTATAAAAGGACTGAGGAATTTGGGCTGCTTTAGTCTAAACAGATGACTTTCAGGCCAACAGTCTTCAGGTATTCAAAGCCCTGCAGGAAATAGGAAGGCAAGAAATGCTCTCCATTGCCATACTGGAGGGGACAAACAGTAACAGGTGAGTGTCTGGGAAGAAGTGGCAGTGTCACCTTCACCAGAGCATCTTTAAAACCAAGTTCTGCAGCCATCTCTTGGGACACAGGTACAGCCAATCAGAAAGCGACCTTGGTGCAGAGCTTGAATCACGATTGTTCAAATTCCTTTTCAGCTGCATTTTCTCTGATTTCATCCTTAGCTTTATTTGTAATCTGATTATAGCAGGAGACTGAAATAGCAACCAAGTATGTTCAGACTGAAAAAGTGACACTGACAACAGCTAAGTCTTCCCAGCCTCACAACATTTGATATGGCAAATGCACATGTATGACCAAGATAATTTTATCACTGTTGAGAAGTGAATCATCATCCCAGTTGTCATACAAAAGGGATTCTGCTCTCCTGTGCTTCACCCTGCCTGGTCCTGTTCCCAGTGCCTCCCTCTATGCCCATGGAGACAGAACCGCAAGTCTCCCATCATACCACTTTGCATTTGCTTTGCCTTCACCCTGCACCATTGTGAGCAAGACATGCAAGACAAGGTAAGCAGCCCCTGGGCTTGAACATATGGACAGCAATCCAGGCAATTCTGCATCCTGTCAAGTTGAAGCTTTTGGTTTCCCCACAACAGACTGTGCCAGGAGGTTTCACAGACTCTTGAGGATGAGTGTTTCTTGAGGAATGTAGGGTGAGATGTTGGTGAGTTTTGGTCTCCTGCACGCAGACTCTGTTGTTACAGGAGGGGTTATCTGCCTGGTGATTGCAGCCTAGACAGCTGGTATGGGAATGATTCACACTGTTAGAACTGCTTGCTTTGGGGGTCAGGCTGGCTCTTTAGGACTCCCACCACAGCCAAGCTTCTACTTTAAATCTGCTGAAAGATATCCTTTGTCCCGTTTATTTTTCTAGTGTTGGTGTTCATATGGGTGGAATAGCTGGTTTCTCCCACAATTTATCTTCCTAGCCATGAAGGCTTTCTGGAGTCATGCAAGTTCCACATTTTGGCCCTTCAGCAGCTCTTTGTAATAGTGCTGCCTTTATTTTGCTTTGTCTTTTCTCTGGATTTGATTATTTCTCCATATATTGCTTTGGCGTGGTTTTGCTCACTGTTTTGTGCAACACAAAGGGAGCAACTGCTGTGTTGTAGGTCCCTCTGCCCCTGAAGGCCCACTGAGAGCAAGGTGAGGATGCAAATGGGACTTTCAGCCTAGTTTGAAGATGTGGCACTGCAGTCCCCGGATAGGCTCTTAGGAGTCAGGTCATGTGTGATGACAAAAGTAGTTACATATCCAGCTCTTGGGCTGTGATTTCTTCATTTAAGTCTTTATGGGGACAATTAAAAACACAGGAAAAAGTCAAGATGGGGGGGAGGGATACAGCAAAACATCCTCTAGCAAAAGGTAACTTTTGAGGAGGACTTGTAGTCCCTGAAGCTTTTCTCAGCCCTCTGCTCCACAGGTCTGCCTCATCCAGCATATGTTTCTCCTTTTTGGTTTCCTTCCAGTGGCTGGTTTAAACTCTCTCTCACACACATTTCTCTCTCCAGCCAGCTTCATCTGCTTTCCTCTCCCTTCCTCCTCCTGTGTGCTCTCCCAGCCAGGTACCCAGCACACCTGCTCCCACCACCAGTAAGCAGCAGTGGGACAGAGAGGGGAGCCAGCACAGAGATCACACTCACTGCAGCTCCCTGCTAAAACCAGAGAAGGGGGCAACACCTGTGAAACCAGAGCGTTCTTAAGTCTGCTGCCACAGATGAAAGAGGGAATGACTTGTATTCTGCGTGTTGCTTTGTGTGCAGCTACACAGAACATCAAATTAAATGACTGCCTGCAAGCAGACATGTTTCATCAGTGACCACCAAGTCCAGGTAGGTGTGAGCCATGCTGGAGCACTGCAGAGAAGTGCAGACAGACGTGTCCAGGTGATAAGGAAATGTGCAGCACAACTTGTGCCTTCCTCCCCCCATCTTTCTTGGAAAGTAGAGGGGAAAGTGAAGAGCATATTAATTGCATGTTTGCATATGGCAAGGATCCATGAATGCTGTGGTTTCAGTGAGCACCCTATGTGAGTGCTAGGAGGGGAATGAAAGGGAAGCCACAGAGCTCAGCTCTGCAATTATTATTCTTTCTGGGGTGAACCTGGGGACCTTGGATAGATCTAAATCAGCCTTGCAAACAAGGAGTGAGTGACAGGCAGGGAAAGTGAGGAGTGCAAGACCCAGGGAAAGCAAAGCCTTGAATACAAGACACCAGATCCTAGGAATATCCCTTCATGGAACCCCTTTAGCCTCCTGGAAATGTGACTGAGCTGCCTGTGTCAGGATTAGCTATGTCAGAAAGCAAAGCCCCAAGATAGTAAATGGATACTACAACAAAAGATGAGACCTAAACACTCACCACTTTGAAACTAACTGATATAGGGGGAAAAAAATCTCTTTTTAACTCCTTCAGTTTTTCATGGCAGTCTAAGAATATTTCTTTGCCTTGTCACACACAGTCTCCCTTCCCTTCTCCACACCTCAGAAAGACCATAGACTGGCAATCTCCCTGGACAATCAGACAACTTTCAGGGTGACTGAGGGAAGAGTAACTTCTGTATTGAGGGCATCTCCTGCCAGCAGTTTGTTAGTATTTGAAGACACTCTATATATTACTCCCCTTCAGGAAACTCAGGTGAATGGGAAGCTGCAGGACAGCAGAAGAGGGTGGCTTTCTCTACTTTTACACTACATTTACTCTGCTAGGCTTCAAGCCTGCCCATCTTTTGCAAGGTCTGCTTGCAAAAAGGACCTAGACAGTCTTCATGGGGCTGGAGATAACCTGAACAGTTATTCTGAGGGAGCTGTGTCACCTCATTTCTCTTAACCATTTTCTACAACTCAAACTTTTCCCTAGGAACAATGAAGAGTAGAGCTGCACACCCTGTTTGACTGAATTTGACCCCAGGAAGGTACCTTGCATTAAGGAGTGGAAAGCAGATGGCTTTGGTACAGGAGGAAGCTGAAGAGCTGCTGGAACAGGACTGGATGAGATGGGGCAAGGAGATGGCAACAGCTTTGCTTTGACACACTGGATGTGCCATATGGAGTCAAGTCCAAACCCCCAGTTACCCATGTGATGACTAAAAGGCAATCTCTGCAGATTTGTGCCACTTGACCCCTCAAGCATGGAGGAGAAGTTGGACACTCACATCTTGGCTATATCCAAGAGAATCTGCCCTGGTTGGAACCAAGCAGATCTGGTGCATGCAGGCTGGTCAGGGGAGTGGGGGGACGATGTTCCCTGTGCTGTCAAGGGTTAAAAGCAAGGTCTGGATCCACAAGCAATCCTGGGAAGAGAAAAGCACAACCCAGCAATTCAGGCATGTCTCACCCCCGTTTAAATGACATTGTTTCAGTGCTGTCTGCCTCACCCCTCAGTGGTAATTACAGACTTTCACTACAGGGAAAAGAGAAACACGGTGGAGGAAACCTTCATTACAGACATCTCCTAGAGAAAAGCAACCCCAGTGTAATGTCTCAGGCACTTTGCCAGGATCAGCCACCAAAGAAAAACACTTACATTTAGGACAAAAATAAAAGGGGGAGAAGTGTTAAGTGATTTGGGAAGATCAGAAGCCCACCAGATTGGCTGCTGTACAGTGCTGGGTGTGGGGAGCACTTTGGAGGAACTGGAATGCCGCCCTGCTTTTAAGCAGTGCGGTTTGCATTTATACTCTTCCTTCCTTCCTTCTTCTCTGTGTGCTTGTTTTCCCTGATGCCTGCATGTGTACCTTTGTTATCCCTGGCAAACACCAGTGGGCTGGGAATGGATGGTTTCCCCGGGCTTCCTAGCTTGATGTTCCTCAAAGGGGCAGATAAAGCTATATGTGTCCTTGGCTGACCCCTCTTCCCTTTGCACACCTAACTTAAGATACACACTCAAGAACAGGATTCTTGTATTCAAAGTCAGGGGCTCCTTCTCACCTTGTCTGTGTCACAGGGGCCCAAAGTTTGAATTCTGCTAGAAAGGATGCAGGAGGGATTTTCTTCCCAGCAGGTCATGCCACAGCCCATGATCATTTCCTGTTGCTGTGGTGCATCTATCAGGGTTGGTGTTGACCTGCTCACAGGTGGCTGACACCTCTGGCAAAAAAAATGGTCTAATTCCTGCTGCTTTTTTCCTCATCCCAACTTTCTGTTGGCAAGTGACATATCTCCAAACTAAGTTGCTCTTTTTGCCCCTGAGCATTCACGTGTGAAACTGGAACCACTGTCATGGCATGGTTAGCTGTGTTTGTTGGAGAGCTCTTTTCTGTGACAAAGTTTTCCTACAGAGCCCATTTTTGCTTCTGGTGATAACACCTTGTTCTTGCAGAATCTGGAGTTGATGCTTCATTAGAAAGATCCTTCAAACCAACAGGCCTTGATCCCAGGCAACTATTGACAGGGATTGGAGAGGACCAGGAGGAGAAAAACATTCAATCAGATTGCTATTAACATGTTTCTAGAGAACTGGCTGAATTTTAATTGTTCTTTCCTACTCTGTGAGTGAGCACAGGAAAAGATTTACCTTCTGGCCTTTCCATTTGGGCATGTTGACATTTCCAGGCGGCACTTTCCTCTGATGGAGAGGTTTGACGTCAGGTGGGCTGATTAAAGCCTGCAGTGCCTCTGACTCATTTGGCTACAGCCTGCGCAAGGGGATTTGTAACGTGTCTCTTCTCTTTCTATCACTTGTTATGGTTGGTTTTAAATAAATAAAGCTAAGCTCAATTCACAACTTCAGGGAAGATGCAGCTCAGCTCAGGTTCAAATACGCATTGCCATGGCAACAGATGCTGTCAGCACATGCAGAGGTGTCACTCTTTGCAGCAAACTCCCCTGCCTGACTCTCCCTGCCCAAGTGGTGCATGGTGCTGGAGCTGGCTGCAGGAAGGCAGGGTGAGGCTGATACTGTTTATACTACTAGAGCATGCAGCTGCTCTTGGGAGCTGGCCCTGCTGCTCTCCAAACCTCAGGAGAGCTCACCTGAGCCAGCTAACTGCTCTCTTGCTGATCAACAACTGCTTTGGGGGAAGTCCTGGTAAGCGGAGTTTGTAGAGCTTCTTGCTTCATCACCATTTCCAGGCTGAAAAGCCCCTAGTGTCGCTTTTTCAACCCAGAAAAAGGACTTCCTGGATCAACAAGTCTCATACAGCTGCTGCCAAGTGTGGCATGCACTTCATGCATGGATTGAGATGTGAAATAAAGAGATAAAAATTATCACCTGACCTCTGGAAGCCCCACTGAGCAAATGCCTCATGCTTGCTAGAGAGATGTCCAGCAAGGAAACAGAGTGGAGAGAGATGTGGTTTCTGCAGCTGACTGTGGGGTAGACAGGTGAGCCAAGGCAAGGCAGGGCAGGGCAACGCAAGGCAAGGCAGGGCAGTAAGGCAAGGCAGGGCAGTAGAGTCCCTGGATCCTCTGTCCCAGAATACCTGCCTCCTTGGCATGCTGAACAGCTGCTGTCGTGTCCTCTACAGCTTTTGATTAATTAAGAGCTTGATTATAGCAGCAGACCAAAACATGAAGCATGAAACATGGCCAAAGGCAGGAGCACTAAGGAAGAGGCTTTTTGAAGTGCTCAAGAACTCCCTGCCCCTGGGGCTGCAACTGTGCATCTCTAATGTCCACTGATCACAGAATCATAGAATCCTCAAGGTTGGAAGAGAACTTTAAGAACACCAAGTCCAACCACCAACCCAGCACTGCCACTGTAACCTTAAACCACTAAACCACATCACCCAGCACCAGATCCAGATGCTTCCTTAACACCTCCAGGGATGGTAATTCTACCACATTCCTGGGCAACCTATTCCAATGCCTGACCACCCTAACAGTGAAAATTTTTTTTCTAATATCTAATCTGAATCTCCCTTGTCTCAGCTTAAGGCCATTTCCTCTGGTCCTCTCACTGCAGGCATGGGAGAAGAGACAGGCCTCCACCTCACTACAACCTCCTTTCAGGTAATTGTGGAGAGTGACAAGGTGACCGCTAAGCCTTCCTGAGACTTAACAAACCCAGCTCCATCAGCTGTTCCTCATAAGACATGTTTTCTAGACCTTTCATGAGCCTTGTTGCCCTTTGCTGGACATGCTCCAGCACCTCAATATCCTTTTAAAAGTGAGTGGTCCAGAACTGAATGCAGTACTCGAGGTCCAGCCTCACCAGTGCTGATTATAGGGGGATGATCACTTCCCTGGTCCTGCTGGCTACTCTATTCTTGATACAGGCCAAGATGCCATTGGCTTTCCTGGCCATCTGGGTACACTGTTGGCTCACACTGAGTCAGCTGTCAACCAGCACACCCAAGTCCTTTTCCACTGGGCAGCTTTCCAACCACTCCTCCCCCAAGCCTGTCGTGCTGCCTGGGGTTGTTGTGACCCAAGTGCAGGACCCATCACTTTGCCTTATTGAAACTCATGGAGTTGTCATTCCTCCCTTGATTGAAACCATTCAGGTCTCCCTGTAGAGCCTTCCTATCCTCGGGCAGATCAACACTCCTACCCAGCTTAGTGTCACCTGCAAATTTACTGAGTGTGCACTCAATCCCCACATCCAGGTCATCAATAAAGATGTTAAACAAGACTGGCCCCAAAACTGAGCTCTGAGGAATGCTGCTAGCAACCGGCTGCCAACTGGATTTAACTGCACTCACCACAACTCTCTGGGCCCAGCCATTCGTCCATTTTTTTACCCATTGAAGAGTCCACTCATCCAAGCTGCGAGCAGCCAGTTTTTCTAGGAAAGGATGTACAAGAGAAATGAGAGGTTCTGCTTTGTGTGGCAAACAGACCTAACAGTGTTGCCAGGTCTTTCTTTCTTCAGGTACCTCAGGATGTTTAGCAGCCTGAGCACCTGAAGTCCTAGGAATGTGGCAGTTTCTCACGTTCCCGGCTCTTTTCTTAGGTGACTTCTGATGGCTGCAGGGAACTGGCTGGAAATATACCCCCCTGGCTCCAACACAGGCTGGCAGACCTAAGAAAACATCATTTACTGGTTTCAATCGTATTATTTTTAGATCACCCCCATTGACTGAACTCTGAATTACAGTTTTTGGTTTGGACTGTGGGCGAGCACAACACACATGGAAAAGTATTTGGGTACTGTCCCACTGACCTGAGCTGCACCAAGAGTCAGCATACACCCTGTTGGACTTGTACTGGGGCATGGAGGGGCAAAAACCAACTTCAGCCTAGAATCCAGTCTTCCCACATAGATCTCTAAGATCAGGGGATGGTTTCTAGGTTAGTCCTCATTTTGTAGGTTTAATGCTTCCCCATGTGGGGTCCCATGTAATTTTTCTACCACAGATGACTTAAAATTAACCTAACCTCTCAGAGTCACTGTACCCTGCCACATCATGGAAGTTAATAGCACCAGAAGAGTTAGAACTTGTGAAATGTTTCTGTGATTGCAAATATTGAGCCCTATTTCCATGACAAATCACTGAAATCTGAGAAGCCTCATTTACAACACAAATTCCTTTGTTTTGTGTGTCTCTTCCAACTCAAATTTAAGTCAGAAAGTCTCTCGGTTATGCAGTAACTCTAATCTAGCAGAACTGTGGGTGTAAGAGGGATGAAAAACAATTACATGAGGTCTCCAGGGCTCGTTTACCATGACTCCAAACCCTAAATTGCTCATCCCTTGAGCGTGGTTTACAACTGCAATGGATCCTGGCAGAGCTGCGTAACCAGCACTTAAATAAAGGGGAGGCAGCAAGCCCTCCTGAATCAGTGGCATCTGTTCTGGGAAGGGCTGACCCAGAGACAGCCACAGCAAGAAGGTACTGAAACCCTCTATCTCCTCCTAGAAACAGAATTGAAGGTCACAAAGTAAAGACCCCTGCAACCAACACTGGCCTCTGATTAAAAATAAATCCTTTCATGCAGAGACAGTGGTTTGAGAAAGGAAAACACTGGACTGGGATGAAATCTTGAAGAACTGATGACTGGAGGAACCTTGGAGTGGAAACACTGTGGCATCAATTCAGGTACAGCTCTATATCCCCAGCCATTGACATCAATGTACAGGAGTCCTCCTTCCTCTTACACTTAACGTCTTTCACAGTAAAACTGATTTTTATGGTGCTTTTATCTGGGATATTGTGAAAGTAACTCAGTCTTAGGAAATGACAGATGAAAGTCTGCTTAGTGTCACCAAGCCACCTCTGGAGCTAGGAAAATCATGGTCCTCTGTAAACAGTTGGTGCTTTGCCCCAGTATGAGAATTAGCATCATTATTTCCAAGTGATGGGGGCTGCCACTGTCTCTGCCAGAATGATAAACAAAATAAAGAACTGTGGTGTGGTCCTCCTACCCCTCGTATTGTACTCTCAAGGCTAGCAGACATCAGAGATATTCAGGCACTTACCAGGCTCATTTCTTCATTTAAAACTCACTAGAGGAAATACTGGTAAAACACATTATATGAATGGCCTGCATAACTTATTGCTGTCACTTATAACCGAGAAGGAACTACAAAGAAAGGAACTGATGTTTATAGGAGTGAAAACATTCTCCATTATTCCACACAAGGGAAGGGCACAGCTTACAGTCCCATGAACCCTTTGGAGACGACACGTTTTCATAAAGTACCTGAAGCAAGGGTTTGAAAATGGAGAACTGTTAAAAAACCTTAGCACCCTAAACTGCAGACCATACCAGAAATGTTCCTCATGAGCAGGTCAATATATAAATATACTTCATATCTTATCTGTATTTCTGCAGAAAATCATTAAATTTTCAGGAAGCACCCAGTGCCTGACTGGCACAGACCAAGGGAGGCTGTGACCTGAACAGCAGCTCTAATGATCCCATCACAGACAGAGTATCTTGCAGTATCCTACACAAATATTAGTCCTGGTGCCAGCAAGTAGTTTTGCCTAGTCTTTTGCTGCCTGATCAATCCCTTGTAAGTCACTCTTCCCTCACTGCAGGATGCCATCCTCTCCCTCTTGACCAGATACCCAGTGGATTATTTTTGTCCCAGATCACATAGTCCCAATGGTACAATTACATGCTGACCTCAAAGACTTACTTTTAAATTACCCTTCTTTAGCAAACCCTCTGTCTAGTGGGTTGGGTGGTTTTCTTATTTTTTATTTTTATATCTAAATGGTTAAATAGTGGGTGTGGTTGGGGAGAGAGGAAAAGAAGAAAGAGAAAGAAGCAGACAGAGCAAACAGTAGGGGAGACAGTTGTGAGGGTCACAAGTGTGCTCAGGAGGGGAAAGGCCATGTGCTCCGGGGAGGAGACACTTGGCTTCCTCTCTTTCCTCAGCAGCATCTTCTTCTGGAAGGTCAGTTATCATTTTCAACGAACATAATTTCACCACAGAGACAGTGGCAGTCCCTCTTCCTCATAGCTACACCTAAAGACTTGTTCTTGCAGCCACTACCTAAATCCAGAGACTCAACAAACCAGCATCCTTCAAAAACAGCATGAAACTTGGGACTTCCTGTAAACGCTCACTGATGTTGAATATTTTCTAAACATAAGAAAACAGAAAAGCAATTGAGACGGGCTCTGAAGGGCCTAAAGGTGAAGAGACCTAGGATAGGGAGAGGCAATCAGAACTGTAGAGATGGGTTCACAATGAAATGAATGTTGGATAGATGTCATCTGTCCATGTCGCTATCAGCTGACAATTCCATCAAATTTCTTAAAACCTTCATACCACACACAGAAACCTCTTCAGGAGAGATGAGCATCTTCTTTGAGGATGAAGTCTGTCCTTGCAAGTAAAAAAAAGGGAAGCAACTCACAGGCTGACAGAAGGAACACAGTTTGCTACACAGTACAGCTTCCCCTCCACTCTAAACAGCTTTAAAGCCCAGCTGAAATGGTTTTATAGCTGACGAGCCACAGTGAATTGGCTCCAAGGGACCCAAGGAGCATTTGCTGAGATGGCTGTGGGAGCTGATCTTCTAACAGCCTCCTACTACCTGGGCAGTGGCTGCTCTTCCAGTCACCTTGTGCTCAAAATGGTCTTCTTCAGGCATGCATATTGCTTCCACACTGTTCCATATACCTTATCTTCTGTAGCCTTTTCTGCACACTTGACTATGTCTCAGTCCTGACACTGTGAGCTTCTGTCATGTCAAACCTCACCAACAAAAAGCCAAGAATAGTAATCACAGAGGAGGCTTGCAAATGGTGCCCCGAGCCACAAGTATTTGAGAAGAAGGCACCTGTCACTCGGGTAAGCGAGCCTGAGACCCTGCTCCGGGGGGGTCTGATTGCATAAGACAGATCTGAACACCATCAGATTGGAAATGACCTCAGCATTTTCAGTAAAGTCAGTTTTCCAGCTGTTTGGTCCTCTTCCCTTTCTTCTTTCTGCAGCTCCCCTTGGACACAGCATCTTTTCCCCTTCTCCACTTACTACACCATTGTGTTGAGGTGATTTCTTAGCTGGTCTCACCCAGGCCTATAGTGGCTGCATTTTATGGTGGGTGAACTGATTCTTGGTAGGGGTTTTTTGTCAATTCTGTGAAATTCTTTGAAGCCTGTGAAACTGAAGTGGACTTGACACCTGCTGGAGGAGATGACAGGATGTTTAGCGCAGCTATGGCTGGGGCAGAAAGCAGTATCAGAACTCCAGTTAAGTGATACATATAAATGCTGGCAAGGGACACAGTGATAATAAACAGGCATCTGTGTACTCACCACTTCTCTTATTTGGGTTTAAAAAGAAAAATCCACCTACCAACATTTGCTGAATAGAGTTTGTTTCACTGGTATCAGTCAGCAAGACATTGGTCAAAGGTGTTAATCTNCACCCTCCTTTACACATCTGGATAAAAGCTTCACTGCAAAGCCTGGAGACAGCAATTGCTGCAAGCAGAGTCTCTGAGAGCACATCTGAGCTCCCAAAAAGCATTGCAAACTCTTGCATCATGCAGAGGCAGTAGAAGCCAAAGCAGCTAGGAAGTGAGAAGATCCACTCCGGCAAGTTGCTGCCACATGGATAAGGTGTCACTGGGAACAACGAAAGGTGTTTTTACTGAGGAAATGTGGTGCCACGAGTTATTAGTCTTCTAGCAGAGGCAGGAATTCCAGAGCTGCTCTGATGGTGCTGCTCTTGCAGCAGGAGCAAGCCAGCCATTCAGAACTAGTCTGACAAATCTGGCTCCAGCTGCTTGGCTTTATTAACGACAGAAGCCCTGGAGGGGTGGGATCCAGAGGCATCACAGCAATTTTTTTCCCCTTTCCTAAGCACAAAAGACTGAAGTGGAATGTAGCTGAGGAATGCTTCGCCCATTGAAGGGATGTAATAAATCTCCTTGGATGTGATATTTGGTTTATTTTGTGGGAGTCATTCAAAAGGAAAATGCAGATTGTGGGGCTTAGTGCTCAGCCTATGCTGGCAAAGGATCCCTAACAAAGAATGTCCATTGGCAGGGAATTTCCTGACTTTGCAAGTGAGCAAATGCCTCTTTCTCAGATACTCTAAAAGCTGTTTTGTTATTATATAAAAGATTCTATAAAGCAGATGGCGATTGTTTCTTCTCTAGGTCCACCAGAAGAAGGACAAGTAATAATCAGCCCGATTTGCAGAAGGAATTATTTGGGCTATGCTCAAGAAAGTGCTTTTTTTTTCCTGGAAGGTCTCCTGGGCCGCAGGGGGCTGCTGGGGAGGCTGTAGCATCCCGGTCGCTAGAAGCATTTCACGCCTGCGTCAGGCACTGGTCCTGGGTGACTCCACCTTGGAGAGGAGGGGATGGCTTCAGAGACTTCCTGAAGTCCCTGCCAACCCTCTGGTGATTACTACTGTATGATTATTATTTAATAGCAGGAGTTGCTTTTGGGATAGGTGCTTAAGGAGGTTTTTTACTGTGCCAAACATCACTGGACCTAAGGATATGTTAACAGGCAGAGGCTGGGGAAGAAGAAAACAGAAGGGAACTGACGTGCAGACAGATTGGATTTACAGCAGCAGCATGGCAAGGAAAAAGCCCAAAGGTGGCTGTGAAACTGCCAGAGAGCAAGAAGAGGCCAGGCCCACAAACAGAGGTGGGCACGGAAGAGGGAAGGGATTACTCCTGGGGTCTCAGAGAATTCCCTGGGGAGGTCATGACAGGAGCCAGTCAGGTGGCAGAAAGCCATCTGGGACCCCTAAACAAGGTTTAAAGGGGACCTGCTGGAAGAGGAACAGACTGCATGGAGCCAACCAGAGCTGTCTGCAGAAGTTCCACCCTTAAGGGAATCACTACGGTGGAGGGTAGAGGGGACAGTCAGCCATTAGGGGTACACAAACTCTTTTTAAATGGTAGAGACTTAGTTATTGCCACTGATGGTAAACCTCCAGCTGTAAAAAGCCCAAAGCCCTTCCAGGTGCCTCTTTGAACAGGAGTAGGGTAGCCTGAGCAGGCAGATCTGCCACTAGAACTGCAGGACACCTGGGGACAGGTGGAAGTGTGGTCCCTACACAAACTCGGTGACCCCTGATGTGAACCCCAGAAACTGCCCAGGCTACGAGTGGTGGCATCACTGATGAAGACCACAGTTCACAGGGTCAAGCCATTGTCTTGTTGCTCTGTTCATCCTCCAGAAGCGCAATTTTGTTCACTCCATCAGGTTACTGGAGATTCCCCTTTCTTGTCTCCTCACAGAAGAAATTAAAAAGGATACCACTAACAAGATAATTGCTAAGATTTTAATTTTCTAGAAGAGAACGAGTGTTTGCAGTGCTCAGTGGAGGGGCTGAAGCCTCCATAATAAATTTTAAGAATCCTTCAGGTCATTGCCCACCATTGTCACCTGCTGGAAATTACATGTATTCAGTGTTTCCTTTCTTCTCAGGGAACACAAATATCTTCTGGGCTGCACTCTGTGTTTTCCTGTGGAGAGGAGGTACCCATGTGAAGCAAGTGACCTTATCAAGAAATTAGCACTCTTGGGTTATTACCAGGGCTGGACTGAGCACTTTGCTGCTGTTATCATTGCTATTAATTTTACATTTATAGAGAGCTGCAAATTTACACAGTGCTTAATAAACACAAAGTTTCCTGGATCGCAACTAGTATAGGAGAACTGGGAGGCCTTTTTAAAAAAAAAAACCCACATTTTTTTAATAAACAATTACATGATATTTCTATGTTATTTTTTCAGTACAGTGATAGGCTGAAGATTAGGGGAGCTGCTGCCACACTTCTGTATGGCCACGCACAACCCAGGGCATTAATTGGAAAAGCAAACAGACCTATCATTCTTCCAGGCAGAATGGCAATTTTATACCACTTATCCCACTGACATCATCCAAGGTTTTGGGCAGAGAGGTCCAAAATATGCTGGGTAAGACTAAACCAGCAGAAGACCTTGGGTTCTACTCCTGCTGTACCACTTAAAATTTCACCCACATTTTCCAAAGATGCAGCATTTTCCTCCTGCACATGTCGGGTCATGAGTCTTGGACAGGGATACAACATGGGACATTGCTGGACTGAGGTATCTGTGAGCAGGAAAGTGATAGTTGAATTAACACCCTCAGGATACAGTACCATTATCACCACAAGTATTTTGACTGTGGACAAATAATTTGTTCATCAACTTAAAAACAAAACCCTTTTGTCTTGTGGGTTTTAAAGAATGTGTTTTTTTCTAAAGAGACCTCTGAAAGCAGAAGTAATGTCTCCTCCACCATACATCCAAAAGTATCACTTTGTGCAACACTCCATGGCAGAGAGACTCAACAGAAGAAAAAGGAACAGCAACCAACCATTGGGACAGGCAGGCTGGAAGTTGCAATGGAAAAGTGGAAGTCATGAGGCCATAACAAAAGGGAAAGGAGCACGTGCTGAAACCAAATAATCTCTGATGAATTAAATAGGTTGAAAAATTCTTGGTGAAAGCACCGGGTTAGGCTCCAGATCTGAGTCATCACATATTGGTGATCAAAGAGGACTAGAGACAGCAGTGATGTTCAGCCCAGTATTTGGGAAGTGATCAGGTAAGTGGAAACAAATGTCTGAAGGTGATTTTTGAGGGGAAAAAACCCAACAACAGCAAAGCAAAAAAAAAAAAAAAAAACAAACCA
>WBMV01003672.1:153043-174202 GCA_013396655.1 Campylorhamphus procurvoides
GAACGCCGAGGACCAGCGCCCCCCCCCCCCCCGCCCCCCAGCCCGGGCCGGCCCTGCGGCCCCGCCCCGCCATCGCCATCGCCATCGCCGCCCAAACGGCCTGAGGGCCGCGCCGGGCCCGGGCCGCGGCACCACTGCCCCCTGGCGGCGTCACCAGGGCCCCCCCCCCGCCCCCCCCTCAGCCCGGGCCGCCCCTGCGGCCCCGCCCCGCCATCGCCATCGCCATCGCCGCCCAAACGGCCTGAGGGCCGCGCCGGGCCCGGGCCGCGGCACCACTGCCCCCTGGCGGCGGCCGGGGGGGCTGCCCGCACTGCCCGTACTGCCGGGGCTGCCGGTACTGCCGGGGCTGCCGGAGCTGCCTGCACTGCCGGTCCTGCCTGCACTGCCGGTGCTGCCGGTACTGCCGGGGCTGCCTGCACTGCCCGTACTGCCCGCACTGCCCGTACTGCCGGGGCTGCCGGTACTGCCGGGGCTGCCTGCACTGCCCGTACTGCCGGTACTGCCGGTACTTCCGTGCCGTGCCCGTGGCTTCATACCCGTCCCCGCCCGTGTCCGTGCCCGTACCCGGTGCCAAGCCCCGGTGTCACGGCCGAGGTAGTTCTGGCAGACAAACAGGACGGATCCCGCTGCATGGGACGTAAACGCAGAGCTGACTATTCTCTCCTCCTGCGTATCTCAGGAACCCCGAATTATCTGCGATCTTTCGGAAAGTTTGCAAAATTTTTTTCCCTAAGGATCCATGTGGTGTTTAACGCGATTTTAGTCAGGAATGAAGGAAAAACAACCAGCCGGCACCGAAGCGACCCAACCCAAACCCGCAGCGACAGAGGGCGCCGCCGCCGCGGGCACGGTGCGGGGCCGGGCCGGAGGGAGCGGGTATGCTCCTCGGGGAGCAGATGGAGCTCCCGCATCCCGAGCTGGACCTTCCGGCAGAGAGGGGCTGCCTTCCCTCCATCCCAAAGCGAGGCCTTCGGGAGAGAGGTCCTCAAATGCCTGCTCGGGCTTAGAGGCCACGTCTTCATCTCCCGCTCAAAACTAAGCCCTCCAAGAGGGATGTTTCACTAAGCCATCCAATAAGGATGTTTTCCTCACGGTATGTAGGACAGAGGCGATACTAAAGCTGCCTCTCTTAGCAAGAGGTCATTGTGTAGGAGCTCTTGACATCTTTCCATCATTGCACTGATAGATGAGCACCAGCCGTGTCCAAACGCCAAAACAGGTCCAAGATGTAAACACCGAGGAAGATTTTAAAGGATGAGATGCCTAAGCTGTCCAAGCTGGCTGTTTCTTACTGGATAAAGCTGACTCTAACTCAGGTGTAACAGTGGTTCAAATAGTTTTCACTGGCAGCTTGGCTATTAACAGGTATGTTGTGATCAGCGTGTCATTTCACGCCAACTGCACACTTGCTGAGAGGCTGGAGAAAGACGTGACACTGAATCCCCAGTAGCCATGGCTATACTGGTAGGAGGTGCTAGCTGGCAGCTGGCTTCAGTCTGTCTCCACTGCCCTGGCAGCAAGGGGACCATGCAGAGAGAAGTGCTCCTGCTCACTGTGCGTCAGTATGTTGATGGTGTCATGTCATCTGTTCCCTGCAGGAGCCTGGGGTTGCAGTGCAGAAGGATGGGATAAGCCAGGAACTAATTCTTTCCACTTTTGCAGCCTTTTGACTTATGTTCTGAATTGCATCAAACACCTACCTTTTGCAAAACCATCCAAACAAAGCTAGAAAACAAAAGTGCAGAGTTAACCCAGGTTAGGTCCCTGCCCTTGTAAGAACTTGGATTTATAAAGGATTCGTAGTGTTTGGCTGAAGGGAAAACCCCATATTCAAGAAGTGATCGATGTCATAACAGGGAGTGGGTAAGAACACGGGAAGTTTCACAGACATTAATGTTCTCAATGACACGACAGCAGATTGAACGGGCAAATATACATTTGACAAAATGATATAAATGGTAGCAGGTCACCTTAATCAGATGGATAGAAGAAGGAGCTGCATAAGGGCATCCTTACAGATTCTTTGCACGTGCAAGAGCTGATCACCAGTGCCATTGCTGTGTCAGTATCTTTAATGTTTTACCTTTGATGTTGGCTCAGCACACTCTAGGACCTACGGCTTCTGCATAGAAGCAGCTCTTTAGGCTGCCTTGGGTTGCCAAGCCATCTTCAGGTCATGCAGAGGAAGAAACATCCACAGAAACAGGAGGGGAAATCAGCAGATCTATAAAGGGATGATAGCTTCTGAAAGATCTGCTAGAAATGTGCCAGTAAAGCTGAGCACACTGAATTTGTGTGTTGCATTTGGTAGGAAACTACACAGAAAATTGTCTGTATTTAGGCTCAGATATATAAAGAATTTTAAAAGGCATGTCAGGGCTGAGCTGTCTGCTCCATGGAGAGTACAGGCAGAGCCTTCCCAGCCACAAAGCACTGCAGAGACTGCAGTGAAGTGCAGCAAGTGGAGTATCAGATAGGGAGACTTCAGTCTGAAGTCCAAATCATGGACACGTGAGCTGACAGTATGAAAGAAAGAATCAGGAAGCTGCTCAGCAGAATTGTCCTGGAGCAGTTCACTAAACATCTGATTCTTTTTAACAGTTATTCCACTGGCAGTTTCTCAGTTGTAGTGTATACTTTTTTAAAAGGAGAAATTTCTAGACAACTGACCAGTTCTTCAAGAGATGGCAACTAAGTTCAAACAAATTATATACTGAACAAAGACATAAATTCCACCGAGCTTCTAGTGACTGAAGATTTTGATTTGGCTGAAAAGTAATCAGAACCAGAGTGTGGAGAAATTTAGCCCTGGAAAGTTGTTTGGTTTCGGTATTTTTCTGCCTACAACAGTACCTGATTACTGTTTCTGATACTGTCATCTACTTTAATAAGCAAATTCCCTCAAACAGCAGTTGGCACTAATATATCCCTCTTCTTTTTCCATCTTCTTGGCCACATATTGCTTGCTGTGCTAAGTGCTAAATGAGTCTTGGAAAGTGCTAAGAGGGTGTTGTGAAAGGGCTAAGCTGAGTTTCACAAACAACTGCCTGTATAGAGAAACAGTCCCATTGATAGGTAGTGCCAGGAAGCCCAACAGCAGTCTGGTTGAAGACTCTTGTTTTGACAAGACTGAAGAACTGAACTTCATGATTGCTTTCTTAAGATAATTTAAACGAGACCTTTTCATCTGGTGGAAATGAAGGTTTTTTTGACCCTGACTGAAATGAAACCAGTGGATACTTTGGTCAGAAATATTTGAAAAGATCAGTATGTTCCTGCTAACCAGGTCAAGTTCATCTGCTCTGCCTCCTCCACCAGAAACCACCTCTGCCATCAGTCTCAGCACTTGATAATTCTCAGAAGTGAAGAGCAGTTCCTGGAAGTTGATAGGAACAAAGCCCCAAGCCCACTGGGCCTTGTGTGAACTTGGCTTCTGAAGCCCCAAAGTCAGGAAGAATCCCAAAGTATTCATACTGCAAAGAGGCACTGAGTTGCCAATTCAAATATTCTCCAGCTAATCACCACTGTTCAGCCAACAGGAGAAAAAAAATTGGACTGATGTTTTATCTTCTCCAACAAATGGCAGCATGTTGGGGTCACCAACAAGCATTGGCCATTGTATAAACTGCAACCTGCAAGTAGAGGAAAAGCTACACCATTCAAGAAGCCACTTACTTGCAAGAACTGTTCAAGAAAGGAGAGTGGGTGGGTCCTTCAAGTGAAGCAGTTTCCTGGGTGAAACCAGCTCAGTCTATGATTGCAGCTTGTTCATCTTAACTGTTGGAAGATGTGGGTCTTGCCCCGTGTGCACATGAACTGCTATCACAAGATACCTATTAGTCACTGTCACTTGGGGGATCTCTGTGACGCTGATCTGCAGCACATGGGTTTACTCCAGTGAGTGCTGGCATAGACTGGCTTCCAGCCCAAGTAAGCAGCCACTCTGTGACTAATGGGTATAGTTACTTATTTTAATACTAACCCAAAAGGTTTGAAAAAACCCTCCCTTCTTTAGTTAGTGATTATTTTGGGGTTTTTATGGGGTGCTTCAAATACTATGAATTTCCGTATAAAATAGATGTAGCATCATGAACATTGAGGGCTGCCTTGATAATTGTTTTAATTTTGTAATTAAATTTTTGCAATTACTGCAGGTTAGGTGTTTGCTAATACATTTAAATCAGTTCAATGAATTGGTTTTTTATACTAACAACACATTTTGAAAGCACATGGTTCCCTTAAGAAGCATAGCATCTGTAACTGTTTTACTGAGCTATTTGGGTTTGGAAATGTGTTTATTATGAAAAATGCCACAGAGCCTGTTATATCCTATGTAGTGTTTGCCATGTAAGATATTTATAAGGCAAGCTATTTATAAGGTAAGTCATTCATAAGGAAAGTTAGTTAGAGTTATTTATAAGGAAAAGCCAGGCTCATCTCATTTTATATTTGGAGATGTTGTGGCACAGGGACAGGTGAAAAGTTTCCCCTGTGTCATGCAGCAAGTCTGATTAGTCCCAGCTCCTGCTACATGCCCACTCAGCCATGGTGCTCTTTGTTCCTTTCCCCCCACTCCACAGCAAGCAGGATGGTTCAGTTGTCTCACATCCTTCAAACTATGGTTTACTGCAGGGGACACAGCTTCCTAAGTAATGATAGGTCTCCACAGAGCTTCCCAAATTCATGCTTCTTGATTGCTTTTCAAGACCAATGTACATCTGCTAATTCTATTTCATCCAAAAGAAAGGAGATGTTAGTCACTTGATCTGGCCCATCAATGTTAGCAAACCTATATTTGGCACTCACCATTGGCTAGGCTTTCCTTCAGTTTGAGAATTAGGGTGAAAGACTCGGTGAGTTCCAGAATTTTTCTGCGTTATTTGTTGCTTTGTTTCCTCAATGAAATTCAGAGCTCTGGTTTTCAAAGAAAGTGCAGTCTGCTCTATGGAGAGTTGAAAACATGGAGGAAAATATTGTCATTTTTTTCCCCACTAAAATCACACCAGATACCAGTAGCTACTGAAACAAAAAATGTTCACATGAATGTAGGCAGACAAGCAGAGACTGCCTGCACTGATAAGGGCTTAGGCACTTTATATTGCCTCCTGGAAGCTTGCTGGAATCTTCTCACCAGGATGTTCAGAAACAGCTCAACAGGAAAAGCTGGGGAATTAATTCATGGCCTTTTACCATCAGCGGCTGTGGGGTTTCTCCATAACTTGGTAGGTAGGAGGAAGCTGTTCTGCTTTCACTGTCAAATATTGGCATCTGAGGGGTTTACAGTAGAGTAAGTCATTTGGTCTTCATTCCTGGCCCAGCTGTTCAGCTGTAGCCACCCTGAGCAGGTGCCTTGAGCTTGTTTCCATCTGCATCCTACCTTCACTGCCCACTGTCAGGCCTGATCATGGCTACAGCATCCTTGGATGAAGTTGGTCACAGTATGGTGAAGGACACTCTTGCATGGCCATCTCTACAACTTCATGCCCTTGTGCCTAAGTGGCAGGGGATTTCATGTCTTCCCAGGGTCTCTGTTTTGAAGCAGAAACCTCTTCTTGTCCCGCTCCAACAGTCAGTGAGAACATTTTATCTTTACAAGCCAATGGTTACTGTATCATTCTCTAGTCCTGCCCTTGTTAAACAAACCTTCTTAATTTTTCAAAACCCTTTCTCAGGTTTGCTGGCTGGCTGTGAAACCTTCTATTTGTGTCATTCCCCAGGCCAGGAAGAGCAAACCAGTCATCTAGTGCATTGGTGCCTTGAGCACCCTGTGTTAGCTTGGCCCTTTTTTTGGAATAGCATTATACTGTTGACTCCTGTTTAGTTCCTGGCTGACACCTCAAGCTGCTTTTCTGCAGTACTGCTGCCTGGCCACTTATTCACCATTTTCTCTTTGTGCTTTTGATTTCTTCCTCTTAAGTGTAGCACTTTGCACTTTTCTTTACTGAGTTGTTGATTTTCTCCAATTTAGCAAGATCATTTTGAATTCTCAGTCCATCCGCCAAACTGTTTGCATCCTCTCCCAGCTAGATGATGTCTGCAGATTTTATGAGTACTCTTTATTCCCTCGTCACAGGTTGTTAATGAAAATACTGCATAAAATGGATTCCACACAGATGTTGGAAGGACCCCATTTGAAAATTCCTCACTCTAAGTCTGACAGAGAACAATTGACAACTCAGTTTTAAAGCTATTTTTGTCACCAGTCATGCCCCTCCTTTATGAGAATTTAATCTAAGCTGTATCTTCTTTGTTTGCTTAGGAAAACATCAGGTGGAATGGCTTCAAAACCTGGTAAGAATCAAGATGAATGACAACTGTTACTCCCTCCTTACCTGCAAAGAAGGCTGTGTAGACCTCACACTGACCTAAGCTGAGAAAGGTATTTTTGTACAGGCTTGAGCTGCTTTATCAGCTTCCAATCTTCAGTTCAATCGCTGCAGTTTTGTGTGTAGCCACAGCCCAAGTAATTATCTCCCGTATCCTCATGATTAAAGCTCATTCAAAATTTCAGCAAGCTTCAATAAAACATTTCCCTTCCTCACTACGACAATACATAGTCAAAGATCAGGGATATTTTTTATAATTCCAAATTCAGCAAGGGAGAAGTTGGCACTAATACACATGCAGCAGTGAAAAACGCCTTTGCAAAACCACAAAGATGTAGGTAGATTCTTGAAGACGCTTCCTACTCTGTAAAATCCAGATTCAAGAAAGCATGCTGATGTGTGCTAATAGTTGTGTATCACATCAGTCTAATGATTTTAATTTATGTACTGTTCTGTACTACTATGAAGTTCCTGATGCAATCAGTATCATTGCAAAAAAATAAAGCTGTTCTTACAGATGAGTTACAAATACTCATTAGCCATCAGATGTTACATTAGACAAGCATTTGCTATATCTTCATTATATTATGCACTTTTTTGTGCTGTTTATTGGTCACCTGTGTACTCAGTGGCCTTCATCACCCCAGTGTCTAAGCAACTTGATCTCACACACACCTGTGTTAAATAGTGGCCCATCTCCCACAGACCAGAGACCCTTTTTTTCAGGGAAACTAGTAGTTTATCTGAAGGAATGAATGGTTATGACTCTGCAATATTGGAAGTGACTAATCCAGTGTTGTAAATGGGATAAAAGGAAATGGCATGTATTTTGAGAACAAACAGTAATCATTGACACAGTAATTTGCATCCCTGGATGTTCTAATAATGACTAAGTATCACTTCCCCTTGTTTGCATAAGGAAGAGGAGGCAGAAAAATCCAGTGATTTGATTAGTGCACCACCAGCAAGCCACTGGAAAAGAGATCTGGAGGTAGATCACTTTTCTTGCACCTTGATTTCCTGTTTTCTGCTACGTGTCTGAAATTCTGCATTACAACATGTGTGATCCTTTCCAGTGTTGAAAACTCTGTAAAGGCTTCTCAAGATCATGCCAGAAATAGCCAACAAGCGTGGGTCAAGACTGTGGTAGATTTGAGAGTGATGGGGTATAGTGCATTGGCTTCAGAAAGAGCTGGTTTGGGTGGGTGACTTGGAATTAAAGACAATTTACATATATTAAATGCCAGCAGCTTCAATCTGTGCTGTCTTGCTGGTGGAGCTAACAGATTTTTGCTGCCAAAGAAAACTTTCTGCTCTTCAGAAACTGATTGCAAAGGACTAAAGTATATTCAGTGACCCTTCTGCTTCACAACCAAGTTATATCGATTTAGATGGGGGTTACTCACCAGAAGTAGATCCTAAAGGTGTATTTATACAGTGAACAGCTCTGCACAAAAATTTCTAGACAGGCAGTCTCTGGAAAGTCAGAACCACTGCATCAGAGGGATGGAGTGTTTGCAAGCTGAAAAGCAAATATGTTTAATGTCTTAATTTTTAGAAGAAAATTAAGCACCTGAGGTACGATTTGCTTTGCATTAAATAAAGGGAGTGCAAAATACCATCAGTGGGACTGGTGATAGTATTCTAAATTGTCTTTGAAATCCACACTGGCTACATACCACAGGACAAGGGTAAATAGCAGTTAATACAACCTTTACTTAGCTTCTCCTGACAAATATAAAGGGTGAGGCAGTCTCACACTGACATATGGCCAGATATAGGTAAGACAAACCTAGAAAAGGTAACCACTCTTTATCATAACTATTTATTTTCATGTGGTTATGGATCCAAAGAGAAGAGCAAAATGTGTGGATCCTACAGACTACACAGATCAAGAATACGATAATCTTTAACAGGATCTGCCTAGTACTTCTCTCAAGCTCATGTAGCTAAACACAGGGATTAGACTTCACTGAATATAGGAGGTAAGAGTTACTGGGAATGTGTAGGGTTCAGTTACAAGAAGCAAAGGGCAGAATATATAGCTGCTCAATAACTCTCAGACCAAAGAGAAGGACCAAAGCTGGTGAGGGCCAGGCTCTCCTGCCAGAGTGGCCTCCCTGTCTCACCTGTGGGCAAGCATCTTCACAGAATGGGGAAAGTTGGAAGGGACCACTGAAGGTGATCTAGTCCAATGTCCCTACTCAAGCAATTTACTTGTCCGAGGGCACTTTACTTAGCATTGTGTCCAGATGGCTTTTGCGTATCTCCAGGAAAGGAGATCCCACAACCTCTGTGGGGAACCTGTTCCAGTGTTCAATCACTTGCACAGTAAAAAAGTTGTTCCTCATGTTCAGGTGGAACTTCCTGTTTCCTATTGTCTCTTGTCTTATTGCTCTGCACCACTGAGAAGTGCCTGGATCCACCCTCTTGGCACCCTCCCTTCAGATACTCAAAAGGCATTGATGAGGTGCCCTCTCAGTTGTCTCTTCTTGAGGCTGAACAGACCCAGCTCTCTCAGCCTGTCCTTGTAAGGGAGATGCTCCAGTCCCTTAATCATCTTTGTCACCCTCCGGTGGACCCGCCCCAGGAGCTCCATGTCTCTCTTGTACTGAGGAGCCTAGGATTAGACACAGTACTCCAGATGTGGCCTCACCAAGTCTGAGCAGAGGGGCAAGACCATCTCCCTAATTGCCCCCAGGATATCATTTGCCTTGTTGGCCACAAGGCCACACTGCTGGCTCATGGACAGTTTGTTGTCCACCAGGACCCCCTTGTCCTTCTCCACAGAGCTACTTTCCAGCAGTTCAGACCATGCCATCTTTCCAGCAGACCATTTTCATGTGTTTCAGGTTTGGTGGAAACAAAAAACCCAAAAAAACCCCAGTCAGTTATTAACCCCCAGACTGACAGCCACTTGACAGCTTTGCAGGTGTACTATACCCTGCTTCTGCTGTTTGCCTTTGCCTTACAGCAAAAGTGCTGCTGGGATTGTGAGGTCTCTCGTGTGTGAGTAACCCTGCTGTGCTGTGTGATTGGCACCCTTTGGGCACCACTGCAATAAAGATGAAGAAATATTTGTTTACATTTGAATAGGAGATTGGAAACTCAGTGATTCTGACTCATTGCCACAGTACCAGATAACTAGGAACACCCTTATCTTTTCTACTGCATTTTCCATCTGGTTTGTTTGTTTGTTGTTGTGGAGGGTTTTAGTTTGCTTTTTTTTTTTGTTTGTTTCTTTCTCCCCCTACCATGTCTGAGTGTTTTCATGACTCCTAGTTCTTTTCTCTGGTTTTGCCTCCCTGTTTTCACTTCCTTTCTTTTACCTTCTTTCTACACACTTTGCTTCCTCTTCATCTCTCCCTGTGACTTGTTTTTAATTTCTCATTGTAAGTCCTTCTTTTCAGGTTTGTTTCTCTCACGGGCTATCCCAAGCTGTCTTTCTACAACAGAGGAAGAGACAGAGACATTTGAGCTGGAGAAAGGCATTGGCAAGAAGAGAAACCTGAGAGTCAGGGAAGTTGCAAGTGAGCAAGGAAGAGGATAGAGGGAGAGGAAGACAGGAAGGGACACTCACTGGGATACAGGCGGCAACAAAGAGAGGAAAGAAAAATTTCAAGGAAGGATGATGGGAAAAAGATGTGAAGCTAGGGAAGCACATACACAATAGCAAGGGGAATTAGAAGGATGTGAGGATGATTAGAAGGAAGATTTCAGAGAGGAGAGTAATTAAAGGTAGAAGTATTCTTGCACTTAGAGCTGAAGGGAAAGAGACAGGAAAAAGAAGGAATGAGAGGAAAAAGAAATTCAAATCCTAAAATAGGTCTGTCCGTGAGAAAAAGATTCTAATCACACCATTTTAGCCTTACCATTGAAACAAAGAAGGAGCCTCTAAACTTTTCAGAGGCACAGCAGAGGAGCAGGACAGACGGGCCTCAGTGGCAGCTTCCCCAACAAGCAGTTCACTCCATCAGCCAAAAGGGAGAGACACAATGAACTAACAAGCCAAAAATCGGAAAAAAAAAAACCTCTGCTGCTTCTGCAGCTGCCTCATGGTGTAAAGGAGCCATCTCGATGACAGAAGGAGATAATCCACCAACAGCCGGTATGCTAGTAAAGATAAATAAACACAAGCTATTTGATCCCCTCTAAGGACTCCACAGTAGAAGGGGTCTAACTTCCTATCCCTTGGCACTTCACAAATAGCAGGAAAACATTTGTTTCTGGGGAATACTTAATTTCATTCAGTTCTGGGTGAAAGTAGAATTACTGAGGGGCATGATGGGCTGGAAATGATCTTATGTATTTTGACATTTTTCTTGAATATCTCTCTAGGTCTGTAGAGGAGGTATTTCTTCTCCATGAGGGCATGTAGAGTTTGAGGTCTCTCATTTTATCCATCAAGGTTAATATCCAGTCTTCTCATGTCTGCCAGGAAGCATTCCCAAAAGAATTTTAAACTTTTGAGTGAATTCCAAAGAAGTATCCATTGATATAATTACTCTGTGGCTCTGTAAGACTAGTTTTGCTCATACTGAAGCCCTAGAAGGCAGCAAGCATCCCATGCACATGAGGGAAGACATGGTTCATTTGAAACTAGGGAGTTAAAAATAAATTTTGTCAAGTCTCAATATTATAGTGCTGTCATTGCCATGATCTAGGGATAAAGAAGGGCAAGTTTTGAAGGTAATACAGATATTATGAAATCAACTAGTATTGCTGGAAAACACAAACAAGCTTTTAAGCACATAATCCTTTTTTTAGGTCCAAACTGGAAGCTTCACATTTCATATATATATTTGTAAATAGAACTTCATTGCTGTTATAAACATGCATTGTTTCCTCTCTGAAGTGATCTGCATAGGCCATTTCACCTCTCCGACTTCAGATGTCCCCTCAGGAATGAGGGATCTGCTGCTTTTCTAAGTTTGTGTGGTTCAGGGAGAAGGCAAGCAGAGTGACTTTTCAGTGCCTGCCAGTAACATCTGAGGTGGAAGCAAACCGACCCCTGCAGCTTCCAGTGACCATCCCTTTTCTCTTGTGCACCTCAACAGAATCAATGGCACTTCCTGTAGATCCACCAAGCTGTTTACAATCAGATGTCCTCAAGCCTGGAAATAAAACCTCAGGACTGTGATGCTTTCTGAACTCTTCTTCCCTTCTTCCTCTTTCTCCTCCTCTTCCTCTAGGTAGCAGTGGCCCCTAGTGGAAGCTGCTGTGTGGGTTGGCCCTGGTATCCATCTCTCCAGGGAAGAGGCTAGGTGGGATGGCTGCAAACCCACTGCAGGGGCCAGCAGAGTCACACCAGGCCCTGGCACCATCCGGCAGCATCCAGGTTGGCTCCTGCCTAGCACTGGCTGTGGGCAAACAGTACTTCAAGTGGCGGAGATCAAGGATCCTGGTTTGTTTTGGTAAGGACATGCAGTCCATTTCCTTCACAGCTTTGAAACAGCCTTATGTGATTCCTGTGTGAACAGTATGTTTTTATTAAAACATAAACTGCCTCTCATTCTAAAAAATGTGATATGAATGACAACGTAAGGCCTGTTTTCATTCTCAGAAGAAAAAAAACCCAACTCACAGTACAAGAAGTTTCATTTCATTCAAGCGAAGAGTAAGGTCTGCATAACATTGGCACAGGTGAATAGAGGAGCCTCTTGCACTGATTTTTTTCTCCTCCATCAAAATATTAGTCCCTCCTTTATTCCTGAACCCATAAAAGTGGTAAGACTGAAAGAGATCAAAGGTGCATCCTCTAGAGCAGGCTTTCTCTGACACTGTCCCAACTCGGGTGTTTAAGGAGGACTGCAAGAAGTGGGATGTATCCAGAAGGATCTTTCCCCTGCAAGCCTCGGGCAGTCAGTGGTGAAAGTGATTACTGAGTCAGATGTTCCATCCTTCAGTAGATTTGTTTCATGCCTTTCTGAACACATTTTATACTTTCAGGACCCATGAAATCTTGCACCGATGAGTTCCAACTGTGATTATGCATTGAGCAAAAAAATACTGGTTTTTGTTTGTTTTAAACATTGTCTAATCATTTCACTCAGTGACAATTACTCTTGCAGCCTGAGGAATGGTGAATGATCACTCCCAGTTTTCCTTCTCCATGCTGCACTCTCTCTAGCAGGCCTCTTACGTTCCCTTTCAGTTTTATGTTACTTCATCTAAAAAGTCCTAGTCCCCATGTTAGTTTTTTTTCTCAAGGTGAAAGCTATTAGGGTTCACTCCCTATTCCTTCTTCTGCCTTGCTAATTCTAGCATATCTTTTCTGAAACAGTATCTTTCAGCTTGCTCTGAGGGGGTGGGCACATAATGGCTTCTTAAATAGGCAAAATACAAACTTCTATTGATATTTATAGACTTCAGATAACTTCAATTCCTTGTTTAACTACCTGGCTCATGGCAAGCGCTGAGTGGATGCTTTCAGGAGCCCCACTAATATTACCACTGAGAATAAGGTGACCTAGAACTTTGCAATGTTTTTAAATTATCATACACTTTTATTCAAATTCACTATGGTGTTTCCAAGTTTGATGTGAAAGAAACTAGGCAAATTATGTCATGTCATGATAGTCATGACATATAATGGCAATAATGGCATAATCATATGATTATTCTGGGAATTACTGAAAAACATCTGAAAGACAACGTAGTCATCGGTCGCAGCCAGCATGGCTTCATGAAAGGAAAGTCCTGCTTTTCAAAATTAGCTTCCTTTTATAACAAGATAACCCACCTATTTGATCAAGGGAAGACAGTTGATGTAATCTTTTTGGATTTCAGTACAATTTTCAATACTGTGTCTCCCAGGATCCTTCTGGAGTAAATGTCCAGCACATAGATGGGTAAACACATCATGTGGTGGGTGAGCAGTTGGCTCACCAATCGAGCACAGAGGGTGATAGTGAATAAGGTAACATCAGACTGGTGACCTGTGACTTGTGGGGTCCCACAGGGCTCCGTCTTGGGCCCTGTGCTCTTCTCCATCTTCATAAACCACTTGGATGCAGGACCAGAAGGCATAATGAGTTAGTTTGCCAACGACACAAAATTGGGAGAAGCTGTTGACTCCCTTAAAGGCAGAGAGGTCCTGCGCAGAGACCTCAACAAATTAGAGGGCTGGGGATTCACCAACCATATGAAGTTCAACAAGAGAAAATGCCAGATTCTGCACTTGGGGTGGGGCAATTCCAGATGCATGTACAGACTGGGGAATGAGATAATGGAAAGCAGTGCCAGAGAAAGGGACCTGAGGGTCCTGGTGGATGGCAAGTTGAATATGAGTCAGCAGTGCCCTGGCAGCCAGGAGGGCCAACCCTGTCCCTGGGGGCATCAGGCAAAGCATCGCCAGCTGGTCAAGGGAAGGGATTGACCCCACTCTACTCTGCACTGGGGCAGCCTCACCTTGAATACTGTTTGCAGTTTTGGGTGCCACAATATAAGAAAGACATTAAACTATTACAGAATGTCCAAAAGAGGGCAGTGCAGATGGTGAAGGGCCTTGAGGGGAAGCCGTATGAGGAGCAGCTGAAGGCACTTGGCCTGTTCAGCCTGGAGGAGACTGAGGGGAGACCTCACTGCAGTTACAACTTTCTTGTGAGGGGAAGAGGAGGGGCAGGCACTGATCTCTACTCTGTGGTGACCAGTGATGGGACCCAAGGGAACGGCCTGAGGCTGTGTCAAGGGAGGTTTATGTTGGAATTAGGAAAAGGTTCTTCACCCAGAGGGTGGTTGGGCACTGGAAGAGGCTCCCCACAAAAATGGTCACAGCACAAAGCCTGACAGAGTTCAAGAAGCATTTGGACAGTGCCCTCAGGCACATGATGTGATTCTTGGAGCTTTCTTGTGTAGGGTCAGGAGCTGGACTCAATGATCCTTGTGGGCCAGTTCCAACTCAGGATATTCTATGGTTCTATGATTTCCACCTGATTGTCTAATAAGAGTTTTGAAAGACACAGTCTTTTCATTCTGTCCTTCCTAGTGAGAGAAAAATACATTTATCCTTACATGTACTGTTCATATAGGGAAGCAATGCCAATGAGATTTGTGAATATATTGACATTATCTAACTGTCTTTTAGCTGAAAAGCATGACGTTGGTTTATCTTACTGTTATTAATCAATTTTGAACACAAAGAACACACAAACAGCTTTAATTGCCCAATTCCCTAACTCTTGAGTGATATATTTTGCAACTTGCCTATCATTCAGACAACAGGAGACTCGAATGGGAGATATTAAAATCAATTATAAATAAAATATCTGTGAAGGCCTTTCTCTACAAACATGTGTCTCTGGATTTATGATGTGGGAGCTGTACTGTAAGACATGACTAAATAAAAAGGGCATTGTCTCGCTGTGCAGATGCCTTCCCTGTCCATCAGGTTTATTGACTCTTTTTTGATCTTTACTTTGCCCCTTCTTCTCACTCCATTCAAAACCCAGCCACATTAGACTGCTGATTATCAGAGAAAGCAGCAAGATGAAATAACACAGCCAAAGCAGAAACCCAGAAATAGCCAGACCTGCCAAGGAAGCTTGGAGCAGAAGGTGTGATGCCACCAGGAAGGACTGGTGACTCCAGGGGCTGTGAAGGGCAGGGGGTCACAGCTCCTCAGAAGATGCAATATTGTGTGGCATGGTGCTAGTTCAGCATCAGTCATCTTGGGGGTATCTTTACCCATGACACACTTAATCCCAGATAATCTAGAAGTAACTAACACTACTTAGTGTTGGGCCATGAAAACTCACTCAATACTTGCACTAGCATTGACCTTTCTGTCCACTGAGTCACTTTTATTCTTGCATGCAAAGCCAGGCACAGCTCTGCTCCTAGATTCCCTTTCCCCATCTCTACAATAACACTTGTTTCATAGCTCCCTTCCCCTCCCTTGTCCCTGTGCCTATTCAGGGCTACTTTTCAGCACAATAAAGTCAAGACAACATGTAATAAATATACAGAATTCCAATAGTGTAACACTCCCAAAGCTTCCTACTTCTTTACTGCTTTTAAACACTGATATTCTTCTTGCTACATTACTCTATAGGACAACATGCTGCTCAGCTGGTAGTCCCAAACTGGCAGCTTAAATCTATATCTAGTAAAGTACCTAGAGAACTAAATTACTTCTTAGATGCTCCATCCACTCAAATCCCAGGCTTTTTATGTATCTAGTGATATGGAAGGATTTAGGGGACAAATTTATGGAAATATTTTTGAAAACCACAATCAGTATTTATATCTGAAGTATTTAATATCCTGAAATTATCATCATCCTGTAGTTTCTCTTAGGCTCTTGTTTCCCTGCCTCTCCCCTGTATTGACCTTTTATATTGTATGTTCCTTGGAACAGGCTCTGCTTTATCATGTCTCTCCTCAAGGTGCCAAAATGACCATTAGCACCTGAAAGGACTAAAAAGACATGATGTCCCTTCTACTGGCATTTCACTGTTTACAGAAATGGGCTTCTTTTTTTTTTTTTTGGATGCTGTTTGTCACTATGTCTGATTTCTGTGCATGAAGGAGGCCTACCTGTTGAGATATCTATATGCTTGCATTACAACCTGGTAATAGCTGTCATGGTCTATGGCTCATGCCTTTGGTTTACCACTCTGCATTTCTATTTGCTTATCAGGTTAGTGACACACTGATATGCTCCATTACAAAAGTTGCAAATTCCTTTCAGTGGGTCCTTGAAAACATACGCTGCAGATTCATTTTCATTTCCATCCATAGTTTTACAATTCTACCACATTTTTTTCTCTCCAAGTTCCTCAAAAAGTAGAAGTAGGAAAATTTTTCTGAAAGCATCTGGAAAAGGGTGTTTTGATGGAGAATAGATATACCTAATCACTAGTGGTCCAACAATCTCCAGCTGAAAAATTTAGCAGGGTGACCAAAATTACAACAAATCAGTCTATATTAGGGGGCACTACATTGTTTAACAAAAAGGACAATGAGTCAAAAAGGGTTTCTTTTATCTGATAACGGAACTGCAATTGCTCCTGGGATACTTCATACCGCTGGCTTAAAAATGAGAAACTGTTCCCTGGACCATTTGCATCTTGGCACACAATCTCTAGCTCATTGTGATTCTAAACAGTGTACAGGATCCGTAAGCATGCTTAGTCAGCCTGGCCAGCCACCTGAGAGCCATGAGCAATGTCCCCTGTATGACTCCTCACTTCTCCTTAAAGAGAAAAGACAAAAAAAGGCAAGGAAACCCCATTCCTCTTGACTCCCAGACACAGTATCACTGCTCAGATCTTCCTTAAATCTGGAAGCAGCCAGACCACCAGCCTCTGAAAGCAGATGCACCTCCAGAAACAGAAAACAAAGGCTTGTGAAGGGTAATATACTCTCTGGCCTCCTGTAATTGCAGATCTGACACAGAAGCAGTGGTTGAAATAGGCAACATTTTGCTGGAGGTCAGATCAGATGAGATGACAACCCTTCTGATTTTACAAACCTTATCAAGACTGAAAGCCTAGGAGGGAAACCAATGAAAAATAATTTTGGGAGCTCCTGGCAAGTATGAGACAGTGGTGGGTCCTCAGAGGTCCCCTCTGCTCTCAGGGTGCAGCAGGCCAAGCTCTTGAGCTACAGTCCTCTACTTTCTATACAACATAATCGGTATCTCTTGTAAGCAAAACAGTATGTGACCAGGGGAAAAGACAGAGGGATGGAGTCATCTGTTCAAGGCTAACCTTGAAAGAGCTTGCATGAAATCCCACTACAGTCACAATGCTGTGCTGCACTGACAGGCCTTCCCTGGCTCAGCTGCTGGGGGCAGCCTAGAGAACATGAATTTTGCAAAAGGAACAGGGCAGCCTGAATGCTGAATTACTTTTCCTGGAATATAGGTCCCAGGCAGTGCACTCCTTATGACCATTTTTAGCTCATCCCAGCTGCCTCCCAGGCAGAAGATCAGAAAAGCAAGATTTGTGGCTGCACCACTCCTGCTTGGACCAACTGACAGCTGATGAGTAAGCAAGTAAGTCATTTTGGGATGAGACAGGGTCTGCTTCCTTGGCTGCTGTAAGCAATAGCTCCTGTGTAAGGCAATAAGCCATGATCGAAGTCAGAGGTTATTGTGTTAAGCAATGCAGTTTGCACTTAGGCTGATACCCTTAATGGTGAGTGCCTCGTGTGAGTTGTGTTTTCAGGCTCTGGCCCCAGCTGGTGGTCTAAAGTCTGCATAATTTTCCTTATGGTCTGAAAGTGAGTGATGCCCTATCCTTCTCTGACCATGAGAAGGGGAAAATACTTGCTTGTTGAAGGAGCTCTTTTCCTGGATCCTTCTGGAGAGATAACCCTGTGTTCAAACACTGATGAGAAAAACAGAGATTCATGACTGTTTTCTTCGGCTGGGGTATGTCTTGCCCGAAATGGTCTTATGGCTTTCTCTTTTATGCATGGCTGCACGGGCTATCTCCCCTCTTACCTGCAGCCATCTAGAATTCTTGCCAAAAGCACAGTGAAAAATAGCAATAGGCAAGTAACTAACTCTTACTTTAGTTTTTAAGGTAGTTTTGTTGCTGAAAATCAGCAGAAGAGAAAGTGCTATGTGGCTACTCCACTGCCAACCCAATCTGTGCCCTGTATTTTAGGAGCCAGTGCACTTGCTAATTCCTTTTAACATGAGTTGCTACAAGACTCTTTTTGCATGTTAACTAATGTCTTCTCAGATTTTGTCCCAAGTATTCTCAACAAACAGCACTGGAAGATGGGCTGGCTACAGCAATGCTCGCCTGTTATGATGTAACTTGTTATTTTGAACATTTGGTACAATAATTGTAAGCAACAACTATTACTCCTGAGGTGCCCCTTCATTAATACTTTACATGGACTATGCTTCTTTCTCTGAAATTCTCCAAAACTCATGAAATAACATTCAGTGAGAAATATCATCTAGCAGATGCTTACAAGTTCTCATCAAATCCTGTTAATTTTTCTGAGTTTTACACTAACTTTGAAATTACTTTGGATTTGCCGTGTACTTCTAAGTGCTCTTAGGAATCAAACTTGGCAAAGGGAACTGCATGAGCATCCAGGTTGATGTGATCAAACAGAAAGCAGAAAATCTGGACAAACCAAACTATGACTTTTGATGAGCAGCACAATCATCACATTTGGAAGCAGAGGTGCACAGGTCAACTTTGCATGCAAAGACTCAACAAGAAAAGGAGGGAATATTTTTACTAGGCTTCTAGCAAGATCTCCTTTCACTGCAAGGAAATCATAATAGATATCTCTGTATGAAGCCAATGAACAAAACCAGCCAGTTAATTCAAGCATTTGGCTGTGCATCTGATGGTACTGTTGCCTTCCATTTCATACATTAAACCACTTCTAATGCTAGGAGAAGGCAAATGCTTCACATACACCTATGGATGCCCTTTTTTCCTGATATGGAACTGAAGCTAAGTAGAACAAAGGCAGGAACCACTTCTCTTTACATTGCAAGTCTGAATAAATGAGTAGTGTATGTGCACAGGTTTTAAAGGAAAAACTTACAGCATGTATGTGACCATCAGTTTCTGTGGCTTAAACTGCTGAGTTCAGTTTGGTTGACAAGAAGTCCAATATGACCCAGCAATGTGCAGGGTCACGTCCTGGGCTGCATCTCCACTCTGCTCTCCTGAGACCTATGAGAAGCTGGAGTGGTTTGTCAAGCTCTGCAATTGCCAATATAAGAATTATACTGTCCTGCTGGAGGAAGACCGGAGGAGGACTCCGAAGATAAGAGCTGGAGCATTTTCCATGTGAAGAGAGGCTGAGAGTATTGTCACTGTTCAGACTCTGAGGAGACCTTATAGCAGCCCTCCAGTACCTAAAGGGCATCTACAAGAAAGCTGGAGAGGCACTTCTGACAAGGCATGTAGTGATAGGACAAGGGGGATTGGCTTTAATCTGAAAGATAGTAGATTTTGATTAATGTTAACAAGAGATTCTTCACTATGAGGGTGGTGAGACACTGAAACTGGTTGGCCAAAGAGGTTGTGGATGCTCCACCCCTGGAAATGTTCAAGGCCAAGTTGGATGGGGCTCTGAGCAACCTGGTCTTGGAGAATGTGTCCCTGCTTATGACAGGGGGTTGGAACTAGACAACCTTTAAAGTCCCTTTTAACCCAAACTGTTCTATGATTCTGTGAAAATGGTCTGAGCCACTCTAGCCGGCTGTGATCCAAAGATCACTGTGGGCGGTGTGTGAGATATCCATTACAGTCTGAGTTATAAGACAAACCATGAAAAATTTCTGTGTGCATCTACAGTAACAGGTAATGATTATTTTTTCTTTGAACTTTGTCCAAAGTTCATCTCTAAAATAAACTTTAGGCTAACTGTGTGTATTGACTCCTCAGCAGCATAAACATGCCAGATTTCTAGTAACACTTAAATCACTCATTCTAGTTTCTTTTAACTTGCTTGTTAACCAGAAACAGAAAAAAATGTGAAATACAATGCTTTAATCAGTTTTTTTATTTTCCTGGTGCATCTATTAAAAAAATCTGAAGGAAAAAAGCAACTCTGGTTGGATTGTTTTCAGAATAAGCTGACTCCTCTACTTGCTTCAAAATCTAACTGGAGGTAAAATCAAAATCCAGGCTGTCTTAACTGTAACACTCAGCCTCTACAGCTTGAAGTGCTAGGAGTCAAAGTTTACAGGGAGGGGGAAAAATCTGCATATTGGGGCTGGGATTTTCAGAGTGGTTTAAAAATTGCTTATGGACTCAAGACTGAAGGGATGAAGAGGGAGGGGTCTGGATGGTGCTCCAGCCCCTGGAAAAATCACAGTAAACTACAAGCAGATCTAACAGTAATAGACCTTGTCCCAGAATTACTTGATCTATTCAAAGGCTCTAGAAGTAAAGTAGGAAGAAGTATAAAAAGTAAATATATATACTTATTAGAAATTGTGGAATATCTTAATTATACTAACCATAACAGTTCTCGTGAGAGTTGGGCACATTAACAAATCCACTGCAATGGCTGCTAGATTTTTGGTAGTCCTGTGCCCATGACCTTCCTCATCTGTTGTTCCATGAACTGGGCACATATCAGTAACTCTTTGATGAGCACCCTGATATATATTCTGTATTTTTCTTTTTTAGAACTCCACCAGCCCTGCTGTTCAGTATCATACCTGGCTTGCAAAAAAAAAAGAAAAAAAAAGAGTGTAGGAGTGATTGCCTCAAAAAGACAAATGGGACATAAAAAAAAAATAAAAGGCAGTGTTGGATGACTCTGTTTGCTTCCTACCTTTTCCTTTTTGTTCCTTTAAGGTTTGTGTCTTTAAGGTCATATCCACAAACCCACAGGCTAGAAACTTCATTAAAAAAATAAACCTGGGTTTCTTGCATAATTGTATGACTCCAGGAGCTACAGCTTTAAGAAGAGCACTAAACGTTGTAAAGTTCACAATTAAATCACACAGAATTGGCAACCACCTGATGGAAAAGAAGTGGGAAATTAACAGCAATTAAATAAACAATGGCCCAAATTTTTTTTACAGTTGAGAGGAAATCTTGCTGTAAAATCTCACTCACGTTGAGCCCACTAGAATTCTCCAGATGATAAAACTGTGCGTTACTGCCCAATTACGACAAGTCCCCGAGTTACTCATCATGACTGCTTTATGGATTTAGTTTCACAATAAAATAATGAGTTCATCGTGGCTTCCTGAAGCATCTGCAGAGATAATGCAAACACTTACTTTTATCCACAACTTGTGAGCATTTTGAAGACATAAAGTGATGAGAGAAACTATTAAAAAAACCCCGGGTTTTGCACTGCATCAAACCCCGGCCTTTTTTTTTTTTTTTTT
>WBMV01003672.1:176190-399851 GCA_013396655.1 Campylorhamphus procurvoides
GGAGCAGGGGAAGGAGATGACACATTGCACTGGGGATGGGGTGGGGGAGGGAGGCTTATCCCCTCCCCTCCGGTTTCCTTCAGGATGATTATTTCCAGGCCCTTTTCTCTTGGTCGGGCCCTTCGCCGCGATGCTGTCGGGGAAGTTTTATTATTATCTGGGAAATGATGCCGCTCTCGGTGATGGATAATTCGTAGTAAAGCCGCTGCTGCGTGGTTTTTTTTTTCTTTTTTTTTTTCCCCCCTCTCCCCTTCTTCCCTCCTTCCTTCCTTTCATTCGTCTTTGTGGCCCGAGCAGCGCCGGGAAAATTCCGTTTCTTCAGCAAGTTGTTATTGCGGAGCGGGGCCTGGCCCCCGGCCCTGGGGCCGCCCTTCCCGCACAGGTACGGGCCCGGGGGCCGGGGGTGCCCACTCCTCTTCCCCCACGGGCAGCTCCCCGCTTCCTTGTTTTCATTTTTTCCCTCCCTCCTGCGCCCGTGTAGGTGGAGTGGGGCTCTATGTGGGACTCTGCCATTTGGTATAGTCCTCTTGTGCATGCTCCTTTCTTCACTTGCCTTCTTGCAGGATTTTTCCCCCCCCGCCTCGGTGGTACTGTGTGTTTTGTTTTTTTCTGTTCTTTATTATTCTTAGCTTCGCGGTCGGTAGAGCTTTCCCCCACAACCACCTCTGCAGTTTGGTGGGTGCTGGCGGGATTGTACGACGAGGTTTTTTTGGGTGAATTCGTATTGGATTAATGTATGGAGCTCTTCATTCAACTTCTTCTCAAGTGTCAAAAAATGAGGCTATGAACAGATGTGTTTCAATATGGAGAGATTTCCAAGTTCCTAATTCTTAGGGGTGGAGGAAAGAGTGCCATTGGAGAGTGGCTTTTGTTTTCGATTGGTGAACAAATATCATCACATTTCAGTCACGTGCTGTAATATTCTTTGTTCAGCTATCAAAGTATGATATCTGCTACACCTGTTTCCACTTTTTAATTGTAAGTAACGGTGATTGTCTGTAGATCTTATAATTGTAGATAGAAGTGCTTCCCCCCTTTTTCACTCTGCTACCCCCTTTGGATATTTGTTTGGGCCCAAGCGCTGAGCTTGACAATGAACTTTTGTTCGCAGTGGAGGCTGCATGTAAAAAGGTCCCACTGGGGCTAATAACTTGGCGTGTCACGAGAAAGTTGTGTACTGTGATGTACGGTAGGTCTGAGCGTGGAGAAATCAGGTGGGGTTGTGAGCTCTGTAATGGCAGGGCTCCAGTAAGGGGTAGGCTCCTTTGGGCCAGGGAAATTTTCTTGTGCTGTTGCTTATCAGGGTCAAGGATGGACTTTGCTGTACACTCAGATAGAGAGATGCATCTTTTTTGCTTAGCTGTAGATTTTCAAATATCAGAAATAAGAAGGATTTTAGCTGGTTGTTTACTTTTCCCCCCCCCCATTGTGCTCACTTCTAACAATGAAGACACCTGCTTAGTTTCAGTTTTGTAAGTCGACTTCCTCTGGCTTTCCTGTGCTTTCCCGGAGTTAGTTGGTGAGGCTGGATCTTCTACATAGCAGGGGAATTTTTAACTTTGATGAAGACAGGCTTTTTTTGAGGCTTAATTTGTGGAGAAAATAACATGCGCATTTTTCAAAGCCGGGGGGGGTGGGGGGAAAAGCAGCCCTTAACAATCTAAAATTCATTTTTTCTACCTGGTTAATGTGTAATGCTAAAACTTATATTATGCTTGTGACTGTGTATGACATAACTTTATATTAAATTACTACTGAGAACAGGATCTTAAAAAAAGAAAGGAAAAAATTAGCATAGCTACTCATATTAGTTAAAGAAGCTAAATACCACGCTTTAGTAGAAAGATGACAGGCTTTGGGGATTTTATTTATATCTGTGCATGCTTCATGATAGCTAAGTAAAACTGCTTCTTTGGGGGCATTTTTTTATTACTGTTTTCTAGAAAAGAATTCTGTAGCTCAATTAATGAAACTTTAAAACTCTGTTTTTAAAAAAGGCATGATTCTTGCATGTTTTTAAACCTTTCAACTTTACTGTGGTAGAGAAATTAGGTTATTTTATGGTAGTTACATCAGCTAGGAGTTTGAGCTCATACAGGGGGATTATGAAGCAACCTCTATCCGTTGATTTCATGTTGCATAGTAGCATGTGTAGAGTATCTCTTCAAGGTCTTAAGAGACCCGTTGTCCAGCAGAAGGTAAGTGCTGCTCACTGAAAATACTTGCCATCAGCTGGATGGCAGCTGTGTCATATCCCTGGTTTTTAATCATACTGACGTGTTTGACAAGAAACTTGTTATTAATAATTATTTTACCATTAGTTTTTGTAAGATTTCTATCTGAAAGTTTTTAATCTTTGCTCTTCTCTATGTGCTTCTGGAACTGGATTTGTTGTGAAGCAGAAGAAGGCATTTGAAAGTGGTTTTCTTCCTTCAGGGAATGAAAATAAAAAAACTTTCCCTCAAATAACTTAAAGCAAAAGTAGAAAATTAAAACTTACAGTGCTCAGAAAAAAACCCAAAAAAAGCTGCTGTGTTTTCCAGCTTCAGCAGTGAGATCTCTGCCTTGAGTTTAAGTTTTGTAAAGGTCTTTCTTCACCTTAGGCCATTCAGCTTCAGCTGTGTTTCAGGTATTGTGCTTGAACAGTTCCTACTTCAACTTTAAAAAAATAAGGAAGGGAAGTAAAGATGACATTTTCTGTGTGTCTCTTAAAAATTATAGAGTGGATCTGTACAAAGAAGAGAATTTTCATGTTTATTTTTTTTTTAATAAAATGTGTTTTACTGACTCCTTAGATCCTTAGAAAGTGGTAAAATTCCATGTGCAGTTGGAAAGCTTTGATAGTGAGCCCGGCTATCACTTGGGTTGCTCATGCAGTTTATAATGAACACATTGTAGCTGTTCAGTTCCTTTATACTTATTCTCAGAGCCATGGAGAACTTTATTTGGTCAAATGAATTTATACTACTGGAAATTGTTTACAAGGGAGATTTCTCTTTCATTTTAGTCTAGTTTGAAGGAACCTACCTTCATGGACTGTCTTATTTCATGTTATTGGCATTTTATGTGGATACCAAAAACTCAAGATGAATGTCATGTGAGAAACACATGTTGGTGACTTAACCTTTTTTACTATTGTTTAGGGGTTGTTGGTTTTACTTGTTTAAAATACTCCAGAAAGAACTTCTTAGTTCTTAGTTAGGGCTTTACTTTTCAGAGGGCCATCACATGCGGATGTGAGCTGTAAGGCCTCTCCTTCAGGAGAGGCTACTTGTGTAGAAGGAGCAGTGCTAAAAACCTATTATTAAGCTTCTAATAGTATTTCTTCGCTGTCCCCTTCACCCTTTATGCTCACAACTGTGCAGTCACATGCGTAGCTGTATACTAGAAGTGTAAGACTCTACAAAAGGCCTGGCTCCTGTATGTTCGTGAATTGCCCTTGTTCAATTACTCTGTGCCAGAAAGCAGCTCACATCCTGTTTGATGTATTTTAGCAGCACAAAGGTTATTTAGGAACAAACCATATACTGGAAAGGTGGGGCAGAGCACAGAAGGGTTTTGAGATGTCTACTGAATGCAAGGGGCTAGATACTTAATTCTGTACCCTGTAAATAGAGGGTATAGAAGGATAGTTTTTATAGGTATCTTACATTAATATTTCATGTTCAGTATAGCACAAAGCCAGTATTTGGCTTGTGCAGGAGGTACAGATATGCATTATGCAGGCAAAAAGGAATTTTATTTACAGTTGGCAGGGGGGAACTTTGTATTTTCTTAATTTTTTTTCTTATTGCAAGCACAGTCTCTTTAAAACAATACAAAAAAAAGGAAGAAAGAAAACCCTTATGTTTCTTTTGTAAGTTTTTGTAAGTTTCATTTACGGCTTCTGTACTGTACCAGCATTGTTTAAGTATGATTTTAAGTTTGTTTGATTCTACTTTTGTTATGTCAAAACCTTATGAAACAAAGTGGCAAGTGTAGATCATAGAATGGCTGTAAAATATACAGAGATCAAGAGTTTTTAAAATGTACTTAGTGGTGAGGAAAGGTGCACTCACATGGCAGTCAGACTTTGCAGTTAGAATCATCTGTTTCTAAAATAATTTTTAGAGCTGTAGAAAGTTCTGGCATGTCCCTTCCTTTGGTCTGAGAGGGTTGCCCTTTCTGCTGTCCTAACAAAGCTCCAACTTTACCACAGAGTCTTTTGTTTTAATACTTGGATCATCCCAGGCTTTTGAGGAAAAGTGCTACTTGATATAGGCTTCTCTGCAGCATTTACTTTCTGATTTACTCTTTACATGATTTTTATATATCTGATGGAATTATCAAGTACCATGTGCCTTAAAAGCTGTTTGCCTAGACGGTTTGACCTATTATTAGTTCCCTCTTGCTGAAGATTTCTTGTTCACTGTCAATACAAGTACTCGCTCTTTGATTAGAAGGGATTGGATGCTCAAAGCATGTTTTAAAAAAACTCATGCCAGAAAACAAATGCGCACAGCCCCTGTCCACCCCCTGAGCCCTATCCTAATGTTTGTTGCTACTGATGGGGATGTATTTTTAAGTGGTATGTGTAGAACAGAGGCTCCGCTTCATCTGATTTCTGTTCTAGGGCATGCTCACACAGCTTCTATGCTCTTTTAATGTCTCATTTCTTAAAATGTTTATTTTCTGACTCTGCCCTTCCACCTGACAGTACTGCACTTGTAGGACAAAAGAGAAAGTTTCCTTGGTACAGAAGTTGTGTTGCCCGCTTCTGAAGTGCGGGACTACCTTTGCATGTGTAATTAGAAATAGGTTTTGAAAACATGGCTGATGTGTTTCTCGAATTGTGGTATGGATATGTGAATGGTTAAAAAAAATGAGGGCAGATTTGAGCTTATGACTGTAAGATGGCCTGTGCCTGGACTTGGGTCTCTAGGCGTGTGAGAGAACTCTAACAGAGCAGCCAAGCTTTCCGTGCTTTGGTTTCCTTGTTTCTGTCTGTGAAATACAAGCTGTCAGTAGAAAAGGGAGAAGGAACATTGATTCCTGCCCTTGTTCCTCCTCAGCACTGCAGATCCAAGCAGTTGTTAACTATGTGGATCCCAAAGGCAGTGTAGTTGCAAACAGTTAATTGAAGAGATCAAGTGGTATCCTGTTGAAGCTTGAAATTGTTTTAACAAAACTTCTGAGTAATCGCAATAATTATTTTCTGATAAGCTGGCTGATAGTAACTATGGCAACAGCTGTCTTTGGCCTATGGACAGCACTGCTGTATCGACAAAACCTTTAGATGCTCCTGAGGCCTCTTGCCTCGGTAGGCAAGTGCATCAGGATGACTTTCAGGTGACTGAACCATCTCTGCTTCTTTCTGTTGTGGTGGGATGCTGTCTTTCTCCTGGCCCAGCCTTTTCCTTTTGCATGGTCTTTTCCTTTTGCGTGTTTTTGCAGGTGCTGCCTGCTATCCTGGAAATGTTGCAAAGACTGTCTTGTACTACAAGGACTAAGGAAACATATAAGTACTTAGATGGTATTATATATGCATATTATTGTTTTTTAATAGTAATAATCCTGAGCTCAGGGAAATGGGAGGGAAAAGAAGGGAGGACTTACTCATTTTGTTCCCTAGTTGTTTCCTTCCTGGATGAAAACCTTCCTAGAACAGACTGGTAGGGGGAGCTGCCTTTCCCTTTACTGAAGTACAGTGTATTCCTCTCTGAGGCCTACGCTGAGACACAGCTATTTAATTTTCAGCTAAGCGCTGCTTTTTCTCTGAAGAGAGGCAAGCCCCCTACTTCGGCACTCTGTAGAAATGGAGGATGAGAGCAATTTGTTTCCAGATTACTAAATTCTGGACAGGGAGAATATGTGCCTCACCAAATGTACTTTTCCTATTGGTTTTCGAAAGAGTATGCTTTAATGTTATTAAATGTAACAGTCTTGGGAGAAAAAAACCAACATAAATTCTTATTGCACTTTAGTAAAAGATGTTAGAAAGCCACGGCCCATTCTGTATGTTTGAAAGTAGCTAAACTGCTGATTGTTCTTTGGGGACTGTTGGTTAGCTGATGTTTATTTTTGCTGAAATCTTTGGCCTCTTAACTTCAGCATAGGAGAACTGGATATTGATCCAGCTTACTTGCTGATTAGTAGCAGCGATTAGTTGCAGTAGCAATGCTGTGTTCACGTTGTTTGAGGGCCTCTGGAAGTGTGCAATATGGCCTACATCTGGTCTCATCTTCAGCAAGAATGTGGCTTGTGGAAACTACAGGCGCTAGTGTGCAGTGCTGTGTTTTTATCAGAATGGCCTGCCTAGATTGCGATATCCTGAGGCATCATGGGGCCTGTAGTTTTCATGAGCAGAAATTGAAGATTTGGAATGAAGCGTGAAAGATGCTACAGTGTTCTACAGACCCAGTCCCCGATACTGTACATAGTTCTTGTTGGTCAGCTTAAGCCTGTGCAGCAGCCAGGTATTTTTATTTACAAGTCGGAGACAGTTTATAGTTGCCTAATATGTTTAGAGAAAAGCAGTCAGTGTAAGAAGTCCTCCAGCTGCTTATGTGTTTTTGTACAAAGACTATATTAATAATTGCAGTAACACCTTGTTTTGTCTGTGATTGCAAGTATCTTGTTTGATATTCTGGGAATTTTTAATCCTTCAAAGCAATGCTATAGGTGGAAACATTTGCCGGAAGATTTCTGTTATTGGCAGTAGGGCAGCCATGTTCTTCTTTCCAGCTGCTGCCCAAGTGTCACAGTGGGTTTCTGTCAGAGTGAAAGGGAATTTGAACAGCATTTTCACATGCCAAGATCGTGCTTCTCTGCTGTGTTTCTTGAGAGCAAGTGACACAGGAGCCTTATGCAACAGAGTGGGGCACCCAGTTTGTGTTCCAGCTGTGGGGGCTAGTGACTTCATCACTGGTTCCCAAGGGGACATAGAACCTTACACACAGGTACTGGCAGGTGCAACCAGCAGGAGAGCACTTCTGGCAGTTTTTATAAGATGTGTTTGAGTCCTGACTGCTGTGTTTGAACTTGCATCAAAGAAGGTGAAGTGTGTCTGAAGTAGGGGTAGAAGATTAACTTTTTTGAATGCTTTTGGTTTTGTATCAATAAGATTGTATATTTTCACACCAGATACTCAGTGGGATTTGCCAAAGTTAACATGGACATAAATTTGATTTCTGTTGTTTAGTCAATAACAAGTTTAGTATTTGCTATAGCCTCCTGTACCATGATTTGGATGCTGTAGTTAATTTTCAAGTGAACAAACACTTAGCTCTGACTCGTCTCTGTCAATTTCTTTGTTCTTCAGTTTGTATGACATAGTAATATAAAAAGATTTATATTTAACTGCCAAACAATATGAAATAAACCTTCTTTGTATGTTTGGAGGAAGTAAGTAGAACTCCAGTCTTGCAAAAAGCCATGTGTATTTTATATTAAATCCTGCAGAAGTCAGAATAGCTGAATGTCTGAAATCAGAACCTATATAAGGAGCAGCAGGATTAAGACCTCCCAACTGCTGATGTTTGAAAGTAGCTTCTTTGTAATCACCATAATTAGCTTGTATCTAGGTCTGTGTGACAAAATTCTTTTAGTAAGTATCCAGAAATTCCAATCATTATAGATTCAGAGTTCATATTTGCTTCATAGTTGTGCAGAAACCCCCCAAAATCTAAAAAAAAAATTACTCCCTCCTTCACCTGTGCAGATTATATATATGGCAGATATTTAGGTAATAGCTTCCTTGAGACAGTGAATGTATTTTGTCATCACTGATTTATTGTACCCACTGTATGTTGCTGACAGTTCTGTTTAAAACTGTTGCAAAAAGGTAAATCTGTAGAGAGATTCATCTAAAACTTTACATATGCTGTAACTGTAATAGACTTTGTAAATAGTTAGTAATACAGTTTTCTTTAAGTGTTCCCAGCCACTTCACAGCCCATGTGGAGCAAATTGCTGACAGGACACATTGGTAGCTGAAATAGTTACTATTAGTATCTTGACATGATTAGAAAAGGTGTCATTGTTGCTGTGCAAGGATGAAATTCCCTTTCATTGTTTGATTAGTCCTACACAACAGGCAGAAGAAGAAACCAAGATATATCTATGCGTAGTGGAAAGATGATGTATCCTGTCCTTCAAGGACGTTCCACCCTCTGTAGAGAGCCTGTGACAGTGCCGTTTGTAAACGCTGCTGTATCAGGGTATTCTAGATCAGGGACATGGGTAAGAGGGATGTACAAAAGGGTTTGATGCATAGTTGTAAAGAACAACTTTTCTGTAAGTACTTCCTATTTCATGAGAGCAAATCTATCCTGATCTGTGAAGAAATCCTGGCCCAGCTCAAGCCAATGGGGAACTTCACTGTTGAATTGAGAGTACCAGGATTTCATTCTTTTCTCCAAAAAAAGATAGTTTTAAGTGGATTTTGCAGGGCTCAAGCGCTAGACAAAATGTGGAGAATCTGGTGCCTGTTTAAGATGCTGCCTCTGACTCTTGGGGGATCTCACACTAGGTACTTTGCCTCCTAGAGTCTTTGCTGTTCCTTTAAGAAGTGAGCTCTTGTAATGCTTTGTAAGAACTTGCAATCTATTTATCTAGGGCTTTTGCTTAATTTGCTAACACAACAAAATTTTGCATGAAAGCCAGAAATCAGTCCTTTATGTGTCCAAGAAATACTTTTTGTCTCTATCCCTTCTTGCCAGTGTGTCAAAACTGCACCAGTTGAGATGTTTGGTCTGAAATTTGAATAACCTGACTGTGATGGATTAAAAAAACCCCAAAACCAAACAATCAAAAATACAATAAAATTCTAGCTCCCTGCCTCCCACTAAGTAACCTTTTTTGTAACTCTATGAAAGGTCTACAATGGCCTATATTACTAATAATGAAGCTTTTTGCTAATTTACATCTAGCTGGAGCTCCAGATACCATTTCACTGCTGCTTAGCTTACAGTAATTTTCTCTGATAAGCATCTTTATCATGTAAATCTATTGTTGTGTGTAGTATGAATTTGCTGTATTAAGGATGCTCAGTGACCCCAAACGGAAAGGATGTGGCTACCTGAGCTTCCGTTTTTACCCTTTCAGAGCATACATTCTGGTCAGAAATAAATTGGGAAGTACTAGCAAGGTTTGCACTGTTTCTGAATGCTAGGTACCTGTCCTTGAGTCAACAGGAATTCCTTTCCCAAAGAGAAATCCCATCAGACCGTACCCCTTATTTTACATTCTTAGAGAATCCTGCTGAAGTCAATGAATTTGTCACCGTGAAACTTGTTTCAGAATCAGAGACTTAGTTGCTGTTTTCCACCTGCGTTTTGGCTTATTTCACCTGCTCTACTTTTCCTTCGAATGTTGTGCTCTAGAGTAAACATGGAATTCTCCTCCCTTCCCGTAATTTTCCTCCCCGTGTGGCTATTTTTTCTTGTCTTAAAACTTACGTTGTCTTCTCCCACTTCACCTCTTGCAGGAACTGTATTTGGATGCCTGGCTGTTGATGCAGAACTCTTAATAGATTGTGTAGTGTTTGATCTAATGTTTTTTCCTATGGTGATGGGTTGTGGTTTTTGCAGTCAAAACCCGGTGGTGGCTGCCTGTTAGATGCATGTGTGCAGGGTTAGTGCCCTGCTGTGGTAACAGTATCTTCTCAGTTGTGGAGTTGATCCCTTCATCATAGGTCAGTGAGGGTGGGAATATGGGACCTCCAGTTGTTTTGCATTGACATTGTCATTGCTACAAAATTGCATGAGCAAAAATACTTGACATTAGGTTTGCTCCTTTCTGAAGTAAGATAAAAATGAACAATTCCTCACCATTTGGGACCTTCTTTCTGGCTCCCCTCTTCTAACTTAATCTATACTTCAGTGTCCATGGTTGTTTTTGTTAAAAAATACTGGTTTTTCCTTAGCTAAACTTTTAATATATCATGTGATTTCATTGTAATGTATATAGGCTGTCTTACTCTAAGACTTTTGAAAGCTGAAACGTAAGGAAGGGCACAAGTATCTGTTAAATCCCTGTTTGTGTGTAGAAAGTACCGTGCATTAGACATGCCTATGCTTTTCTCTCAGCCTTGCCAGAAACTCCTGTTGTTTCTTCAGAAACTCTTGCATAAATTGGGATATGGAGTTAAATACTATCTGTATGTTTTTTTAACATAATTTTTTCCATATTCCCATATACACAAGATGCATTTTGATCCTTCAGCTGTGAAACCTTTTTGGTATTCCAGTAGCCATTAAGACTCATATGGGTTTCTTGGGAATCAGAAGTTGTATTAGAAGGGACTTAAAATCACACGGTAAACTTGTGTGTATGTTTCTGATTTTTGAGACTTCCCTGCACTCCCCCGCCCTTGGATAATAACCAGTTTAAATTGATAGGAGCTAGGGTTTTTCTCAAAGGCATTTTAAAAGTGAAAAAAGCCATCCTTGAAATGGCAAGGAAAGGAATATGTAAGGACCATGTAATGAGAGGAGTGTGCAAGAATTTGTGTATGTATGTGTGTAGAGAGATATGTTTAAACGTCTTTTCTAGTACAACAGTAAGATCATTAAAAATCTGGGCATTACTTTTTAACAACAGAATTTGTTCAGAGTAACTTTGCAAAGCAGTTTCCACAATGATGGCCACTGCACTGATACCAAAGTAGTGTCAGTGTTGGTCTTGATACTGTGGTGGCATATGCAGTACTAGTTTACTGCTCCACACTGTTCTGTCCCCTCTTAGTCTCTGCTGTTGTGGTAAGCCTTCTTGCCATGTGGTGGTTGTCTCCATCTCCAAGGACAATGTTGGAGTGGGGCTGTTGTGTACATGGAATCAGTGCATCCCAGGAGGGCAGGTGATGGTTGTGGTGATGTTGAGTGTAAGGGAATGTGAAGGAGGAGTGTCCCTCCGCAGCGTGTTACAACTTTGTCCTCTGCATGAAACACCCTGGGTATAGGTCTTGGCTCCTTGGGAACAGAAGTAATTGCCACAAGCAGCCTTCTTCTAACTACCAATCCTTTTGTTTAGAAAGCACAGTCATACCATGCTCCATGATACCCTTTCACTCTCTGTCACCATTGTGAAGGTTGAAAATGATGTGCCTTTCAGCTGTTCATAGTAGCCACTAAAATTAAATAAACCTACAGTTTATTATTCCAGCTTTAGGTAAACAATCAGTTAAAAATCTGTGACAATCAATATGAATAAAACTGCTTTGGACACTTTGTTTTTCTTGTAGCTGAAATCTACTTTCATTGTACAGCAGTCTTGCACTTTCCTTCCATTAAACACTAATTGTATGCTTATGTGATTCCATGTTAGATTGGCCCAGTGATTCAGTGTTATGTTTATAATATAGTGTGTAAATCTTTTTTACTTGTATTGAATAATCATGGTTTTGAGAAGAAAGGAACTTCTATTAAGTGTATGGTTACTTGAATTCTTCCTTTCAGATTAGTGACTACCATCACTACTCCCACACTGAGTGTGACTACCCCAGCTACAAATACCATTCTCCAGATGCTACAGTTCCCATTTGTGTACTTTTGAGTAGAGAGAAGATGAAAAAAAAAGGCATAGGAGTAAGAAGGCAGAATATAATAAGAAGGGAAGACATATTTTGAGGTTGATACCTGTGCCTATATATTGACAAGGAATAGCAAGAGTGCTAGCTGACTGGTATGTAGGGGAAGAAAGATCAGAGCACATCAGTGTAATAATTTTGGAGTACTTCCTGTTGACTTGTAAGTACAGCATGGAATTTGGCCCAGGCAGTCTGCTGTTGTGAATCAGCATAGTTTATTCACTTGAATATAGGTGTGCCTGTTATTATTTGAGAATCTGCTTCACTTGAAAGATAACAGGTCAGTCTGGTAGTAGTGTTATTCCCATGTTTCAGACGAGAAACTGAGGCAGAGAGAGAAATTGATTTATTCTGCATGGCAGAAAATTTATTGAAGACTTTAAGCTAGGGATGGAGGCCTTCACTTATTTGTTTAATCCAGTAAATTGTCTGCTTTGTTCACATCCTAATTGTTGCTATGTTGTAAACAAAGGTGAGCCTAAAAATGATTTACTGATTAAGTATGAATGGTGTACAAATAAGTAAAACTTGTCTCAAAGGAGATAAGATTCTTGTAAAGCTGGTTGTACAAAATAAATAGGGTACTTTTTTGTTTCTAAGATTTGGGGATTTTTTATTTTAGTTTATCTTGGGTTGAAGGAAAAGTAAAGGTGTGAATGGGGAGGGGAGACCTCCTGGTACATAGAGGAGAGAATGATTAATAAATGTGAAGTTGAAATCCAGTGAAATCCGAGTTGCTTAGGTGAACACTGGTGGCAAGAATCAGTCCTGAGTTAAGTTCTACAGAACCTGAAAACATATAGAAGAAAGACAGTGGCGGTTGTTGCTGTTGAAATTGGTTTTGTCCACCTTTCTAGCTCCATTGCATTATACTACAATTAATACAAGGAAAGAAGGTCCAAGCTTGTGCTTACATTTATCAAACTGAAGCATCTCCGGAATGCGTTTTGCCTATGACTGAGGTGTGAATGAGGTTCCAGTAACTTTACTGCATACCATCACTGTTTCTGTGACTTTGAGTCTTGTACAAAGGACTTGACATACCTAGTTCTGTGGAATGGTTCAGTGCACCATTCAGCACAGCAGAAGTAACACTGAGGAACTACTGTTGGTGCTGAAGTCTTAACCACTCATTAAGACTTACATATTTTGTGTAGAGCTTGTGTGAGTGGAATTATTCAGTCTTCCCAAGTGAGTACTGTTCAGGGACAGATATCTTGTTCTGTTATTTTGGAGAAATGCCTTTTCCAAGTGAAAAATCAGCAGTCTGCAATACTCAATTTTCTGCATCTGTCCCAGCTGGCTGGGTCCAGTGTTGCTTCCACTAACTTAGTGCTGCATAATAAGGACACTGTATTTCAAGGTAAACATGAAAAGTATGGCTCCCTTTTTGTTATGTGCCTCATGGTCTACTGTAAATGGCTCACTAAAACTGTGAGTCTGATGTTTAGGGCTCCATGTGATTTATTCTGTGACTATCCATGATTTTAGGCTCTTGGGCTTTGGTGGGATGTTGAATCATGATCTTTTAAATGCATGTATCTGATTCTGCAGGATCTCCACTTACAGCCCTTAGTGGCACTGCATGTGGTCTCTGCTGGTGTCTTAGAGTATTTGTGGAGCTCAGAAACTTTGGCATATTCCCCTCTAATGTTTCCTTAGAATTGTTTATGTTCTGAGGCGGGTTCTGCATAAGTCTGGAGTTGACTTTCTGCAGTAAGCCAGTTTAGTACAGTGTCTTTACTGAAGTGTTCGCATGTTGTGACTTCTCAACTCTGGAACTGTGGAGACAGCTTGAAGGCCAAACAAACGGCAGCTTTAGTAACCACTGCATGTCATACTCTCTAGTGTTGACTTCTGTGAAGTAGAGTTATGGTTTTGGTCATGTTGTGATTTATAGATGAGGGTGATGAAACTTCACAGAGTATCTTTTTGTGCTAACAATTTAGTGATTGGCGTGCCTCTCCTGTTTGTGTGCACTTAGTTCTGCATACATCACCACTGCTTAAGGATACATTTGTAAAATAAATCTCAGATATATTGCTTTGGTGTTGAAGGCCTGAGATCCAAAGAGAGTGTTGGGTCATTGTGTCCCTCAGAGAGAATACTTCCAATTCTTGTCCTCTCTATGCAAGTGTCATGGAAATGTGAAGCACACAACTTCATGAGAACTGTATTGCACTGAAAAGGTTAGCCTGCATCATCACTAAGACCAATGGCTTGGAATTCCAGGCAAATGGACTTAAATCTGGAGATACCCATATCCATGTCCAGTTCTTCCTCCACACAACCTGTTGTGTGAAACGGAAGGAAGATGAACAGAAATCATTGCTTGTATTGTGGAATATGTAGGAATCAACTGAATTTAATAGTTGAAGAAGTATCAGCAGTTATGGAGGAAGAGCAGAAGCTCACCTTGAATTTGGGAGGAGAGCAGGATGATAAGCATTTGTTTTTTACTGTGAGCAAAAAATGTGAATGTGATTTGAGGGGGACTGTTTGGAGCTCCTCTATATCTAGCACTAGAATTTGCTTTCAATGAGACATGGGGCATTTGAGAAAAAAAACGTTCCAAGCTATTTCTCAGGAATGATGTATTTGTGATGGCCTTTATTGGTGGGATTCAGAAGAGTGAGATGTTGCCCCATCAGCAGAAGCACTGAAGCATGAATAATCTCATTACACACACGTTTGTATCTTGTGGTTCTTTCAGGGATATCAACAAATTCAACCTTGACTACTGAGCCTGTGGCAGCACAGAGTAAGAAAACATCTAGTAAATCTGAAGTTCCCAACTACAAATGAGTGCCAATTGACACTCAAGAACAATTCGAATTTTTAGTTTGTAGTGCTGTTTGCTGATGGTGTAGTTTGCTCAAACGATCTTTAGATTAACATGGACATTATGTTGCAGTTTTCTTTCAGCAGGACCAATTTCAATGCTGTTACTGATCTAGATGATAACTCCCCCTCCTGAAACAAAATGAAAGAACCCCAAACCAACCTCTGTGATTCTGTAAGGAAAGGGTTATTTAAATAGCAAAATGATACTAGCCCCTATGTGAAATGAAAGCAAAATGTAGCACAGCCTGAAATTCTAATTTTCTTGTGGTTTTGTGTGACTTAAGGGATTTGTCATGTAAACTGGATCGTGGTCAGCTTTCTCACTAGTGTAGCTGAGCAATAATCTCATCGAGGCAATGTCTGTGTTCGTGAAACTCATCACGAAGCTTCTGCTCTTTTTTCCCCCATATGTTTTTATCCTTGATACTTGCTTGTTCCTGATAAGGGTGATAAGCTTATTGGGTACATCCATCTTCATCTTACTGCCTGCAGCAATACTGGAAGGTGGTATATACTGGACACTTCCTTTGTTTTCCAGACCTGTTGTAATCTGGGCTCTAGAAACTGAAACCAGTGTTTCTCACAGACTGAGACCTGCTTGTTTATCCTACATGGCTTTCAGTTTGGCTATCTTCAAAAGCTCATCTGTCAGAAGAGAAGGAAGCTGACAGTGATGAGAAGGCAGACATTCACCAAATTGTTTAGGCAGTGCTTTCTAGCAGCATTAGTAGTACTTCCTAGCAGAATTCTGTTCGATGTTTGTCCTGGGCCTCAGCTTGAGCTTGTGCATTTTCTGTGACAGTAGTACTTTTTCAGCTAGACTTCCTTATTAAAAGGGAGAGCATCCAGTACTGCTCCAGGGTCAGGTAAGACCTGATGACTTTGGCACGTTCAGTTTTCTTGGAGTGGAGTCAGACGTTCATCTACATGTTCCGTTTGAATCCACTGGTTCAGGAGATCTCTCCTCTGGTCATCTGGGAGGATGCCAAATTGCTGCCAGTCTTAAATGGGTCTTGGCAGTTTTTTCAACAAACATCCGTGGCTTCTGTTTAGTGCTGCTTTCCAACTTTCTGTGTCTTTCTCAGTTAGGAAAGACTGCCTGCATCTCCTTGGGTTGACACTGATTAGTGAGGGGCTTATAGGAAAATTTTTCACAAGTCTGGTGGGTTATATAGAAACAAACACCCCCCCCCGCCACTGTAGAATGCTTGATCATAGCTTTATATCAGTGTTGCATTATATTACACAATAAGCATAAACAGGTTTGATTTCTGCTTCAGAAGTTGCAATTTCTGCTTTTAACATTACATGCTTGAATTACAGCCTGGTTTATTTACCAGAAAACTAACCTCCAAACCAACCCAAGACATATACCAGCATGGCTGCTCAATGTGATTAAATGTTAGAACTAACATACTGTTGGACCAAATGTCCATCTAATCCAGCAGCTGACTGAACTGTGTAGGAAATGGGTGAATTCTGTCAGCCACTGAAATATTAACAGCAGATTTCTGACAGTTGTTTAGCTGCTGCCTGGGATGGAAGCTACATTTGGGCTATTGCACTGTGAATAGCAACATCAAACTATTTATAGGTGAATTTGCTGGCTTTTTGACCTCATCCTGTGGCTTGCATAGTGTTTCACAGTGTTGAGTTCAAAACAGTTTAACCGTGTTTCCTGTATGTGTGATGGGTTGATGCAAGAAAAATAGTTTTATTTGTTTTAAACGTGCTCCCTTTGTTGCCATTCCTCTCTGTGCCGTTTCTAGTTCTCCCCTTTTTGAGGTGGAACAGCCAGAATTGCATTCAGTGTTCATCATAGCAGAATGTTCCCAGTTTGTTCTCAGTTCTCTTTCTAATACCTTTTGAGATTTTTCTCTGACTTCTTGCTGCTGAGAGTTGAACTGCTTGCTTGCAGTAATCTAGAAATCTTTTTCATAAGTAGTCTTGCCTAGTTTCAACTCATCGTTATGTATTTATAGCTAGGGCTATTTTTTCCCTGTGTGCATATTACTTATGCACTTGTCAACCCAGGACAATAAAATAACAAATGAAAATCAGTCATTGAGTGTTATCAGATCCCCTAAACCTCTTTGAAGTTTGCTTTAATTTCAACTATCTGAAATAATGGAAAGCATCACAATGTCTTCAGCCTTACTCTTTGCCAGATCAGTTAAAAGTATGTTCACAGACTTTACCCTGATCCTTGTTATGGTTACTTCCCTGCCCTTTGACTACTTAGTGGTTTTTGGGTTTTTTTTATTTTTTTAAAAATTTTGATCTTTTAATATGGTCTTGTGTAGGTTGTCTCATGGATTTTACTCTAAGGTGGTATGAGGTATACAAATTGGTTTTGTTGCCACATGGTGTATGAACCTTTTGCTGTTCAAGATGTATGTCTTCCAGCATGCCTTTTAATTTTCTTGGAAGTTGGATATCCAAAAGCTTCATTTTATTAAGATTGCAATCTTTTATATGACTACTTAGAAGAGAGTGTTCCTTGGAGATGTGGGGTTTTATCTTGGGTTTTTTTGTGTATGTTGTTTTTTTGTTGTTGTTTGGTTTTATTTGTGGTTTTTGTTGTTTGTTTTTTAATTCTGATTTAAATGGCCAGTGCTTTGTAATCTTAGTATTATGAATTCTCTCGTTTTGTCATCCTGGAAGGATTTTAATTTGCTTTGTTTGATACTCCGGTTTGAAACTCAAAACTTCTTACTCCCCCAGTGTTGATCTCAATGAGGTTTTTTAGGCAGTTTTACTGTCAAATGGCAGATGTTAACTCTTATAGTTTTACTCTTTGTCTAGCTGGAATATCTTAGTTTGATTTAGGGGGGAGTTTGTATTAAGTAATTGAATTTTTAGGAAAGTGGAACAGACACTTTCCAGAAAAAAAGGTATTGCTAGAAAGTAATGCTTGTTTTGATTATTATGCTTCTTCATGTGAATCTACCTTTCCTTCTCTGTTTTGAGTATTGATTGGGAGTTAAATAATTAGACTGACACAGTAGCACATAGTACGTATGTTTGTTCTTATCATATCTGAGGGGTAGGACACGGGACTACGGCAGACACTTCTGTTCAGAAGACTCCTAGCCTGGAGGACATAAGACCAATGCGTCATGTATGAACATGCTGATGTGACATCCAGGCTGTAACTTGACAGAGGATATTCAAATGAACTAGTTCAGAAATTTGCAACACATGGTACTGCTGATTTAGCCACTGTAGGAATTGCATCCTTTACTTCAGCTTTGTTCAGTGAGTACAGATGGTACAAATTTGCAGATATCTAGGTAGTTTAGATTATTGTTGGGGAAATCAGTCCTCTTTCAACCTCTTGTAATTGCCTTTAGTAATTTGAATCACAATTTTACATTGTTATATTCAGAAGCTCTTACCGCCTTGTACTCCTGTGTGGGTGCATACTTGTGATCCTTCGCAAGTTGTGGAAGAAATGTTTTTTTAGTAGGTTAGAATTAAGTTGTTGTGGAATTTGAATGGTCTCTAGTGTACTGTGTGACTGCAGCAGGAACTTAATAACCGCAAAAAGTTTAATTCATAAAAGTTACTGTTACCTTGACTGCTTGTGTAAGACCTTTGATGCAGATTTTGAAAAAGTAAGACTGACAGTTGTTGATGCCATGAATGAGAAGACTGAATAATGTGTTTTGGTTTTGTAGCTCATGAACCTGAGCTGTACCTTGGTTTGGTTCTTGGTCTCTAATTGGACAAACCATTGTTTTGTGTATTAGTGAACTTTATTCAGACACTTCTAAAAACATACAAAGCCAAAACTGAATACTTGCATTGTTATAAACCAGGTATCACTATTGTGTGTTAGAAGTTGGAAGGTGAAACTCTTAAAGTGACTTGACAGAGGCAATTTGAATGAACTAATTCAGAAATTGGCAACACGTGCTACTGCTGATCCCAGGGTCTGTTCACTAAACAACCATCCTGTCCTCTCCAGACAAAACGTATTTGTTAGCATTCTGCCCTCTTCCAGGACTTGATCCTGTAGTGTGTGTGTATGAAAGGGTGATGTAGAAGCTGCTTAACCCACAGAACTTGTGCCACGTATTATGTGCTTGGTAATGCAACTTGAGAAAACAGAAAGGGCTGAAATAATTGAAATTCTCAATGTTTCTTCAACAGGTGATTTGAAAATGTGCTATTTAGCACAGGTTAAAATGGCAGTAGGGACTATTACTCATTAGTGACTTCCAAGACATTAAGTATCATGTGTTTTCGAATTCTTTAAAATGGTCATGGCTTTGGGAACTTATACCTTCTTCCTGGTACCAAGGGTATATATATGTTTTCTTGCAGCAGAGTGGACTGAAAAGGGTGTGGCAGGTGCTGTCATCCTTCTCCTCCTTCCCTCTACAGTTGTTGTTTTTTGAAAGACAAGGGACTGAAACAAAACATGTAATTTAGTTGAGCTATATTGTGCAGAATAGAGAGGGGGAAACAGCTGCTCAGGTTTCGAGATCAGATCTGTAATTGGGAATAGAAAACAGGTCTTTCCAAAGTGAGTATATAAACTTGTTCTCACTTGTCCATCTTTTTTTTGTGTAGGCTGTTATCTAATAATTCTTTAGGACTCTTCTGAATGTTTTATATATCAAGTGTTGTCAGAATTTCCACTGCAATAAGCTAGTTAAATCACTGTTTAAATAATTATATATATTTTAAAAAAGTATGTACTCTGGATTTTCTAGAAAATCATTTTTTTTTGAGATGAGGTGAACTCTTCTGTGGAAGAAAACTTGCAATTTTTTTACATTTGGTTTTGACTTTTTTTTGTGTGGAATTTTATTTTTTTTTCAATGAAAAAGTACGGTGAAGTAATTTTTGCCTCCAGTGTTCAGGTAAAGTTTGTATTTCTGTACTTATCTCCAAGTCCTTGTGTTTTTAAAGGTTGAGTGGTGGTTTTTGTTGTTTTGTTTTGTTTTTTTTATAAATCAGTTTGTTTGTTTATTTATTCAGTTTTTAAATGCAGTATTCTCATGTATGTTTGACCTCCAGAATGTTACCCCTTACTGTTTGGCTTGGTGAAGATGAATTGTGAGACTTCATCTATACCTTAGATCATGCTGTTGTGTTTTCCCAATAGTTTTGTGTCAGTCTGCTGAGACTGTGTTTCATGAAGTAGTTTACCCAGACATCATGCAGGGTAAGCTATTAGGAAATGTGATTTTTACCTTAGTGTTATTCCATCTTGCCTCGATGAGAAAGTTCATGAGGTATAGACAAAATGCTTTGTTGTCCAGAATCTGAGTGTTGCAAAGCTACAGGATAGATTAGAAATCCTAAGGGCAGGAAAAAGCTGAATTAGATAAAGTAAAAGACTCAAATTAGTTGGTAGAATGGGACTACTCTGGCAGAAAAATCAGATTATCTATGAGAGAACACTTGAGGTACTTGGGCCACTGCTTAATTGCACTGTTATTAAATAGCTTTGTAGGAAAATAAACAGGGAAGTAAGGAATTTGGGTTGAAAGAGAGAAATGTGTGAATATTCAACAGTTTTGGACTTGTGTATCTGTTGAGAGAATGGAGTAATCTGAATATTCGCAGTGCCCAGCAGGAAACAGGCAAGAAGAGGGTTTTCTTCCGCCCTTAGAGGTATGCTGTGAAATAGTGATGCAGCCTGGTGCATTCAAGGAACAAAAAACAAGGGCTGACAATGGCTCTGAAGCTGCAGGGTAGCTGGTGTAGTAAAGAAGTGAAAAAATTAGGGCCAAATCTTTTACAGTAAATTGTGATGCCGTTGTCTTTTAAAATACAGACATTACAGCTAAAGGAAGTAGAGAGAAAAAGCTGATGCTGGAATGATCTGGTAGTTAAATCTAAGGGAAATGGGGTGGACTCCTGCTCCTCTGCAGCAGCACTGCACACAGAGCCTACCTGATTTAGGCCTAGCGACAGTGCGTTGGAGGCCTTGGGAAGGCAGATAGCTCAGCAAGCATGTTTTCTCAGTGTGACGTACTTGGGAGTGTGTACAGCCTGCATGCTAAGTGCGAGTGGCTGGGTTTGACTTCGCTTATAACAGTTCTGAGAATGTAATGAAATCCCTTCTTGCTCACACTTTTATTTTGGGATGAAGAGGGAGAGAAAGGAGCTTTGAAACGAGCATGTTTTACCTAATTGTGTTTACTGCCATTTTATTTAGCTTTGTGTAAAACATGTTGATACCTTTTTGTTCTATTATGCTTTTATCAGTACACAAAACTAGAAACTCATGAAAACCCTAATGGTCTTTATCTAATTAATCTATACACAGAGAATACTGATTGTTAGACAGTCTTAAACTGGTTTGGTTTTTGTTTTTTTTCTGTGCTCAGGAGATCAGGAATGCTAAAATGACCACATGGTTTAATGAACTAATAGCTGGTGAAATTGAAATAAGTTTGTCTAAAAAGCAAATTAAATTCAAATATTGAATGAGAATGTTTTTTAGTAAACATTAGTAGGCTGTACTTAGAATGGGTGTTGTAGTCGAGAGGAAAATGTGATACCTGCCTGGTAGCAGCAGAGGGTCCTAGCTGCCTTTTATGGAATTCAGAGCACCCAGCAGAATCAACAGGAGTCTAGGGTGGTTTTACATAGAACTTTATGAAATTAAATTGCCAGTATTCTTTCTGGAAAAAAAAATCACTTCTAGCAGGTGAGAAGCATTACCTTTTTCATCTTGTTCATAAAATCTGAAGACAAATTAAGAAGAAAAAGATTGTTCTTTTAATATTTTTGTTGTGTGAACATCTGCTCACATACAAATCATTTTCATATTGTCTTCTGGCAATTATTTAGAAGCCTAACATATTAAAGCAAGTGATCTGTAGTGTTATAAAGGCAAGAATTTATACATGGTTTCTCATTTTGAGCCATCTTGCCTCCTGTTAAAACAGAAACTCTACATAAGATAAAATGAACTCCTGTATTCTTATTTTTCAGTATCATGAAATACAGAACAAAAGAACATACATAACCAGCTGATTTTCAACTCTATGCTGCTGTACTTTATATACATTAGTTTATTATGTGTGCTAAAATAATTAAAGAGTCCAGTTTATTGTAAGAACTGTGTCAGAAAGTGTAAAGAAGTGTCTGTTCCAGTATACTGACATGAAAGTTGAACCATAGCAAAACAAGCATAATCTGGTTTAATTTTAGTGTTTAAAGAATGCCTGTACCATAATAAGGGCACACAGAAAATAACACAATTCCTATTCTGCCTGAGGAACAAACAGAACATACAGAATTCATACTGCCAAACTCAGGTGGATCTTTCCCCAGTTTTTCTGTAGGTTTTCCAGTTTCAGAATAAAACCGATGTGTTTATGTGACTGTCACTGAAAGCATAACCCACAAGCCAAACTTCTAGTCAGATGGGGAAAGCAAAAGATCACTTCAGTTAAAAAGAATCAGCTGAGTGCTCAATCTTGTACCCAGTATAGCCCATTGGAACTCAATGACTGCTGAAGGAAGGAGGAAGATCTCCCTTCTGCTACAAGCACAGTGCTTCTACTTCTTAAGATTATGCTTGATATTCCCCTGACCAATCTGTGAATTACTTCAACTTTTTGGGGAGTTGTGATACTCCCCCCCCCTCCCCCCAGAAAAATTGAGAACTCCTTGGTGTAGGACCTTACAGCTGGAAGAGAACTTAAATGAGCATGCCTTGGGCAGGTAGATTAGCTGTGTGTGGAGGTGTTCCAGCTGCAGGGTAAATAAAATGAAAATGAAGAAACTGGAGGTAGAATTATGAACTGAGCAGAACTGGGCTTCACTTAAGTCTCTTGATGTACCGTTAGTCTAATCTTCCCTTGTGCATGCTTGAAAAACTGTTATTTAGCAGGTTTCATGAACAAGTTGAGACAAGAGCTTTACTGAAAGTACAGCATCTGATGTTGAAAGAGCTTTATAAATAACAGAACTATAAAAGATTGCCTGTTGTTGTAAGATGCCCCACTGTATAATCACTTAGGACAATTCATCTGTATTTTTAAATGTATGTTATTACATGTGTACCTGGCTTCTGTCTGATATTTGTGGAGAGGTAACATCAGTAGAAGCTTGTGTAGCTGATCTGCCTAAATCTGTCACTGAATATCTTGCTGCTGTTCCTCATGATTCTTAGCCATTGATATTTTAAACAGAAAGTCCTTGTGATTGCAGGCCTTAATTTTTTTCATTGTAAATGCATGTTACTTTTCTCTGTTCAACAAATTATCACATTTCACTTTTTTATTTCTCAAATTTAAACTGCATTGTGGAGTTTTTTCTGTTTCTTGTTTGTCATATGCAAGTTGTCCTTCATCAAAATGTTTAATGTGGATTTATTCCCTTAACTGATACTCCCTTTAAGTAGTTTTTACTATAGTTTGTAAGCAGGGAAATGGTGTACAGATAATATTTATTAGCTAGAAGGAAGAACAGCGTCTCTAATCAGACCCCTACTGCTCTGAAATATCTTCAGAGAAAAAAAGGTCCAGACTCTAGGGATTCTGTATAAATGTATCATAAAGTCTTCTGTGATACAGAATGATTTTCTAGAATATATGTGTTCATTTAAATAAATTAGTTCCTACATTCGTGTTGGATAGCCCTTTAAAAATTAATATTCTTTTAGCTTAGTTTTCTTGGTAGTATAGTCACAATACTTTGATTTACATTGAAACACTAGGCTTAAGAAAACTTTAATTGATTTGCAGTCACTCTGTGCCAAGATGAAACTGAAAACTTGCTTTTCCTGGCTTTTGTTTTGGACTGGCACTTTTACTGTTTCATCGCTAAAGCCTGGAAGAGTTCTTTGAGTCATATATACTTCATTTATCCTGCTTCCCTTCTTTAGGACCAGAATCTTTTCCTTCCATATCTACCGAGGTTATGTGTATGTGTGATTGATTTGGTTTGTTTAATATTATTCCTAATCTCCAGTGTTTTCCTGTTTTAATTTTTTTTCCTCCTCCCCACTCGTTTGGCATTTCCCCCTGCTGGCCGACTGCGGTAACAGCGCTTCTTTCCCCGTGGAAATGGAAGGCTGAGGCTGCCCTTGAATGGCCCTGCTGTGTGGTTGGAGTGTTGGCTACTTTTCTGAGACCTTTTTTGTCCTCTGATCGTCTCTCACAGATAGATAAAATTCAAAAAATAGTCTGTACAAGCAGGGAATGTGCACTTACCTAAGGTTCTCGCCAGTGGAAGTGCTACTGCACTTCCAGTGATAGTCAGAGGTACCTCTCGTTGTGTTTCATGCCTGCAGTCTTACAGCACCACCCAGATCATCTCCTTTTGTGCTCTGGACCTCTTCCCAAAACTCTTAAAGCACTTCTGCCTCACTAATGCATCATTTCCACAAGTCAGTTCTTTCCAAGATAAAATGGGTTGCTCGAAGGGGAAAAAGGGTTTGGCACTCAAGAAATTTCTCCTCATGTTTAAAAGAATAAAATAAGAAGTCAGAGATCCCTCCATTCTTAATGGAATTTGAGGGGGAAAAATTACTTTAATTGGTACTGGGATAGAGGGTTTTTTTATTCTTTTCTTGTTCCTTGCATCTTCAGCTTTTAAATCAGTTATTAGGATTTACTGTGTGTGTAGTTCTTCCTTGCAACTCCTTCTCCCCAAGTAGTCCTCAGTCTCTGAAGTATGAAAGGAAGGCAAGAACTTCTTGGTGACTGGAATGATAAATTTACATGCCTTAAGAAGAGTAGAGGTTGATGAACTGATCTAGCTAGGCATACTATTAAAAAATCCAATAAAACACCAATCTTCAAATAGCTTCCCTTTGCTTTTCTTATAAATTTTGAGCACAAACAATGGGCTAGTACAGGACAGCTTTTTCTGTTTTCTGTTATCTTCCATCTTTTCTCCCCTCCCAGCATTACGTATACTTTGTAAGTTAGTTGAAAATAATGAAAAAAAATTCAATTTTAAGATTTAACAAATCAGCCAACATGTTTTTTAATTGATAAACAATGTTTTCTAAAAAACAGACAAAACAAAAGCCCCAAAAACCCCACATTACCAGCAATTTTATGGAATGTGGAGTAATGTAGCAAAAAATTGTTAGAAACAAGTACTAAACTGACTTTCACTGATCTATATCTTTGCATCATTTTAATTTTGCAAAGAATTCCCTAGCATCCTGCTTCAAATATGAAACTTTGCTGTTGCACTGTTAGTAAAGCATAGGCTTACAGAGATAATTAGGACTGGTGGTTCTCTTTATGTGTGTATAGGTTAACGGTCCTTTTAAATAACAAATTCACTGAAAAAAGAGTTCAGGTCATGCAACTTTTTAATATGAGCAACAATTTAGCCACTCTGCATAGAAGATGATTTTGTGTTTTTTCTAAAAACTGGTGAATAGTAGGTCGCTGGGCAAAGTGAGGCTTAGTGGTGTTCTTCATATTTCTGCAGTACTAGAATTTGAGAATGCAACAATGCTGTAAAACATCCCCATGCACTGATTTCTGGGTACCAAAAGGAGGATTCTACTGCTGGTGATTTTACGAATGTCAGGTTAGATGGGGAATACATTGAACCCTTTATATCAAGTCAGGAAGAATTTCTGCCAGGCACTTACTAATGGTCATAGTTTAGAGAGGCTTCTCTGATTCATGAAATACGGTAAGACTGTGCAAAGAAGAGGGGTTTGTGCATGGATAAAAAGTGCAAAGCCACATATCATGAATCTGCTTATGTGAGAGAGACAATCCTGAGATTTTTAAAACATATTTGTGCCAACTTCCCACTAGGCCAAATGTGATATATCATGTTGTTGGAGAGTGTGATCTCATCCCCCGTCTTACCCCCAAGAAGCCAGGAAAGACCGTATTCAGGAAGAGTTACTAATGCCCAACAGAGCTGTAGTCATAGGACAAGCAGAGCTGAGAAGGTAATCTTCCTCTGTTTGTGTGTGTGATGCCATGGCAAGTTTTGACTGATATTTTTAAAATCAGATTGTGCAGTGGCTTTATCTTTACACTAGGGATGGTCCCTTAAACTGTAATGAGTCTTTTAGCTCATTTTCTATATGTTAAATGTGGTACTGCTGCGGCAAGTGGTGGAGTCACACGCTTCTTTTTGAACTTGGCTGGAGAGTTTTATAAAGTGTTTCAGAGAAGGTGAAGCGGCCTGCCCCTCAGTGAAATCAGCTTTGGTGTATAAAACTTCAAATTGCATTTGTTTCATGGCTAATCATAGCAGCCAAAGGAACTTTGAGGCAGAACTGAAGCTTGAAGTTTGAATTCTGTAAGTTGTCTGCATGCATAAGTAGAAAATCTAGGCTTCATGATAACTCTTAGTGGGAGTTATGTACCAGTATTGTGTGGGGGTGGGGAAAGAGGAAGAGAGTGCAGTTGTAAAGGAGTCACACAGACGGCACTGGAAGGCATGGCTGCTACACTTGAGTGTAGTTGAGTCAGTTATCTTGGGCAGTCCTGTTGGTCCCTTTACCACCTGCCTGGCGCATGTTACTGGGGCTGTCTGGGAGTTCTCCCAGCTGCAGTACAACAGGAAGATCAGATTCTGTGCACTGACACATGGGAGACTTGTTTTTAATCACAGAAGCAACAGCATAGGTGCTGCTAACGATGGTCATTGAAATATGAGCCTTATAGTAATGTAATCTGAAATACCCCTGTCTGGACTGTTTGCTCTTTTTCTTAAGACTGCAGAAATCCTGTCCTGTTGAGGAATATCAGTTGTTTAACTTCTGACTTGAAAATCACAGTAAAGTAACTGCTATGACTTGTTTTCCTGGAAGATACTGATGGAGTGCTCTCTATGTACAGGATGTCTTTCAAATATAGGAAGGAGAGCTGTTGCTTTGAGGAGTTCACATCTTTAAACAAAAGTCCAGAGGAAAAACTTGGAATCTCTTCTGTGTGTAGTGTATTTTGCACAAAAAACATTAGTGATTAGTTTTTATTTTTTTAATTAATGCTTTACCCTTAATATTGTCAAGCAATGCTTTGAAATGTGAAAGAATATCAAGCTCACAATTGCCTGTGCGTAGTAGTTAGTCCTTTTTTGTCTGAGTTAATCCTGTGCACTAAGCAAGGCCAAGGTCCTATTGGCAAAGAGTAAAAAATACGTAATTAAATATTGTAACATGATATGAATGTGTAAAGTTCCATGGTCTGACAGTAAACATGTGCTAGCTTCTAGATTTAGGAAAAACACTAAGAAAAAAATGGCTGAACATAGCATTTAATTTTTCCCTTTTTTTTTCCAACAAGTCTCTGGTTGCAGTAGCTTAAGCTTTATTGTATAACTTAAAAGTAATAATAAGTTATAACCAGACATCTTAATATACAGATAATTAGCATTTAAATAGTCTTAAACCTTCAGGTGCTGTATACTGAAATGTTTTTGCCACTGTATTCTTCTGATGTCCTCATGGGCTGCCAAGCCTTAGACATAGGAGTTTTGAGAACTTAGTTTTCATAACAGTCCCATGAAGTGAGTAACTTTTCTCCTTATTTGCAAACTTCAACGAAAAGCTTGAAGTTGATCTGCAGAATATGATTGTTTTTGTAACCCAAATATTGTGGAATATCTTGTCATAATCTGAGAGTTACTAGCCTTGCAGACTCCAACCTTGGACAGTTTACAGCAGGTATTTCTAGACCCTTCAAAAGGCTACCGTGGTAAATTTCATAGCTGAAGTTTTGTGATACATTTCTGCTTGTTGAAAATTTTGTTAAGAGCCCCTGCATAATATCAAACTCTTCAGACTTCTCTGTGGATATTAGTAATTGTGACCTGTCTGATCTTAACTTTCTGGTGTGTTTTATTAAGGGAAGAGAGAGGCAGTGTGAGTTTCTGTATGTACTTTTACTGTGAACAAGAAATAATTTCTTCTGCAGAGCAGACTTTCTGTGCTGCCTTTTTCATTAATACTGTTTCAGTGTTGGTTCCCAGTATCCACAAATGCAGAATTGTCAAGAACCAAAGCTATAGATTCAGTTGGTCATATGCTGTTCTCTACTATAAAAATGTTTCGAGCAGTTGAAAATTTACTAAGATGCTTGGAGTTACCAGTCGTGGGTGTTGGTTCATCATTCCTCTGTCTCAGTTCCCTATCTAAGAAAACTTGTGTGTATCAGGCACAGGTTATCCTGTGGCTCTCATTAGTGTGCTGCTTATGAAGAAACCAATTATTTGTTGTAGTGCTTAGATGTTGAGTTTAAAAAAGCATGCAGACTGAAAGCTCAGAATTAAAATAAGTATTCAACTGATTCTTTATTCTTTAAGCTTGTCCTCTCTACTAAATGAGGCAGAGATGTCAGTAAAAATACTACACTTGCAGGAGGGCAGAATTAAAGTATTTTGTATTGCCAAAGGTTTGGCTTTCAAACATTAACCTGTTCTAAACTCTTAAGAAAAAGCATGTAGTAAATTATGTACAGAAGAGGATGCAAATGTATTTCCATTCCCTGTCTGGGTCCTCTCTAAGTGACTTCTCCAAGGCAACGCAGTAATTCACTCATATAGTCACATTTAAACTCCTGGTGTTCCTAACTTTGTCCTTGGGAGCCTCTGGGTTCTCAGCCTGGGGTTGCAGCCCTTCAGAGTGGTTAAATGCAATCTGAAGGTTTGTGACTGTGCAGTTTTTTTCCAGCTTGATGAAGCTGGGGTCCTGCTATGGAGGCGAGTCTCTACATAGTGGGGGAAAAAGGAAGGAAGGAACAGTTGCTGTTATTTTTAAGTGACAGCTGTCGCGGCAGTTTGCATGTACTTGTGCTACAAGTAAATCGGTATTTTTCTTTTTTAAATAAAAATTATTCTTGTTTATTCCGAGACTGCATTTGCAGATGTGTAGTACCGACTGTTTTCTTTAGCTTTCCAAAGTCAGTCATCCACAGCAGAGATATTTTTTAAAAATTATTTTTTTTTTAATAGCGTGGACATATAGTTGTAGTTGCTTGTTGAAGAGGGACCGTTAGTGATTGCATAATGGAAGAGCTTAATCGGTAGATTTTTGGACAAATCAAATGGCTGATTGATAGTGCGAGGAAGAGTTGACAAAGACAATTTTAATACTGAAAAAGAAACAACTAGAATTTGAGAATCATACCTGTTTCTTCAACACCCTCAAAAATGAAGGTGTTTCAAATTCTGTAGCAATCAGAGTGAATATAACCTTAAAACAGTACATACTGCCAGGTTCATAGCCTACCGTGTTAGCAATTGGATAGTACTTAAACTAAGCTGGAATTGCTCTAAAATGAAACATCTTCTGTAATATTTTATTGTCACAGCTCAGTGGGTACGGCGAGAGGAACGANTAAAATGTGAGACTAGGAGACTGACAATACAACCTCTGCCCATTGCTAGGCTTCCTGTTTTCTTTTCTGTTCTCAGTGTTCATCAGCACCCAGTTCTGTGGGTTAGTAAATGGAAACTCTTCCACTTGCACTGGTCTCCAAAGAGCGAGAGATGATTACGTGACTTTTCTACTGCTATATTTTTTTATAAGGCTGAGGCTTAAACTTCAATCCTGTGGTGACTTGTGTGTGGATAAAAACATACCTGCAAAAGTTTTATTAGCTGTGCAGTTGGAGCTTAAAATATGCTAATATTCTAGTATTTTACTAGAAAATTGGGAGTATTTTGGAGGCTTTTTTTTAGCATCAGGCAAATTGATTGAGCATAGAGTTATCATTTATGTTGTAACTATCTTTTTAGAACTCTGACTCATGAGTTTTTTGTGATTCATTGAGAATGATTTAAGGGATATTACCTCCCTATGCTTCTAAATATTCTTCTTGGGACCCAGGCAGCATAAGGGGCAATGTATCTTCTCAGCTTCCACACTTCATGACCTGTTGTATTGGCTGAAATGGCTGTTGATTTCAGTTTACATTAGTACTCTGGAATTTGAGCTGTAGTGACTATGCTGAGGTACCACCTGCTCCACCATCTTTGTTCAGTTGGTGTAACCTCTAGCAGAGGTGGTGGGCAAATGTCTAAGGTGGGTAATCTTGTCATATTTAGCTGTGGCAACTGACAGGGCTTGTTATTCAGATATTAATAAACATAGGTATTTCTTCCATGAGAGGGGCATGCTGGCCTTGCACAGAACTAGGAAAACTTTTACCTGTAATCTATTCTTCCCCTAATGACAGTAATAGTTTGTATTTTAATCCAGATTAGAATTGTAAATTTCCTTGGTTTTCCCTACCTTGTCAAACAGATTTTCTTTCCAAGTGGTGTTTTATAGTTAGCTTCAGCATTTAAAAAAAAGCCAACTCCCTAAAGAAAAAAACCCTCCTAAAACACCAACAACCCTTTCTCCTCCAACTTTCCAAATATTTGAATTTCTTTTCCTGTTTTGAACTGTATTTAAAATGTTTGTAATTATCTTTTTTTCTGTTATTGTTTTTCTTTTGTAGGAGGGTGTGGAGAGCTGAAAGGGATAACTCGCTCAAAACTGGTAAGTACTTTTTTCCAGGGCTAAAATGGCTTACCTAAGAATAGATGATATGAAGAACTGGCATCCATTTCTGGAGAAGTTTGATGTTTACTGAAACTGAAATCCTATCTATTCTTGTGTTCAGAAATTAAATCTTAAAAAGTAAATGCTACTGATGGAAGCCTCAGTCTTATAAGTAAAATCTGTGTAGGACTGATATTTGGCCCTGAGGGTCTGTAAGTACAATGGACATTTAAATTCATCTACTCAAAAATAATGTTGAGGGTTTTTTCTTCCTGTGTAATGTGAAACTCAGATTTATTTGAAGGGATTTGTGGTGCAGAAAGCCTTCTCTAAAGTTTTATGTTATTCAGAGACCTTCCATAAACACAGAAGGCATTAATGGCTTTTGTGTGTGTCCTACCTTTGTTTATATAACTCTGTGTACCTTGTCAGCTGTGTTTCTAGTATAGCTTCCAAAAGAGCCATAGTTTAAATAGCATTGTGATAATTTAGAGGTTCTGATGTGGATTGTTTTTCATTGAGATAACAGTGCAGTGTGAATGCACTTGCGTGTTTATTGTAGAGCTTAAAGTTTCATTCAGTCTCTGAATATTAAAATAGTCTATAAATGTGTGCTACCCAATGCGGTGCATTGGGGTGCTTATCTGAGTGTGTTTAAGTTTTGAAGCAACCACTTAAGAAATAAGTGATTATTGGGAACAAATGAATGCCAGCAAGGAATTGAATGGTGGACTGCTGCCTCCAATTGTTGAAATCCATCCAAAAAATAGCGAATCTATCTCTTACTCTCAGTGTTCTTTCTGGCCGAAACTTGGAAGTATGTCTGGATGTACAAGAGATGCATGTACTTGTCAGTCCTCTGCTTTCCTTTTGGGAATCCTGGTTCTGGCATTGAACAAAGTACTTGCATTCTGTCCTTTACAAACTAAAGGGATGAAGGATTTTTGCAGACCAGTCCACCCATGCAATTTCAGTCATCTACAAGCTTTTTAATTAAAGTAATTCCACTGTCATAAGATTAAAGTGGAAAATGCACTACACTTTATGATTAATCCAGAGACGGTTTTATACTTCTTGGAGTGTGGTATTGTAGGTAGTTTATAATGCCACTGGACTTAAGTTTTTAAATCTTCCCTTTAAGTTCAGTCTAAAAGAATGAGATTTAAAAAATACTGAAGATTTTTGCATTTGCAAAGTGTGTAACCACTTGCTTATGTAGTTCTGTACCTCCTTTCAAGGGAAGTGTGAGCAGTATTTAACCAGATGCCCTGACAGATATTTCTAGATTTTATTCTACATAAACCAGGAAAAAATACAGTCTAGGTTTTGCTGGATGTAAGGAACAATCACTTTTTTTTGTATTGGTTGTTTAACATTTGGTCAGTCTGTAAGGTACTTAGCAGGAATTCTGGACAGGGATAACTCTGGATAGTTATTCTTGCTAGGAGGGGAAAGCTATAAGTGTATGTTTAAATGGAAACAACTGTATGTATTTCTTATTCAGAATTTGGCAACTTGACCAAACTTTTAAATTAAAAACATTTGTTCATGTGTATACCCCTATAAACTTGACTAGGCTAAGCAACAACTTGTTTCTGCAAAGCAGCGCCACTTTTTTCTTAAACCCCTTAAAAATTAATTTTGAAAAATCTTCCTAGCTGTTCAAGGCATAGTTGCAATTAGCTTGGATTAACTTTTATGGACCATCAGTTTCTGTCAGATTAAGTTGTGCATTAATAGTAATTGCTCAATCCTTATGTTTGTTGGGTTTTTTTTCCCCACAGAAGTATCATGTCATTTTTGCCATAAACTGGTATTGGACTTTACAGCTACATGTATTAAAATGATGGATATTGTTTATATTCTCAGTTGAGATAACTTTCATTTCCACTGTTCTGCACTTCAAAGTTGGCATGTAGTTACAGAGTGATGTAAACTGTTCATCATGTGCACCGTCTTGTTTGTTGAAGACGCACAGAGGAAGAAACTATGGCCATACTTGCCTGTATCTTTACCCCAAAACTGAATTTCCAAGGCCCATGAAAGATTTTGCCTCTGCCGTGGTTCCAGTTTTCATTAACCAGTCTCTCATATGGTTTTCTGAAGTGTAGTTTCTTTTAAAACTGCAGTGATAGGGACTTAAGGCCTGCTATCATTGTTCTTGTCAATGAGTGGAAGTAATAATCTGGGATTCTGTTTTCTCATTACTGTTTGTGTAATAGGTCAGGGAACTATATGTAATTTCCATGTATCCCTTGATACAAATTACAGTTTTATAGAGAGTAGTGCTACAAAGGCAGCTGTTTTCACTCATCTGGGTCACATGTGGGAGAGGCTCTTGCAGCAGGTCATTTCATGTGTTGGCTAGAAAGTCTGATCAGGCCTTTGTTATTTAAATAAGTAACTGTAAGCTAACAGCAGACAACACTGACAAATAATGCGTTTAAATATAATGCTTTTTAAACCTCCTTTATAGACTTCTTTTTTTGTAACACATATCTTTTTGGGAAGAGAAGTAATTAATTTAAATAAACAAAACACACACTCTCAACCTTTTTATTTTTAGGAGTGCACAAACTTGTCCAGCACTTCAGTTTACTGTACTGTGACAACATTAAATTAAAATTCTTTAACTTATGGGAATTGCTCTCTTTTTACAGCCTACATGTGCAGTCTAAACTGTCAGTATCCTTTTGAAAATACTGTAGTCTTGTGATGAAGGCCTCTAAGTTGAAAGCAATACCTGTGCAATAATTGTGAGCAGTTTACAAAAAAAAGGAACTATTTTAGCACTGCAGAAATTCTTTAATTGTGGTGTCTGAATGGAAAAGTGACTGAAAGGATGGCTATATCATGTTTTCCAATGGCTTTTATCTATATGTATTTATAGATGCTTTTACATAGGTTCCACTCTGATTTGAGCATATGGGAATCTTAATCATGGTTCAGAAGCTGGCAATTTTAATGTATTTCTGTACAAAAATCTCTTGTCCAACTTCCAAGACTTTAGAAGTATGTCTGATAAAGCTTTTCTATGTCAGAGGTTTGGGAGATTAATTTGTTTGTAGTACAAGTGAGGATGGTAAACTCATATTCATGATGTAAAAGTAGAATGCCAAGAATCAAAGGATTTTAAAGTTAATAATTTTGACAAAGTCTTGTGGTGCTTTATATCAATCTTATGCTCCTTCAGAACAGATTTCAACTGAAATGACTAACTCAGCACAAACTTTAGGCCGTAGGTTATTAATATATTATTGTTGTTCTGTCAAACTGTATGCACACCATCCCATCTAAGAACACCTCTATAGTATCAGGAAAGTATGTTAACGTAGTACATTGAATTTAACAATTTATTGCTGTTTGGGTTGCAGAATTTTAGTCTTCAGAATATGTTTTCATCTACACAGATTTTTAAAACATTCTTGGTAGTTAAATTTTCTAATTTAATATGCAACTGCAATAGGATATTGGTAGGAAATAGCTGCCTGCAGACTAAGATAAGGGACAAGTATGTCAACTTTGGAATATGTGGGAAGTAACAAATTTGACTAAACGACTCCAAGGCAGGCATTTTGTAGAGCCTGTAGATTTCTTGTGTTCAAAAGACTAACTGTGTTTAGGCTAGAAAGCTGCACTTGAATGTAGTTCACTATTGAATTCCTGCACTGTTATAATCTCCTTTTTTCAAATTGTCAAATTTATTTTTTCCTATAGGACTGGTGTTAAAGAGGGAATCAGAAACTAAAGGCACTGGAATCAGCAAGGACACGTCTAGAAAAAGTGGAGAAGGTAGAGAATGGAGCTGCAGACTCTACAGGAGGCTCTGAAAGTGGAAATTCAGGTTCACCAGGTAACTTGTATTCTTTCTTGCTTTAGATTTTCAAGTAATAACAGCATTAGTATTGCTGACAGTATTACTACTAATGGGAGCATTAAGCACTAGTAATAATTTTTTTTATAAGCTCAAAACTACTTTAGAATTTTATACTTTGCATTTTGACCCCACCACCTGTTGTTTTTTAGCAAATATGAAAAATCTACATATCAGGCTGTGGGTGGGGATTTTTTTAAGATTTTGTAGCAGTAATAAAAACATTTTATAAACTCTATGTTCGGCAGCCTCTCTCTGGAAGGTTTTCCTAATGTTCTGAAGCCAACTGCAGTATTCAGTGGCAGTGGAGGAATGTGGTGGAGGAACTTTAAAGTGAAATGTTATGTAGTGCTGCTTAGCTTCATCTGGTGTTTCTCTTCTGGAGTGTCTCCTACTTTAGTACCTTCTAAACTTGTGTATTTTTGATAACCAAAATGTTGTAGTGCTTAGGCTTGGAAATTTTTATGCTGAGTCTTTTTACTGGCTTCCTGTCCAATACTGTTCAGCAGTAGAGTTGCAGTTTGCCATTCTGTTACAACACAACTGAGGAAATAGTAGAAATAATAATAATAAAGCCTAATTTAGCAAATGTAAGGGGACATATGCATATTAATTCTTGGAACAAAATTGTTACAGCCGTAGACACAGAGTAGCTGCCAACTTGAAATGTTAAATTTATCAATGAGTCCTTTTCTAAACACAGTTCTCCAAATATTCATGGAGCTCTCCACATATCTGAAATTCACAACTGTTACACAGTGGATATAAAAAATGCATGGACAGTTTAACCCATTATATAAAATAAAGTGTTTCCATATTACTTGGTGACTTGTCTAGAAAGTGTTCTGATGGCTTGTTCAGTGCTTGCTGCAATGATGAGCATATTGCAAGAACTCAAATTGGTGAATTACCAAAATGAAACTATGTCTGCTTTAACAAAATACAATTTACAACCAGGGAGAAACACTTGAAAAAGCTAAAGATGGATTTCCAGAACTAGAGATGAGTATTTTGCTCTCCTCAGAAACTCCCAAGGCCTTTGCATTCAAACAATGAAGTCTTGTTATTGGGGTAGGAAGTTCAGAAATTACTTGTGGCATTTTGCTGCAGACATAGAAATATCTAAGGCCAGTAAGTAATTTTTTGAAGTATTCTGTAAAGCAGTCAGAATGCTAGTCATACTTGTGTTTGTATAACAGCATTCACCTCCTGTGGGTATCTTCGTTCTCCTTTATGCCTAAGCTAACCAAAAATTTTAAGACTGTGAATTTTGAATAATCTTTAGCATCTGTTCATAATGACAATGCTGAACAGGGATGAAGACTGGAAAATGTCCAAAAATACTTTTTTTAACAGCTTAAATTTTGTTTTGACCCTGTTTGCTTTAGCTTTGCCCAATCCTCATTAAAAGTGAGCTCTGAACTGAAATAAACTTTAATTAAATCTAGATTTAGTTGGTGAAACTAGAAAAGCCATTATGTCAGAAAATTATCTTCTTTTATTCAAGATGCAGTATATTTCTATAATTAAGACTAAGAACAAGTATATGTTTACAGTGGAAAATAACGCTTCCAACATGTTGAGTGCTTCAGTAAACTTTTTGTGAACTGTTGTCAGATGGGCACCTATGGAAATTAAACTAGTTTTGGTACCAAAAGAAAAAGAAATCTTCAAATGAAGCTTGAACTTTCTTGTATAGCTTTGAATTTTGTAACCTAAAGAGATACAATATATCCCTTCTTTTTGCTCAGGCTTTATGGAGCCATGTCTCTTGCCATCTTTTACTTATCTATTATTTCTTTTTCTGAGGACTCTCTAAAAAAGCTTGCCAGCACTCACACAGTCATGGTTTGTTGTCCCATTGTAAGTGGTGGGCACGTGTCTGTGCGTGTATGGAGTTCAGCTGGGCACTGTGGTCAAAGCTCCCGCCTCCTGATGCCGTGTGCTGCTTGTGACTACTTACATGGCTGGACAAAGTGATGCTCTGTATGACTTGTTTTGTTTGTGGAACAGCTCCCTGTTTCCTGTCTATTCCATTTCACCTCCAGAACTCTGTCTGAAGGTTTCATAATGCTGCTTTGGTGAAGTGTATCTTAAACTACCATTAAGGACCCAAAGGAGGTGTTTAGTTCTTTAGAAAAAGCTCCTTTTTAATTTTGTTTCTGGCTTCAGAGAATCCTCCATGAATGACATCTGACCAGGTCACTTGCTCTATCAGTGTAATACAACTTGAATATTCAAGTATCTTCCATGTCAAAGTTATATTGCTTGTTCTGACAAGAAATGCATCTAATCTAAGTAGTTCATTCTGCTACCGTGTTGACTTAATTAAGGTTATTTTGAAGCAGTCTGCTCCACTAGGTTTGATCACAAGAGGTGTTAAAGAAGCTATATTTATTCTTACAGAATGTTTGGGTTTCGTGGATAATTCCTTGAACTGATGTGAGGAAAGAACCTAAAACATCATTTTCCTTCTCTTATTTCATATCAAAAAGGTCACTGTTTTAAAATATCTGAAATTTAACTTGTGTTTGAGATCGTAGCAAAAGATGATTTTTTTTCCTTATGATTGCATGATGCAATGCTGTATGATTCATAAATTTAGCAATACCTTATGAATAGTTTACAGTACTGACTGTATTGTCTTATGACTGTGTCTGCAGGAGCACTTTGTATAAAAACTAACAGATTTGTTGCTTATCAAATTCCAATGTGGCAGGAAGCACCAAGGAAAAATAAGCTAAGTGTGTTCCTGTAATACTGAATGTCAGCATGACGAAACAATACTACTCAGTTTAGATAAATGCCAAGTGATGTGCTTTGGGAAAACAGGCCCAGTTTTACAGCTGCAGTAGCAGGCTGTGAATTGGCTGTTAGCACAGGGAGTTCTTGCAGTACAGAGTACGGGAGTGTTGCATGCAGTCTTAAACTTTGCCTCCAGATGATAGAGACAAACTAGAGAAGTACAGGGAAGAGTGCTAAGAGAGAACAAAGCAATGGAATTATGGAGGAGACTCTCAATCTGAAGAAGTGACAACTGATAAGGGAATATGTAGTGTGGAAAAAATGTAGGAAGGAGAATAGAGAAGCAGCCATAGAATCATATAATTTTGAGTTGGAAGGGACCTGTAAGGATTGTCAAGTCCAACTCCTCTTGACTCAAGTCAGCTGGTTTTCTGTAATTGTATTAGTCCCTCATGCTTGCATTGTAAGGAGACAGACTTGAAAGTAAAAGGAGGTCATCCTTTCACATAAGAGTCCTTTAGTTTAACTTGGAAACTTACTGTCACAGAAACTGGAGTGTTTTCCTGAGTTTAAAAAGTAATTAAGGCAGATAAATGAAATTAATGTGTGCTACAAGTTATTAAACGTAAGACACAATCTTTGAAGAGATCAAAGATGTACATTTTTGAAAGATGGGAAGTAACACTATGCTTATCCAGCATAGACACTATGCTAAGGCATCTGGTTTTTTCCTAATGACTGTGACTAGAGAGAAAATTCAGCAGGTAAACCTGTGGTCTGATATAAAATTATCTTCGTGCTTGTTTTGTTTGGGGTATCTTTTTAGTACAGTTTTTAGCATGTGAAAGGAAATAAACTTTTAAAGAGAATTAGCTAACAGTTTGAATTCTCTCAGTGGTATCAATGCAGGTGAAATAGAATACATGTTTTTCTTGCTTGCTTTGTCCTTCTGTTTCTCAGTCCTTTTTCTGATTCTGGTGAGTAAATGGGAAAGAAGGTAGAGATTTTATGTGGTTCTTTGCATGTGTGGAAGGGACATGGTGATGTGATAACGTGGCTGTAACCAAAAAAGAAACAGGGAATTTTTGGTTTACCTTTTTTCTTCATTCTGGGCTCGGTTTTCCTTTTGTAACTTTTTTTTTGCTTAGCAATAGACAGCATTCTCCTGCAGCTGCCTAAAGGAAGTGGAGGAAGAATACTGAATGGTAACAATCTGTCTGCTTTCTCATGAATGTGGAGGGCATCTCTTCTGCAATGATCTCAATCTCTCTTTGAGGGAGAAAAGTGGCAAAGATACTTCTGAATATGGGTCTTCCATCTGGTACCAGCCAAGCCAACACACAGGCGGAGCCATAGTACTTGAAACATTCTGCTCTTGAATATACAAACAGCTTTTGTGCCTGCAGCGGTTATCTGTGATTTGTGTTTCTTGTGACTGCAAGCAAAGAAGGCAGCAGTTCTAGAGGAGACACAACTATTAGATTATCTTACCCAGCTGGCTTAAATTGTCTTAAAAAAGCATCACTTGTTTAGGAGGAACAGAAGTGATAGCTTAGTACAGTTGTTTTAGTATATTAATAAGAATGGATTTGGAAATTATATAGTACTGAACTCTGTGTCTTGCTATTGAAATGCTGTAAATTAAGTATTTTGCTTTTACAAAGGTTCTTCAAAAATTCTGAATTTTAAACTCTTCAACAAGGTCTATAGTGATGCCTTCATTGTATTGTTGCATCTGTTTTCTTTCTAGAAATTGGTTGCCCAAATGAAGCAAGATCCACAGGTAACTATTTACTTTTATATTGGATTATTTACTCTTAAAAATGCAGGAAATAACAGTGCATGAAGCTTGAGGTTTTAGGTTTTTCTTGACCATGTTCTTTCTTGCTAATGCAGTGTTTAGAAGAAAACTTAAAAGTTTTTAAACAATGACTGTTGGACAGTGTAAAACAAAACCAAAACTCTTGCCATTATGGAACCTTTTACCTCATATATATTCTCACTGGTTTAATTCAAGTGACCCTTGTGGCCTGTGGTGCCGTTCAAATGTGCAGTACATTTCTGATTCTATTAGAAGCAGTTCTTTGTAAAAGGTGCCATTATTAGAAATAGCTTTTTTTTTTTTTTTGAGTATCAGAAGCTTCACAGTACAAGAAGAGAAAAGATATTCTGTCCAAGAAGTTTTTTTCACATCATGTAGCTTCAGGCTACATTCACATTGGCTGTCTTAGGTGCCTTACCAGCACTGTAGTGTCCAAAGAGTGGGTATTTGGCCTTGGGAAGTTTCAGAGCTACTGAGGCTGGATAACTAGACTCCTTGCATAGGCAGCAGAAGTCATCCCTTTCCCAATCTTGTACAGCAGTTAAGTACTGTAGTGCGCTGAATGGAGAATTTGTGGAGTTCTCAAACCAGTCTGAAATGTTAAGTAGAGAGATAAAGGCAGCTCTCTTGAGGCTTGGTATTAAGTGCTCCCATCCCCATACAGGAGTAAATGCCCTGTAATTTTTCTGAATACATGTTTTTTCTGAGCTCAGTGAAGTAAGGAGACAGCTTTTAATAACTGTCAAGTAGCTGGACCCCTGACAGGGAGGGTTGAACAGGGAGTGCAGTGGTATTGGAAAATCTGTTTTCTAAAACTTCATTATTCTGATGGGTTTTGGGTAGTCTTCCTGACTGGGCAGGTCTGCTAACAATTAGACTACAAAGCAGTTTGTTTTCAGTTCATATCTGCTGAAAGTGAGATCATGCTGCAAGCAGCCATGCAAAGTTCCTAGAATCAGGAAGAGTAAACCTAGTCTCTGCTTTCAATGCTCTTTATGCATTTTTATTCCAGATTATTAAGTGGAATATAAAAGAAAGGAGGATGACTAGTCAATGTCTGGTGTTGCTAGAATTGGAGAAGAGTATCTACAAACTGATATTGTAATGCATTTCAAAGTTGAATAGAGGAATATAAAAATAGGGAATATGTCCTGAGCATGAAGTACCTGTAATGATATTAGTCCTTTGTTTTAATTTTTCTGTGTAGTACTGAACCTGCATAACCTAGTGTAAAAAGTTTACAATGCACATGAGGAAAAAAAGAAGTGGAAAAAGAGGAAAATTAAGGAGAACTTGCCTCCATGTCATGTTTCTGCAGAGCTTCACTGGTTTTAAACTATGGACAGATGTTTCTTTAAATTTTATTTTATTTTATTTTTAGTAGGAAAGAAAAAGTCCTGGTAAAAATTGTTTTCTGTCTGCATCTTTGTAGTGATGCTTATGGCTTTCAAATCTTAAGCTTAAGGAAGGGCCATTGTAAGCAAAGTACTGATATGAATGATGTGGTAAGGCAAATGAAATTCCCTTTAGTACAATCTAAGACATAAACATACACGAAATTAAGACTTAGATGTGTTCATCTTCATGTAACGTATGTCAGTTAAGATTTAATAGGTGTGTTTGATCTATACAGTTAAATGTATAGTGTTGTTTCATAAGTAGCACAGGTGAGAATGTTTTAGGTAAGATACCATAGCATGCTGTTATATATATTATGATCCTATGGTTCTATGTATTAACAAACATTTCTCATTTAATTTGTAAACTTGATGAAATGTACAAATGTGCTTTATAATGTGATTAGCACTAATGGATGTTTTAATGAAATCTTCATTCCAAACTGGGTCGTCTCTCTGAGTGCTGGAAAGGTCCTCTGATTATTGTTGCGCTCAGTAACTTAAGTAAGGCTTTTTTGAGCCTCTTGAATCTTATTGGCTGAACATCCAGAGGTGCTGTATTTGTAGTACACTGTGCAAAAACAAAACAAAAAAAACAAACCACCTTCCTGCTACTACTCCATGTTAACAAATGGAATATCTTTCTCACAGATATTTTTTCTTTCTAATCAGAACGCTGATTTGAAGAAACAGCTTCATGAACTTCAAGCCAAAATCACAGCTCTGAGTGAGAAACAGGTAGGGAAACAGATGTATTTTTAACACCCTGTTCTAAAGATGTCTCTTTTCCCAGCTTCCAAGAGAGCTGCTAAATTTTTAAGTGCAAAAATAAGCGTGGGCAACCAGACATTTTTGATTTTTATAGGATTGCTCAACAAAAGATAGGATGAGTTATTGTAAGTCTGTCAAACAAGTAACTTGTTTAATCAGTGGAAGCTATAGCATTTTTTCTTGTGTTGAAACTAGTGTTTTATATTAAGAGAGATGGGAAAATGGATGAATTTTGTCACACTTTTTATTATTATCTTGAAACCTACTCTAAACCAGCCCGTTCTGGTTTAGGCTAATATCTGGATTTTGTCTTAGTTGGGCCACACTATGTATGTGGGTGAGTATGCTGGAATTTGTCTTCATGTCTAGCCCAACTAAATGTCAGTTATGGGTACCTAATAGACAATTTAGAAATTAGTTGGATGTTTTGAACTAAGTTGCAATTGTCTTATGCCTGTCATTTGGTGGGAATTTTCTTTGACAGGTCTAAAGTATGAGCAATAATTACAACTGAATGTTTAATAGAAAGGTTATTGAATTTGAAGATGTGCTGTGTGGGTAACTAGAAGAAAAGTAACACTGAGAGATCTACAAAACTCTTCCTCTTTTGTTTTTAAAAAAACAAAACAGCAACACATATGCAAACCCCACATACACCATACCATCCCGCTCCCAGCTAAACTGACTTAAGCAGTTCCTTAATTTTATTGCTTAATGTGTCAATAATGGAACCAAATAAGGCCAATAGACAGCACCTTTGAAGAGGTGAAACATTTTAGAACTTGTGCATAGGCAGAAATATAGCTATGCATCAGTGTCAAATCTAGATACCTACGTTCACCTGTTCCTAGCTGCATGTGTGCTCTTTTGAGATTTACCTTTCCTAAGAAAATGGGCAGATAGTGATTGACATGTATCTAGAAATCCTGTTTACTAAAAGATTATAGCAAAATCTTTTAGTAGGGGAACAGTGAAGCTAGGAAGAGATATGTAAGTATAATAAAGAAAATGATTTTTTAATGAGAACACTAGTTCAACAAAAACTGAGGTTTTGCTGATGTGATAGCGTGCCTCTCTTGAAGATGATTTATTCTCTAAAACCAGCATGAGCCTCTGCATGTGGCTGTGTCTCACAGCAAGAAGTTTCAGGATTCTCTGGTAAGCTCTGGATGCCCGTGGTAATTTCAAAATTAGCTTATCTTGAGGCCATGAAGCAAGTTGGATTGACTACTCGTTCTCATAATGAGCATGGACAGGCAGTGAGATAGCAAGTGGAATGTAAGCAAGGAAGTACATCTTACCAAAATTTTTAAACCTGTATTTGTAAGTGTTTAAAGTCAATGCTGCAGAGTTGTCTGTACTAATATGTATTTTAAATTACCCCTCACTAGAAATGCAACTGTATCTTTTCTGCTCAAAGCTACAGCTCAAATGTACTACAGTGCGCTTGTTCATGGGATGAACATGGGTTAAGTTTCCAAAACTTAAGTTTGAAATACAAGTTTCTGACTTCACTTCTACCACACAGCGGATGCAGTCACTATGGAGTCACAGTACAGTTTTCTTCTTTGTATTTTGTAGTTTTGATTATCAGAACAACAATAGTGAACTTCTCTACGATTGTTCAAGTTTAAAAATTTTGTTACATCTACTGCTGGACTACAGAGCTGGCAGTGTCCCAGATGACGGTGTTGTTAAAGTAGTATGGCTGCTAAAATGCAAGAGTCATGGCAAATGTGAATTCTGGGAAATTAACTACAACTTCCCAATGCGAAGAGATGCCAATTCCCTCTTATTTGTAGGAATCTGTTGTATAGATATCAGTGGCTTAGCAATGTAGAGTTGAGCAGCATCTTAGGGACTACACAAAGCCCTTTTTTCTGTTCTTACTTTCATTTTTTATTAGGAAAAATAATAATTATCAGTTGTTTTATGGGGAGAATATTATTTAACAATTTAATTTTCACATAGTATGGAGAAGTGTGCAGTTTTGCATAGTAAGTAAATACCTTACATCGTGCAGTCCCTGTCTTAAGAAGGAGTGCAACATGTGTTATCTGTCCTCTTGTTTAGAGCCAAGTAGTTTCGATGCCTGATGTCTAGTGAATAAACTTTGAGGGCCTAACTCCACAGTTATGGGAAGCATAATTATCACTGTTCGATAGGCTTTTAATGAAGTGGGAAAAACTAAGGTTCCAGCCTATGCAGTGTCCGTACTGGAGACAGTGGCATGGAGCTGAGATCCTGGTGTTAGAGGGGCAGAATAATGAAATATTTCTGGCTTCTGAAATGTTATGTCACCCTAATGCACAGGTTTTCTTTTCTTTCTTATTTAATGAAGTTGCCTGAAGGCTTGTGCAAGAACCAAGTCAGTGGTAGGTTAGCTAAAAGCTTTTAGTTGCTTTAGGACTTCTCTCTGTTTCTGAAGCATTGTGAGAGTAGTGCAGACACTTGCTGCCAGTGCTGCAATGATTCGTAGTGGCTAAGGTGTCTTGCTGAGAATTAATAATGACAGTTCTGTTCAGAAGTTTGTGAAATCGAGGAGATCTGGCAAAGTACAAAAAGAAAGCGGGTAGGCTGTACAGTGTGTAGGCTTAAACCTAAAGAGGTTTGTTAGCTGATGCAGGGTTGAACTGTTATAGCATAAGGTATGTCATATATTCGTATGTTTTTTTGAAAATGTCAAAGAGGTGAAAATAAATGCTTTGATTTGTTTCACCTGAGAAGAGATGGAGCAGTGTATGCTGAGTGTGTTATCTCATGAAAGAAAACGTGCAAAAAGAGGAAAAAGTTAAGATAGCTTGTGTTTAAAGGGCAGTAAGCATTTTCCTTTGCTAGTCTCTTTATGTTAGTACCACAGAGTTCTAATTTATGCTTACATTTTTTTCTAATCTGAAGGCAACAAAGTGAATTCGGTTTAACGGTCTTGCTCCTCAGCCGTAAATATGAGAGCTGCAGTTTGGAAACCCTGAATGCATTGCTTTTAAAACTGATTTCTTCTTCCTTCCCCCACACTCAATAAAGAGAAGTCAAGAGTAACTTTGTGCATAACAGTTGTAATTGCCAAATCTAAGCTTGGGTTGTAAACACAAATTTATTCTGTTGCTGTGGAGCACTGGGGTTTTTTTATTACATTTTCACGTCTTTAGAAGAAAGTCTTAGCAGTCTTTCCTCACTATTTGTTCTGTGATATTGTCTCCCGTTGATGTTCTGATTTGTAGACTTACCCACAATTACTTATCACTACTCAGCTTTTGACTGGGTTAAAGATACTCTTTATAGTAAAAAACATAAAGAATGTATTTTTTAATATTTCTGTGAGAAAGTTTGCCAGTGTATACCTTTTTTTACTTTGGGAAGGTGGAGTGTAGAGATTGTTACCAGTGACACTAGTGAAAGACTGAGGGAGAGCAGACCTAGCATAGAGGAGCAGGAGGAATGTAATCTTCATGTAACACTTGTTTTTCTGCCTCTTTTCTCCCATAGTCGGTTTAAAAAAAATTAATATGAACTTAGAGATGATGGAGTACATATCGTAACAGTATTTATCTTCAGTGACAAAGAAGAGGTCATGTTTATTTGACTAAAGAACTGTAAAGAAAGAAGTGGGCAGCAAAAAATGCCTTTTTTTTGAAGCAGTATCAGGTCAAATGCAGAGGAATTTCTGCATGTGTTCTTATCACAATCTCTTGGAAAAGTTGAGGCAATATTCTGTCTTAAATGTGGAAGAAAGCTTACAAGAATAATCTTTTGACTCTGTGGTAAAAAGGTGATGATGATAAGCACGTACTAAAGAAACCACACGGCTCTTTTTCTGTATTTGAAAATAAAATGTCACTTGCTGTAGTTGCAGTGAAATTCATTGAATCTTCAAAAAACTCACTTGTTTTCTAATGCATTTGCTCTTGACATGGAAAGCATAAAGTGGATGCCTTTGTTATTTTGATTTCTGAAGATCTGTATATATGTAGGAAAAAGTACTCAAAAATAGTTTTTGAGTCTTTTGAGTTGTTTTTTTTTCATGAGTACTTGAGGTTTTATTTTTTCATGGGCAAAAAACTTGACATACTTTACTGTGAAGAAGAGTTGAAATTCTGGAATATAATTAGAAAAAACGCATACCACAAAAGCAAACTTTTCTCTATTATTATGAATCGGCAAATCTAGTGAATTTTGCTTATATTTAAAGTTTGCAGCAAACTGAGGTAGATGAGGTTATTCTAAATCCTGTATGTTCAGAGTGAGACTCCTTTTAAGCTTGCCACTAAATAGCAGGTTATGAGAAAGGGGATTTGGGAAAGACTTAGAAAATGGTAGTGTAATTTAACTATGGTTTTGTATAGTTTAATAAGTGTAAACATGTGGTTTAGATTGACAAAGGAAACTTGTTATTGAAGTCTTCAAAAACTGTCAGGAATAGCTTTAAGCATTAATGTTGCTATATTTATTGCATATACCATAACTGAGTAATGAAAAGATTGGTAATGTGCATTAATTCATCCTAAGAGACTGTTCTTCTTGAACAGTTGTCAATCATAGTAAAGGTGATTTTTTTATGGAGGCTTTTTGAACACATTACCAGAAAATTGTACTTGAAACATCTTCCATTGTGTTCTGTAAAGACAAGAAGCAGTGATTTGGTGAGAGGAAAGTAACTGCAGAAAGCTGGAGGGCGGGAAGGAAACTGGGTACAGTTAACAGGTAGCAAAGAGCACTTTGAAATGCTTGCGCGTAAGAAGGTGGGCAAGGTATGCCGGTATGTTGTAGATACACCTGATGAACACCAAGAGAACTTCAATGCTCAAAACCTGGAAATAGATAATGAAGTCACTTAATTCTCACTCTTGTCTGAAGTTTCTGATACCTCCTTTCTCCCAGGTTTCGTCATGAGCATATTAAAATGCCAGTTACTCTGTCAGCAATGGACCAAGTGTGCAAATACGCCATATGGACACTTAGTTACTCATAATCTGGGGCACGTGATACTTAGTTTTAGTTCCAGTTGTTTATCTGGGACCGCACGTATTATTAAACACTGATCTTTTTTAAGTAAACGCATGAATGATAAAGATATGCTAATTTCCATCCAACTGCAAGCATCCATTTATGCCAACTGTTTATAAAGCAGTATTAAAATATATGAAAAACAAGTGTTCGTAGATTCCTTTCTTAGGTAGTTTGGAGTAGTCACTCATTTTTCCTGTCAAAAAGATACTAGTCTATCTGGACATAAGGAGTGCGTCAGTGCATTGTCAGACCCTTTTGAACCCTCTTATCAGTGTGATCAGAACTTGTTCAGAAGGTGAATGTTTGTTTGAGAAATATGCATAAGCTTACTGTTTTAATCTTTGGTATTTATTTAATGTGCATCCAAATTTTGTGTGAAAATGTGAATATAATGACTTCTCATTAAGTTATCATCCTCTGTATTCTCAAGATATACTGACTGAAGCAAATTTTGAATGTTGCACAGATGACAGTAGGTAGGCAGAGTGCATGCATCTCTCCCTGCTGCCTCTTTTGCCACAAACACTCTTGCAACACTTATGATCATTTATATATGACTGAAATATTGCTAAGCTGTCTCAGACCTTTTGTAATGCTTAAGTCATGATTAAACACATACTTGCATCTAAACTTGGGTTTCCCCTTCTTCTCCTAATGTAACTCCACCTAGACTTTTCACTGTCAGTTTTTTAACTTAATTTTTGCATATCTAATGTACATTAGCACTGGAGTAACTCAATTTGGGAAATGCCAGTGACCATTTTGTGATATCACAAAAAAAGAAAAACTCCCCACACATCCCCCCTGTTACTCTTCATTCAGCACTGATTTTCAGGCTCAACTTTTAACTTTTGAGTTCATGCTGTATTTAAAACAGATTTGGAGGCAGCTGGAGAACTTTTTTAATTGAACCTAATTGGATACATTTTTTCTCTCCATATAAGCAAAGGCATAACTCCAAAATAGCCTGCTCTGCTTGAAAATTAACATTGTAGAATAGAAAGCGGGCAATTAAATTACAGTATTTCCTTGAAAATCCCTTACTGATGGTGAGAGTTGGTTATTAGTTGCTCCTGCATGTCTTGACTTGCTGGATAACATCACACATCAGTAGTTATTTCAAGGCCTACTATTCCCTTTTCCCTTTTATACTTGAAAAAAACAGAAGTGAAGCATTAGATGGTGATGACTGGGATTTAGGTTGTTTTGTATAGCACCCATAAAGGCCTCTTAGTTGGATACTGGGAAAAGGGATTAAATCTACTAATGAATTTTTATAAGTGAAGACAGATTAAAGTAGTCCATTCTGCTCTGTTCTTCATGCTTCAGTGGAACAACTTCACAGCCACAGAAACAGTATTTTGATTTATTTGGAGTGTATCAGGGTTAGGAAAGGAATCAAATCCAGGGATCAGCTTTTCAGAGCCCTATGAATCTTTAGTTGCTATTGGAGTTATTTGGTCCCAGCTCTTCTGAAAGTGTGTTGAATTTTGAAAGGGAGAAGAGAGAAAGGCAGTGTGTCCAGTGCTTAGAATACAGACAAAAACTGGTCTTTGCTGTTTGTTCTCTGCTGCCTGGTACTTGATTTGAAAAGAAGCCACTTCCTGAGATTGTGGGTTTTTTGCACTGTGAGTTACTGACTGTAGTACAGCTATGGGCTAAAATAGTTTTATTATTAAATAATGGTATAACAGTACTACACCAAGAACAAGACTAGGTAGACAGTGTTAAGTGGTGTTTTCCAACATATGGGTCATGCATATACACCTTCACAGTGCATTGTGGAACCACTTGGTTCGATTCCTCGTACATAGTTTTGGAGAGGACTGAGATGAATCTGATAACGTGTTGAGGTGGTTTAGAGAGAAGATGATACACTAAGGAAGCATGAGAGGGCCAAATGCACGTACACTTGAAAGGAAGTTTACTTTCAGCTTTGACTTTTCTATTTGAATGTTATCTGCCCTTATTACTTAGTCACTATGATTTTTTCCCCCTCATTTTATTGTGGATACTGTGATAGGCTCAGGCTTTGAAGGGATTAAAGAGAGAACAAACCTACAAAATTAAAGGGTAAGAATGCACTTCATGGAGTTTCATGAAATCTCTGTGCCTTCTGTATTGACTCTGTTGTAGGGAGAGAATGCATTCTTCATCTTTAGGACATGTTCACTGAAATGATAATCTATACATTTTCTATCCACGAAAATAATTAAGAGTGTATTATTTTCTTCAAATATAGGCCAAGTCAAAGTGAATCCACCCATTTCCAGTCATTATACACAGTCACTTCCTTTCACTGTTGTATTTATTTCTGGGTTAACTTTTCAAGTACTTGTTCTGACTTTCAGAAATTCAAAAATGTGTAGTGTCTTTAGAGCAACTTCTCCCCTGCTTTTAGATTGCAAGTTAGCCGAGATGTCTGACACGGTAGCAAGGTAGGTGGTGGCCAGATAAAATGTACGTTTTCTAGGTGTGGTTTTGGTTTTGTTTTAATTTTGTTTTGCTCTAGGAGTATTTCTTTATTTCCTCTTTTATGCTAAGTTTGTCAAAACTGGTTGTGATGTGCAAGGTGTCTTCTTCAACTTTGCTCCCTAATTATAATGTAACAGGTAGATTTAGGTAGTAGTGACTCCAGAATTATGATGGAAATTTTGCTGGAATGAAGTTTGAGCTGCTGTGGGATTCAGTAGAGTGATGGAGATAGAGTACTTCCCAGGAGGCAATTCAGACAAGAGAACCTCATTTTCACTGTTCTGTGTTGCCTTTATGAAGGCCCACCTCTCACTCTGCTGACTGAAAAAACACTTGTAGGAAGATTAGGCATCAGTTCAGTACTTGTTTTCACTACAACGTTTATCTGATGTATTCCAAGGAAAAGAATTCACGTTCTATTCTTTCTTTTTTTAATAGTAAGAAATTCTAAGTGTCTTGTTACAGTAGACTTTTTAAAACTAACAAGGAGAAAGGCCCACAACTGTTCTGAGGAGCTCAAAGTGCCTTTGGGTACAACTGCTCTTATAATCCAAACCCGTACACCAGAGGCAAAACTCTTCTCTTTTGGCATTAATAAACACCTTATGTTGTGACTTCTCCAAAAACTACAGTCAGAGGAACAAATGCTGCCTCTTTCCCCCCAAACCCCAGAAAGGCAAAGAGTATCTGAGAATGGGCCAAGCTCCTACCAAACGTTCCAACAGAAGTACACATACCCCACACCCAAAACCACCGTTAAGAAAAAAGATCCAGTTGCAAGGTCAACCTCAGTGCAAACTTTGTCCTCAGAGCTGGCTGCTAACAGGGCTTCCCCTAGGGCTTCTGCAGTCCTGCCTTCGACACTTTTGGTTCAGACACACTCCTGTCCCCATTCTGCTCCAAGTTAATTGCATTCATCTCTCAGCGTGACATGGCTGTAATGCCACCACCACCCAGACTTAGTGAAGAGTTCTACTACATGACCCCAAAATTATTACAGCCCTCAGCATTTCTACTGGTCTTAGAACGTGATGTTGTTCTTAGACACTGTTAGTGGAAAATTTAATTTTATAGAAATTTATACAACTAATTTTCCAGATATTAGGTGGGGACAGAGGTGCTTTCTCAGATTTACTGGTTATCCCAGCCAGTCCAGGAGAGCACAGACACTCTATTCTGGGTTGTAGGCATAATTGCAATTAAAAAAACCCAAACAAAAAAGAAAATACTACTGCAACATGCCTCAGACGGTGGTGAATTTTTAATCCACAACCCATTTCTCTTCTCATACAGAAGTTTATGAAAGATTATGTAACCAATTAGTCAAACCTTGTCTTTTCAAGGAACAGACTTCAACGAAGGAGATCTTAGAATATTTAGTATGGTTTGATACATGTAACTAAACACAGAGAAAACTCTAGTACCATAAATGGTAAAATGAACTTTTTATCTCAGCATTTTCTAGCCTTAATCAGCATATTGCATGAGCTGATCATTAATATTTTAAAGGCAAATAAAGAATGTAATGAAATTTCAGAGACATCTGACCTACTAAGATATTTTTGAAAGCTAAGGCTCAAAATGACTGTATGTGTGTCAGTTAAGTGGGTCTCCTGCTAACTCAGGAGAGGTCAGAAGGGAAGCTAACTATCTGCTAAGTGCCATAATACACATGCTGTTTCAAACCCACATTCCTGAATAGAGAAATTTAAAAGCTAGCAGAACAGCCACCATTCAGAGATATAATTAAGTGAACTATGAAGGTGGAGGAGATTTTATCACCTGCAAGGCTTCAAATCAGCAGCGATTTTCATTCAAGCAACTTTTGAATAATTTGGAACCCACCAAGATTTTTCTGAGACGTGCATTGTGTTTAATTACACGGAGCTAAAGCTAAATGATTTGAACCCCATTATGAAATGATGGAATAAAGTGTTGACATCACTTAATATAGCTAAAAGAAATATGCAGGATAAAGAAAGAGGAAAGGGCAAAACCTGTTTATTTACCTTTTACTTTCTAAAAAGTGCTACACAGATTACTTCATACTCACTGTGTCAGTGCTTTCAGAGCACTCCTGATTATTGTGGGGAATGTACAAGTCTATTAAATACTAACACTATTTCTGAAGGAAATTAATTTAAAACTAGCATTTATATTCAAAACTAAAAAACAGTAAAAGCAATGCAAAATGTTAAGTGTGAAACTTTGTTCTTGAGCATGAGGACAATAACTGTCTCTTCCTATTCAGATATAACACCTGGCATATTACACATGGAATTAAACCTATCACTGCTATATTGCAGTCCAAGGCGATGTTACCATAAATTAAACAGGTACACTGTATTAGTGTCTGATGTAGTGACACATCTGCTGCTGCAGGGCTCTCCTACTCAACTTTGATTATTGCCTGTGTTCTTGAAAGGAAAATGAAGGGTTAGGGATACAGAACCTGACACATTTTTATATTATTATAATGCACCTTCCTACTGCAAAGTATAAAAAAAATGTGTATGGTGTTTACTGCAAAAAACAAAGACACAATAAAACTATCAGCTGTGTTTTTGCCTGGGTTATCAAGGAAAACGCATTGTAGAGCATCAGTAAGTTAAATCCAGCTGGTATGACTGTGTCTAAAGATGTTTGGCTATATATTTCCTTTCTTTTAAATATCTTAGTTCTATGACTAATACTACATCTAGCAATTTTTGGTGACCACAAAAAGACAAATATCCTGTTTGCAGGTCCATCCAGCTGGCAGGCTAGTTTACCCAATAGACCATTTTGCTTGTCTGCAGTTGGTGAGATTGCTTGACTTCTTGCAGCACCCAGAGACGTTTGCATTCTAAGTGTTGGTTTCTGTGGGTTCTTTAAGTTTTCTCTTTATAGTTCTCCATTTTCAATGGAATTTAAAGGCCTTCATACAACTAAACTAAGAAGAACAATAGATACAAGGCCAAAATTTAAAATGGCTTCATATTAATGTTTACTGAACTCTAGCCATAGGATTTCTTGGATTTTAGAATCTGAATTGACACTCCCTGAGGGCCTGACCCAATGCTCTGTTAACAGGAGATGCATGTAGCTCTGAACAAAAGGGTGTAGAGAATATTCTAGAATCCAAAGTGATCAACAAATTCATAATAGCTCCTAAAGACACAACCTATCATAATTATAAAATCCTCTCCAAAATTTTTTTCCATTAACAGAGCAAAACTGAATTTGTAGTATCTGCATTTCTTATTTAACTAAATGGTATTTTGCTTTAAAATTAAGACCTTTGCAAAAATTTCATTCTTGATTCGAAACTGTCAGACAAAAGCTACCCAACTAATTGAGTGCATTTAAAAGTAATTTAAGAGAAATTATTGAGTCTCTCACCAGTTCTCCATAAAGAAAACTGTTATAAACTCCAAATTTGTTTTGTGATAGTCATGTCTAAGTGAATATTTAAGGAAATTAGCATACACTGTTACATTTAAAGACAAAATCTTTCAAATCATTTCTGTCTTGTAGCTATAAATACAAATTAGTCTCATTTGCTTTTTGAAAAGCAGCCTCGTATCTGATCAAAATGCATCTTCTCCATTTCAGCACTGCATCTAACACCAAAACCCATTAACACAGTAACTTTTGAAGGACCACAATATAAAAAGGACATTAAGCTATTAGAGAGCATCCAAAGGAGGGCCATGAGGATGGTGAAGGGTCTGGAGGGAAAGCCTGTATGAGGAGCAGCTGAGGTCGCTTGGCCTGTTCAGCCTGGAGAAGAGGAGACTGAGGGGAGACCTCATTGCAGTTACAACTTCCTTGTGAGGGGAAGAGGAGGGGCAGGCACTGATCTCTCATGATCAGTAGCAGAACTTGAGGAAACTGCACAAAGCTGAGTTAGGAGATGTTTAGGTTGGATATGAGGAAAAACCACCCAGAGAGTGGTTGGGCACGGGAACAGGCTCCCCAGGGAAGTTGGTCACAGCACCAAGCCTAACAAGAGTTTGGACAAAGTTCTCAGGTACACCATATGATTTTTGGGGTCTTCCGTGCAGGGCCAGGATTTGGACTCTATGGTCCTGATAGATCCCTTCCAACTCAGCATATTCTATCATTCTATGATTCTGTTAAAAGCAGACTCAATGAAAGTACCTTGATAGGTCACCAAACAACATGGTAGAAGTTCAAAATAAGAGAATAATATTCAGTTCTCTAAACATCAGTAGAATTACTTGACACACTTATAAGATAACCAGTTCCCCTACAAAGAGACATTTTCTCCGTAAGATATAAAAAGCAGACCTGTTCTAGTAAGCAGAGGAAATTCGAACATTTAGGACAGAGTGAGATTTTACTCATTTTCATTCATTTGAAGGGGATGTTACTGTCCCAATAACTCATTTCTGAAGAGTCTCATTGTATGCAAGAAACACCTATCAAACTAGCCTTTAAGTGAAGGATTCCTGCATATTACAGAACACAAGATGTTGAGAAAGTAGTTCTTATACAGCAGGTAACATTGAATCTTGGGCAGCCGGTAAGTAGTTCTCGTTTAGAAAAATCCTTAGAAATTGTGCTTCTGTTTTTTTACTTCCAAGTTTCAAACAGAGAGCAGTACCTTTAGGACACACAAGTTTAATTGCACAGCAGACAGATGTTAGGAGCTTAGTGTTCTGGGATGCTATAAAATGCTTTCCCCAAATTATTTACTTGGAGAATAGGATATTTCTGTTTCTTGAGATATATGGCAAAATTTAGACTGAGCTGGAGAATCCAAGAATGTTGTTTTGTCCAAGGTGATCACTGAAGCATTTATTACCAGCCCAGAGGTGTGTGGAACTTCGATGCTAGAAAGCTGACAATCACGCACTTCCACACCACTCTGGGCTGGCCACAACTCTAAAGGACAAACTGCTGCTCTGAAAAGCTGCCATACTGGAGTGAAAATGAAGCCGTTTATAAAGAGAATGCATAGATATGGAGCAAGACTCCACAGGCTGAAATACTGCCAAGTATTTGAAATTTCAGAAGTCTAAAATAAAAAGATAGCCACTTGCTGTTCTGCAGGACATCAGACAGCTCTAAAGCATCAAAAGTGTCAAAAATTCACATCGCATATTATAGTTCTGATGCAATTTTTCTGTCTGTTTTTAAAGGAAGAATAATGTAAACAAGTTCTGCCTTCTATAAACAGTACAAACCATCACTGGCTCATTTCTGGTTCCTGCACAGGGCAGCCTAGGTTCAACACTTTAACACAGTAATGTCCATTTACTATTGACACACTGCTAATATTTTACCGAAGATACCTTGAGAAAGAAAAGGCAAGGGGGAAAAAAAGGGAAATACAACTAACTTGACTATTTTTAACTTACCTCACCTAACTTTGGAGGGAGTTTACAGGAGAAAGAAGATAATGCTCACCACAACTCAGAAAAGTTGCAGTCCTGTTTCCCTGTCTAATCTCTACTTGCTCAGTGTTTCCCAGTGTCCATTACTGCTTTCATACCTGCTTTTAAGGGAAGCTGTCCAACTGTGCCATGTATTTACCTCATTCCTACTTGGACTATACCTATTCACTGGAGACGAAGCCCTTTTATCAGCCCACTTTCTATTTCTGGAAGGCAGCAAAGAGGAGAAACTTTGGAGAGAAGGAGAGATGCATCACCTGAAAGGATGATGCAGCTTGTGTGTATCCTGTTTGTGCTGACAATATGCTGTGGTGGTTTGCAACTGAGAAGTGTCCCTGAAGCAGGCATGTGCTTTCAATGTGCTGGGAAAAGTTTGAAGAAAATAGGTAGCAAATGTAGTCTCATAAGAAAACAAAAATTGCCTATTGTTAAGTTTTAGGTAATTTAATGTTTGTCTTTTAACTGCTCTGGTAAGGAGATAAATGCTGAACTTTACTGAAAATACGCCTCAATCCCTCTTTTTAAAAACTATTTTCTTTGTATTTTCCTGATGGTTTGTGAAAGACTATAAACAAGTTACTGAGGAAATACTGTTTAAGAACTGTGGTAGGGCTGATGATAACACTTTGTACTGTCATTATGTGAAGTTACTGAAGCACTATGCAGAAATGAAGAAAATCAGGTTGCACTTCTTTGCTTTTTCTTCCTCTTAAGCCAGTGGTTCCAGCTCTGTGCATCCAGAGCACCAAATTCACCATATTTTGAAGACAAAACTCAGTTAAGTATCCCATACCTTGTGGTTTTCTGGGTTGTGATTATATGGGCTCTTCAATTATGCTTTGAATTAGCTGCTGTGAAAGTAGTGACCTGTGCTCCTGCCTGGTCTAGCTGATGATTTCTGCTGCTCACTTGTACCAGAACCTAGTGCTCATGTTGCTGTGTGGTAACTGGCGTTCAAAAGTTGTCTGGCTGAACACTAAGTCTGAGATGTTTTCTGAGCATTTATCTGGTTTGCTTACTTGACTTGTGTATAGTTGAATGAATGCAGCTTTCAGCATAAGGGAAGTGGCAGAAAGGAAGGGCTGAAACAAAGGAAGGGAAAAACAGCTTTCATTTGACAACTGCCTGAATTTATTCTGGACCAAACAGCTGTGTAACCACAGCTTTGAATCCATTCTGTGGCTTGGTACTTTCCCTTTCCAGGGATGCAGTTAGAGTAAATGTACCTGCAGCTCCTAAATGGCAGAAAGGAAGGTAGGCTGTGTCTGTCTTGCTTCTCCCACTGGAATAGTGGATCCACATAGTAGCTCTATGCACAACACATGACAGTACATCCAAATGACTGCATTGAAGTATAGAGGATGGAGATTGTTACAGTTGCACATGCAAAATTTCTGTTAAACCTTTGCATTTTGTTTGTCACTGTTGATACTATTTTCAGTATAACCTAACACAAGAAGGATGAAGATGAAGCACAGAAAGAAATTTAAAATAGTTCTTGAGTGTTCTTTGAAGAACTGAATTCCTTCAACTCGAGTTGTACATAGGAAGAACAGCTGAGAAGATTTTTGGAAGCTGACAGCAGAGAGCAACTGGAATTCTTAAGGCATTATGGTTTTTGTTTAGCAAATTTCAAACAGAGTTCGTTGGAGACAGAGCTTTTAAATTCCGCTTGAGAACTTACGTTGCAAGTCCTGAGGGTTTTAATTATAGATCGTGTACACTGGAGCCAAGAAGGAAGCAATGAGGTATCTTTGAAATCTCATACAGCCAAAGCCTTTGTTTATAGCTTAGTCTCTGACTTTGACTAAAATGACTAATGGACAACAGAAGAATCAGACTGTAGGTATAGTCGTTCCTGGACCCCACTTACAAAAAAGGAGGAAGTCCCTAAATTCTGCTGAGAAGGATGTGAATTTTCAACAGCTGCTTTTGTTTTCAGTGGTCTCACACAGCCATAGCTACAGCGAGAATTTGTTCTGTACTCAGAGCTTGGTTAAAAAGAATTGGGTTGGCTTTTATGCTTGAATTGGAATAGAAACAAGGGGTTTTTTCCTTCTAAGTTCTGCAGAGTTGATTCAAAATTAATGCTATTTGTTTGGGACTTTTTTGTTGTGTTGGTGGTGCATGGCAAAGCTTTGGTAGCATGGAGGCGACAGGGTTTGTCTAAGAATCTGCCAGAAGCTTCCCCTGTGTCTGACAAAACCAATACCAGCTGGCTCCAAGATGAACCTACCACCGGCCAAGGCTGAGCCAATCAGCAATGGTAGTAATGCTTCTAAATTAACATATCTAAGAAGAAAAAAAAAAGTTGCTGTGCAGAAGAAAATTGCAGCCAGAGAAGGGAGAAGTTAAAACCTGTGAGAGAAGTAACTCCACAAACATCAGGGTTGGTGAAGGAGGAGTCAGGAGGTGCTCCAGGCATTGGAGCTGAGATGCCCTGACAGCCTGTGTAGAAGACCATGGTGAGTCAGGCTGTGCCCCTGNAATGCTTCTAAATTAACATATCTAAGAAGAAAAAAAAAAGTTGCTGTGCAGAAGAAAATTGCAGCCAGAGAAGGGAGAAGTTAAAACCTGTGAGAGAAGTAACTCCACAAACATCAGGGTTGGTGAAGGAGGAGTCAGGAGGTGCTCCAGGCATTGGAGCTGAGATGCCCTGACAGCCTGTGTAGAAGACCATGGTGAGTCAGGCTGTGCCCCTGCAGCCCATGAAGGTCCTTGGTGGAGCAGATCCACCTGCAGCCTATGGAGGATCCTACATATGAGTTAAGTGGAAGCCCAAGGGAGTCTGTGACCCTGTGGGAAGCTATTGCTGGAGCAGGCCTCTGGCAGCTGGAGAGAGAAGCCCATGCTGGAGCAGATTTTCTGTCAGGACTTGTGACTCCATGGGGATCCATGCTGGAGCACTGCATTCCTAAAGGACTCCACCCTATGGAAGGAACTCACATTGGAACAGTTAGCGATAGACTGTAGCCTATGGGAAGGACTCATACTGGAGAAGTTTGTGGAGGACTGTCTCCCATGGAAGGGACGCCATGCTGGAGCACAGGAAGGAGTCCCCCCCCTGAGGTGTAAACAGTGGCAGAAACTACTTGTAAGGAACGGACCATAACCCTCATTCCTGCCTCCTTGTGCTTCTGGTGTGGGGAAGGTAGAGAACTGGGGATAAAGTTTAGGCTGGAAAGGTGCTTTTAACATTTGGGTTTACTTCTCATTATTCTACTGTGATTTCATTGGTAATGTATTAAATTTAATTTCCCTGAGTTGAGTCTGTTGTGCCCATGACAGTAGTCGGTGATGATCTCTCCCCATCCTTATCTTGACCCATGAGCCTTTTCTTATATTTTCTCTCCCCTGTCCAGTTGAGGAGGGGAGTGATAGAGCAGCTTTGGTGAGCACCTGGTGTCCAGCCAAGGTCAAACAACCACAGGAGTAGATTTGTGTTTGTTTTTTTTAGACTTTAAACAAATGTACGGATCGAGCTGTTAAGTTAGACAACTTTTCTGTATTAATGTTTCAAGGTGTAGCTGAGTCTAACAGAAAGCTAGCAGTATGACTTACCCAAAACCACGTTAAGAATCAAGAATTCCAGTGGGTAACTTCAATCTAATGTTGTAGGGCATCATTTTGGATTAACACATTGCAGTTATTCTTAAGACATTTATCACTTGGTCATTAAAAATAAAGCTCAAAGCATGCTAAAGCATGAGAATACAGACATTCCGATTTAATTAAAAAAGTTACCTTTTTGGGTAGGCACTTTTAAGAGGTTTCCTGTTTCTTCCAAGCAGGGCAGGCTCTGGTTTTCCTTCTCTTCTGCCCCCTGCTTGATATGGTAGCAGGGTGATGGGTAAGGACATCTGAGAGGAAATAATACATCTGTGAAACTTGAACATGCTTCTCACTGATGTGCTGATGCAGTCAGGTTGTTTCTGGACAAACAAGTTGCCAGGTTTGTCAGAAAGAAATTGTAAATGACCAAGACTAACATAATGGAGCTTAGAAATGGTCAACAAACTCCCTCCTACCCCACCAAACTACCACAACCACTACAATGAAAAATGGAACTCCAAGAAAATTTTCTCTTCCTATTGTCAACCTACATCCTTACAGCCCTAAGGAGTGTGGAACTCTCAGAGACACTCACTGACAGTAAGTGGGGATGGGCTTTGTTACATTCTTTGACCCTCGCTTACATTTGTTACATTAGAAGAGCACTGTTAATAGAGCACATAGTTTGACTCTAGAGACACAGACAAACTCCTGCAAGATGCTTCTTGGAAGTGAGTTATGATTCAGTGATAAGAAATAAGATTGTTATGACACGGGAAAGGGAAAAAGACGGAGAAGTTCAGGGATGAGGTACATTCAAAAGCATATAATGCAAGTTTTATTTTTGTAATGTACATTCAGGGCTAATACCAAAATTGGTGATTTGATGGGATATGGTAAATGGAAAACTGTAAGTACAAAGGGAATTATAGAGGTCATCTAGTCCAACCTCATGCTCAAAACACATATGAACTTCATGAATACAGAGTGNCTGACAAAACCAATACCAGCTGGCTCCAAGATGAACCTACCACCGGCCAAGGCTGAGCCAATCAGCAATGGTAGTAATGCTTCTAAATTAACATATCTAAGAAGAAAAAAAAAAGTTGCTGTGCAGAAGAAAATTGCAGCCAGAGAAGGGAGAAGTTAAAACCTGTGAGAGAAGTAACTCCACAAACATCAGGGTTGGTGAAGGAGGAGTCAGGAGGTGCTCCAGGCATTGGAGCTGAGATGCCCTGACAGCCTGTGTAGAAGACCATGGTGAGTCAGGCTGTGCCCCTGCAGCCCATGAAGGTCCTTGGTGGAGCAGATCCACCTGCAGCCTATGGAGGATCCTACATATGAGTTAAGTGGAAGCCCAAGGGAGTCTGTGACCCTGTGGGAAGCTATTGCTGGAGCAGGCCTCTGGCAGCTGGAGAGAGAAGCCCATGCTGGAGCAGATTTTCTGTCAGGACTTGTGACTCCATGGGGATCCATGCTGGAGCACTGCATTCCTAAAGGACTCCACCCTATGGAAGGAACTCACATTGGAACAGTTAGCGATAGACTGTAGCCTATGGGAAGGACTCATACTGGAGAAGTTTGTGGAGGACTGTCTCCCATGGAAGGGACGCCATGCTGGAGCACAGGAAGGAGTCCCCCCCCTGAGGTGTAAACAGTGGCAGAAACTACTTGTAAGGAACGGACCATAACCCTCATTCCTGCCTCCTTGTGCTTCTGGTGTGGGGAAGGTAGAGAACTGGGGATAAAGTTTAGGCTGGAAAGGTGCTTTTAACATTTGGGTTTACTTCTCATTATTCTACTGTGATTTCATTGGTAATGTATTAAATTTAATTTCCCTGAGTTGAGTCTGTTGTGCCCATGACAGTAGTCGGTGATGATCTCTCCCCATCCTTATCTTGACCCATGAGCCTTTTCTTATATTTTCTCTCCCCTGTCCAGTTGAGGAGGGGAGTGATAGAGCAGCTTTGGTGAGCACCTGGTGTCCAGCCAAGGTCAAACAACCACAGGAGTAGATTTGTGTTTGTTTTTTTTAGACTTTAAACAAATGTACGGATCGAGCTGTTAAGTTAGACAACTTTTCTGTATTAATGTTTCAAGGTGTAGCTGAGTCTAACAGAAAGCTAGCAGTATGACTTACCCAAAACCACATTAAGAATCAAGAATTCCAGTGGGTAACTTCAATCTAATGTTGTAGGGCATCATTTTGGATTAACACATTGCAGTTATTCTTAAGACATTTATCACTTGGTCATTAAAAATAAAGCTCAAAGCATGCTAAAGCATGAGAATACAGACATTCCGATTTAATTAAAAAAGTTACCTTTTTGGGTAGGCACTTTTAAGAGGTTTCCTGTTTCTTCCAAGCAGGGCAGGCTCTGGTTTTCCTTCTCTTCTGCCCCCTGCTTGATATGGTAGCAGGGTGATGGGTAAGGACATCTGAGAGGAAATAATACATCTGTGAAACTTGAACATGCTTCTCACTGATGTGCTGATGCAGTCAGGTTGTTTCTGGACAAACAAGTTGCCAGGTTTGTCAGAAAGAAATTGTAAATGACCAAGACTAACATAATGGAGCTTAGAAATGGTCAACAAACTCCCTCCTACCCCACCAAACTACCACAACCACTACAATGAAAAATGGAACTCCAAGAAAATTTTCTCTTCCTATTGTCAACCTACATCCTTACAGCCCTAAGGAGTGTGGAACTCTCAGAGACACTCACTGACAGTAAGTGGGGATGGGCTTTGTTACATTCTTTGACCCTCGCTTACATTTGTTACATTAGAAGAGCACTGTTAATAGAGCACATAGTTTGACTCTAGAGACACAGACAAACTCCTGCAAGATGCTTCTTGGAAGTGAGTTATGATTCAGTGATAAGAAATAAGATTGTTATGACACGGGAAAGGGAAAAAGATGGAGAAGTTCAGGGATGAGGTACATTCAAAAGCATATAATGCAAGTTTTATTTTTGTAATGTACATTCAGGGCTAATACCAAAATTGGTGATTTGATGGGATATGGTAAATGGAAAACTGTAAGTACAAAGGGAATTATAGAGGTCATCTAGTCCAACCTCATGCTCAAAACACATATGAACTTCATGAATACAGAGTGATACCACTCTCCCAAAAGGGATTGATGGCCTGGGCTTGCATTATTTGAATAGAAGTATAACAGTTGTTTTCCCATTTGTATTACTTACTATCCCTGTCTAAACTCAGTGCATGTGCCATCAGTCTTAATATGTTCACTTATATACTTGACAATTTATATTCCTGGGATGAAAAACTCCCTCTATTGCAGCATTTTAGATGTTTTGAAAACTGTATTTTTTTTTTCTAAAACTCTTCCAGGGCATTAACATTGCTGCAGCTCTGCTGACACCAACACCAAAATGAGGAGTGCTGTATGCAATTTTTTTTTGTTACTGTATTGTCTGCTAAGTCTTTATGTAAAAGGAAGCAGCCAGTGCCTCTCTCCTCTGCATCCACCCATTATTAACTGCAGTAGATCTGAACTGGTGCTATGACAAAGAGATAAATGTTTTCATTTGTCCATCCGCAAGGTCTTATTCCAGTCTGAAAAGTGTTAAACTGAGTGTTTCAGTGTTTGAGAAGAGATCTTTCTTACACAAGTCTAGTCTGGTGCTGCTGCTAAAACTGTATTAATTTTTTTAATGTAATGTCTTTCTGTGAGAAAGTGAGGAGTGCAAAGCTTACTGTATTTTCCCTTGAGTGTCGGCTCAGTTTATTCTCTGTATACACCTGAAAGATAACTCTAGAGCAAGCTCTGTCCCTTACACAGTTAATTAACCCCCCTGCTGTGGGCCTAGATATGTGCCCTTGCTATTCAGTGATGTGTGTGAATTGACTGAAGAACACACAGGCTATACAGAGGGAGAGAAAGCCTCCAAGAAACACAGAGAAAGATGATGGGGTAGCATGTGGTTTCATAATCTGTCATGCTGAATGCTAGTAAAGCTTGCAGAAATTGGGGATTTCAGTTAAAATAAGTAACTACAGAAAAGCACAGCTTACCATCATATGTAACAACTAGGCAGTTTTTAAGACATTAATTTAGGAACAAACGATAATAGATGACAACATCAATAACTTAGCACTGTTCTTCAGTGTTTCAAGCATTTGAAAAACTCTGTGGTTACTACATAATCTCATACAAGTAACTGTTAAAGGATTTACTTTTGCTCTTAAAACATACATGCATGCAATCCTAAAGGAAGACAAGGTGCAAATTCTGAGAAGTCAGTAAAAACACTAGCAAAGCTGCTTATGTTTAATGAAAGTAAAGTAAAATGGTTCCTTTGGTATGTATTTTTATTTTAAAACTAAGCTGGTTGGTTCTCGGGAGTTTTCACAGTGCAGTTTCTATACAAACTTCTGTTCAAATGCACACACCAAACTTTCAGTGAGTTTAGTGTGGTTTGAAACTCACCTTAGCTGCAGCAGCTAGGAGTCTCCATTAAGCATGGACAGTATTTTTTTAAACTCGTCCTTCTAATCAACCATTTCTGAATAACATTGTAGTCGTTTTAGTGTGATAATTTTTTGTAGTTTCTTTCCATTGTGTCCGGAAGGGTAGGCGAGTCCTAAAATTGGGAAAGACATACCACTTACTCCATACAGGACAAAAAAAATCCTATCAGCAAATAGCAGGCAGTTTGTTACCTATGAGAAGACAGTCACTGGGGTATAGCAATGGTGTCCCTACTCATATCACCTTGAATCTGGATGCCAGTAATTCTAGCAAACTGCAGAGTTAATATAGTAAGTGCTTGAGGGATGTGGTGGTGTAGAAATTAAAGCCTTGTTATGTTCAGCTTGAAGTGTGAGTTTTAACCTTGCTTCAAATTCTCACCAAAAGCTTTCCTTTTGGTCTCTGCTGTGTTGACAGTGTTGGCAGTGGCACTGTCTGAACATTCATGCTGGGCCAGCCCTGGCTCCTGATTGTTTGGGTTCCTGTGTGTGACAGTGGCTGTAGGGACTGCCCTGCTCTAAAAGGGCTTGTGACTGAGATGTGAATTGGCCATTGAACTTAAATGTTTATTCTGAGTCCTATTACCATCCTTGCATATACATGTTATGTGACATAATTTAATTCTTGACTAGATTGCTCACTGAAAATGTGAATTCCACTGTGAATTTTGCTTAACTGTGAGTTGGCGGATGTCAGTCTGTATTTAAGGATACACAATAAATAAAATAAGATTTGTAGTGTTTTCCTGTAACTCACATGCATCTTCATTCCATCTGTAAATGCTTCTACATTTTACACAGTTGATTGAGAAGAAGTCAAAAGAGTTTCAGTAAAAAGAAGCAGGAAGTATTCCTCCACATACTGTGAAAAAAGGCATGTTGGCACACTATGGCTGTGTAGAGGGCACACAGATGCTCTCTAATGTGGACAGCCTTCTGACCAGGGATAATCACATTTGAAAGTTTGATTTCTAGTGCTGTTGAAGTGATAAAAATACAAAGGGCTTTCTGTTTAACTAGCATCCCCTAAAAGGTTGGTTTAGAAGTTAATTACACTTACAATATGCAGATCTGTGTTGTTCACCCTAAAGCATCCCAGATGCTCTGAGAATGATTTTCCGTTGCTTGGAAGGAGGAAGGAACTGAGAGGGTACTTGCAAAAGGAAAGGGGAAAGAGGGAACTCAGTTTTGGTCATCCTCATTATGAAGTTTTTTTTTTTTAAAAAGAGGGGAAATAAAGACATTTGCTGTGTTTTCCCCTTACTATTTCACCATATTCTCTCTTTAGAGAACATGTTTGTAACATGTTCTGTTCAGTGAGTAGGTTAAAAAAAAATTATAGTCTGGAAGTCAGAAACTACTGTGAATTCTAATTCCTGCTTTTCCATCATTCACTGGATGTACTTAGAAAAGCTTTTTGGTTGTCTTTGCCAGATCTCTGATCAATTAAACATGGTTTGGAGTATTTTGCCAAGTGAGTAAGTAGCTGAAGATACAATAATTTTTATTTACAAAATATCTAGACTATGCAAAGATCTACATTACTGTTAAATATAAGCAATCTGATGCTACACCATGGGCACGTAAGGACACTGCTGTCCATATAACTGTCTATATAGCCAGGTATAAACTGTATGTGTTCTAGTTTTTAAAAATGTCTTTTTTAAGTTTGCGGGGTTTTTAATTCTTCCTGTATGTGGAAAAACTGTCAGGTACATTCTGATCTTGCAAGGGAAAACATGTGCAAGGCAATAAAAGCTTTTTCACTAGGCAGTAACATTTGTGTAAGTGCATTATTTCAGTAATGAATTTTAGGAAGGGAAGAAAGAGCGCTTCTGCAGGACCCCTGCTTCTTTCCCAGCAAACGCAGTTAAAAACAATGCTAAGCTAATTGTAAATTTAAACATTAAAAGATGCAACATTTTAACAGCACATACGTTGCAAATAAGCAGGCATTAAGTATTAAACTGGTTGAATTTGGGCTTGGTTGAAGCTCATTGCAACAGGATGATAATTCAAAGAAGGCGGATCAAACACTAGCAGTTTTACTTTCTGTTGAATTTAAAGAAGGCATAATCTAGATAGAAAGAATGCCTTGATGTAAGGGGGGTTTGTGCAGATTTGGGTGGGATGTAATATTTCTCAGCTTCTTCAAGTATTAAGTGTTGTCAGAATCAATCTATCTTTGAGCAACTGCTCTCAGGTTTGAACTGGATTTCATTCAGTGTCGTAGTGGTAAGTTTATGCTGGCCTGAGCCTTAATGCCCAATGAGAAAGCTTTGTTAATGTATGGCAGAGATAGAAACATGTTTAAAGCTGTTAGCAGCAAACCCAAACTTGCCCAATTCCCTTGATTTACTGCAAATTCAATTATTAAATGGCCTGATATAAATCATTAAACGTACATTTTATGGTTCTCAGAGAGATTAATTTTTCATTGTTTTCCTCACGTCGCCACCTGATCTACAATTTATAGTTCCGAGGGCTAGGAAAATTATTAGAGGATTGTCCTTCAGGATGCTGAAGCAAAATGTTCATATCACTAATCCTATTTGGAATGTTTGCTTCTGGCATCGTCACTTTTAGATATAAATATTCATATTCCACCTGGAACAAAAAACTGCTGATTTTCAAAAATGGGTAGTTTCCTTCAGAAATGAATCTTTTGGCAGTTTTCATTGTGTGTGTGTGTAATACTACATCAGAACTGGGGAATTATGTGGCAGTGTTTGTCTGTAGATGTATTCAGCTGAAACTTAGATACCTTGACAGATCCACATATGGAGAGGAGAGAGCTCATTCATAGCCATGTGAAGAAGGCTGCAAATGGGAAAAAACAGTATATTGTGCTGTGGACATCATTTGCATTGTTCGGCTGTTTTCTTACTCACTTTAACTAATTCATTCAGAAGCAATTATGCTGGAAGTCACATAAAATGAAGATTTTATTCCCCAGTGCATGAAATGAAAGCACAAAAATTGTTTCAATATGTAAAGTTGTAGAATGTAAAATTTGTACTTTGTAGAATTTACTTCTCTAGACTAACTTATAAAAGACTTTCCAGATCAATTTGTTAATCTTTGTGTGGTCCTTTGAAGTATTAAATTGTCTCATAAGCAATGGGGAAAATAGTGTTATGAGCTAATTTCGTTGCTCATACATAAGGAAGGCCAAATTCTGTTATAATACCGTTGGTTTGGTATAATGCCGTAGTGTCTGGACACCATCTAGATGTGTGTAGGTGGAGAACCATCTGTGTAGACAAGCCTACAAATATAAACACCTGTTTAGGACAGGGCCTTAATGTTCACTAGCTTCACATGTGAATCTGGAACACACTTCCATGCTTCATTTTGCTATGAAATGAAATATGGAGGGGAAGAAAATAGAGTCAGATCTATTCCTGGGGATCTTCAGTCTGACATACTTAATCTTACATAGAAAGTTTTGAACTTCTTCAGAAGATAAAAAAAGAAAATTTTCATTATTTCCAGTAGTGTTTTGGTTTGTCTGTTTCTCCTTAATGATGGCTTTCCTTTGCTATGAGAGAAGTTCTTAGAAGGCAGTGGAAATTTAGTAACAGATTTTAGTTATTTGCTTAGTGTTGGAAGGACAGAAAAAGAATGTGTGAGTGGCAGCTCTGCAGGTAGGGCGCTGCCCTAGAAGTAGCCAGTGTATTTCCGTTCCAAGTTGCTGCCCTGTTAGTGGAGGGAAGGAACATGTTGAATGTTTAGACTACACCGGTTCAGTCCTGTATCATATCTCAGACTCAGTCTTCTAAGTTATTATTTACATCAAGACATCAGACTGTGAACAGGCATGGTTCAGGAACAGAATTATACTGTTCGTTGACTGATTTATTTTTTGTGAATTAAATTTGGAAAAGGAGTAGGTTAATAGGTGCAATGCCTGGAATAGCTAACTTGCACATAAATTTACACTCCTCATTCAGGAAATTTCAGTGTACTTGAGACCATTCATGAAATGTCAGAATAAAAATGGCACAAAAATGATAGCCAGAGTTTTTTTGGTCACCCTTGTGCCATTGGTAACTCTTAAACATTCACTTCAGATCAATTCTAAGAATATTTTTCTGTATTGCTTAGCTAATTTTACAGGAGGACAGGCAATTTTTTTTTCTTAAAAACAGTAGTCTTAATTTCAATTTATAAGGAGAGATTCTGGATTAAAAAAAGTCTCAACAGATATTTTCCTGCTTTTTAAAGCAGGTTGAGTAAAATAACAAGATTAAAAAAATAGATCAAAGTTTCATTCCAAGGTGCTTTGAATTTAAATTGATATTAAATAGAAATTAATAACTTTTATTGAATAAATTCTGCGTGGATGGATTCAGCAATATTTAACAGTAAAAATTTTCAAAAATTTTATAACTTTTATAACTTAGAAAAAGTCTGATCTGTTAAATGGACCAGAATATTTAAGTGATACAGGTAACATATCAAAGAGTTTATCTGTGCGTATTGCTAATCATTTAGTACAATGTGTAGCATATTCCTGCCCCTCCCCAGGTTCTGTTCTCATCAGTCAGTACATTTTCTGTTCACCTGAATTGCTGCAGAATCGAGCATCCAATGGCAAATGTGTATTTTCTGAATATCACTAAAAAATAATTGAACTCAAAGTCTCCTTTCGTGTTTTAAACATAAAATTTACCTCTTTTATCAGAGAAAATAAAACTAGAGATCTTGAATTGTTTCACTTGAAATGGAAACAGGTCAGAGAAGAACTCAGAACATGATCTAGCCACGGACAGCCTGTGCAAAGCAGCCTTCAGAGCAGCATTCCCCGCAGTCATCGTGAACAGTATTGATAGCTTACTCTTAGATGTACCGATAGAAGAAAGGTGACAGTGTTCATAATGCTTTTAATCACTACACCAACTACAGAATACTATGAATATTTAAAAATTATTAATGATCATGTAAGGCATGAATTAACTTGTAATGTATTTCTTCTGTTAACATAAAAATGCAGACTCTTAGAGTAGGTGGGTACCTTCTGAAGCAGTTTTACTGGTTGAGCTCTCAATTTTCACCTATCCAAAAATGAGACTCAGCCACATTTAGAAAGATGTCAGAAAATAGAGCCAAGTCTTGAAGCATTCTTTGGGGTGAATACCCACTGACTTGGTGAAAAATAGTCTTAGAATATTGGGAATGAAAAACAAGTGTGTAGCTCAGAGTCCATTTGTAAGAGAAAGTAAAAATCCTGGAAACATACCATTAACAACAATCCTAAGAGGAGTTAAACCAGACACTTTATGAAATAGCATTTTTGACAACTTTTCTGTTACGTCCTAGTTGTGTAAAGATAATTTAGTTTCTAATCAGTTTTATTGATTCTGGTATGTGTGTTGCAGACAGAGGAACTGGTGTGCAAACAAAGCTTTTAATAGTGGTTTGTTTTTTTTAAGTTGTGGTAGGAGTTAATCTTGCTTTTTGTAGGCCTTAGTTGTCTCTGAAAGATATTTAATTTGTAATCAGCCTGCGTTTGTCCATTTCATATTTGAGAAGAGCCATGAACCTCCAAAGTTAGGACATCCATGAAGGTGCAGACTTTGAAGTATCCACTCACCCTCTGCAAATGAAAAATAGACTTTGTTGTCACTTGGACTTCTTGTGGGAAACTTATCTTTATTTAACTTTGAAATTATTTTTTAAAGATCATAGCAGATTTAATAGCATATAAAACTACAACCCGGCTCTAGAGTTCTTTGGAATAGAATGTGGACCTTTTGCAAAATTTTCAGTGTTCATATTTTAGTCTTTTATTGAACTGGTGCAAATGCAGCACTGTTTGTTTCAAAACTTTAGTAAAATATGCTAATTAAAACTGAGTCCTTTTTTAAAATTAGAATGTAAATAGTGAAAATTGACTGAAGTTTGGTATTCAGCTGATGCAAAGTGGAAAAAAAAAGTAGCTCCTTTTATAACCTCTCGAATCTTCCTTAGTTATTTAATGAGATCTTACTGATATGAATATGTTGAGAAACTGTGTTTTATTCTGCTTCTCTGTGATATCTCTAGGTCCATTTTCCAGTATTAGGCAGTCATTCACACAGTGTTTGTCAAATACCATGTCATCAGCTGAAAAATGGCAAGAATTACCTCATTTTGTAAAATTGAGGTACAAATGAAGATGATGTACATTTTCCTATTTATTTCAGTGGGGCCAAAGTTTCATCTCTCCTCTTTCTGTCCCTTATTCTTAGTCTTCTTTTTCTCCTACAGACAATACAATCATCAGTTTCTATGTTATTCAGGTGTGCAATTTTTGGATTTTTTTTTTGTATGTTCAGTCCATTGATTGTAGTCATCTAGGTCAGCTATAAATCTGGTGCTTGCTTTCTTAGCATCTTAAGACATATCTTTTTTTTTTCCTTTTAACTCCCTATGAGCAAGCCTTACTTCATGCCTCATCTTAACCAGTGCACTATCGTCAGCTCTGTTCTAGACATGTCTATTATGACAGAAGGAATAGGGACTTCTTTCACTTCCTAACATGTAGCTGTTAAAATAATGCTTCCTGCTTGCTGATTTAATTGTCACTCTTATTTTTGTATTCCCCCTACTGTTCACCACCCCTATTTGCATCAGATTTGAGCTCTTTTCAGTACTTTCAAAGTTCTATATAATTCTGCCCTTCCCTTACTTATGTTCCCTTGAAGAGTTTCCTGTCTCTCCCCCACTCGCTCCACTTCTTTAATGTTCCCACACATCCATCTGTCACTTCTTAAGCAGTTGCTTCCATGTCATCTTCCATGTTACCATCTATGTATCCTATGACCTCCCAGGACTCATCTGTAGAAGTGCTTAGATTGGCCACCTTTAAGTCCCATTTAAGAGCACACTTCTCTGCCACTTTTATGGAGCTGAGTTCTGTTTTATTAAATAAAAAATCTTTCCTGTTTATTATTCCTCCTTCTGTAACTTCTGTTGCTGTATCTATAAACTGTATGCTGCTCATATTACCAACTCCCTTTAACAGCCTAGACAGATACCCTTCTGCAAAAATGGCTAGGATAATTTGAGGCATTACCAGCAGCAGTTACGGCTTGCAGCACCTCAGCTAATCAAATACTTCAAATGTTTTAAAAGCTGATAGTGACAAAACTTGGGGTAAAGTGGTCTGAAGTTTTCATCTGCAGAAGAGCAGAGCATAGGAGTGGGGAAAAGTAACTTCTGAAACTTACAGAGTGGGATCTGCTAGAGCCCAGGTTGTCTGGAAAGCAACTAGGATGTTGTTCATGTATCAGTGCTGTACAGTGGATTTAAACAGGCGTAACCTCACAACTTGCATTGTGATCAATAGTGAGTTTCTGTGTGATGTGTGGTATCAGTAAGGGCCTGGGTGGGTATAGCAATCAGTGCTAATACTGATGACACTTGAAGGACAAGTGAAAGTTCTGCATATTATTTCTTTACTTGTTGGTGTCACCTGTATTGATACTACAGTCATGGTCATTAGGCATCTACTGAAAATTTTAATTCAGCATGATCTTAACATTGTCTTAAGAGCACAGGTAGTTGTGTCTTGGGGTTGTTTTTTCTTTTTCTGTTTATTGGTACAACACTGTTTTGTCGAAGTACGCAGTAGAAAGGGTAGTATTTAATTGACCTTAGGAAATATTCTGAAAATTTTTGAGTACAAACTGTGTAATAACATATGTGTGTATTGAAATGATGTGCCTTTACTGGAAATAACCAGTAAACCAATTGGACTTTGAACTTTTAGGTCAAGGAGCTTGTAGAATTGTGAGCATCCCCAATTACTTGAAGCATTATAATCATTAACAGTCCTTCAAGAACCTTTTCAGTTGTGTACTTTGTCTTAAAAGTGCCACTTGTAAGGATATAGTCTGATACAGTGGTATCTGAACATACAGTTTTGACAACAGAATGAAATAAAATTAATACTTGTCTGAATAAAGTAATTTTTCTATAGTCAAGGGAAGATAATTTAAGGACAGAAAATCTCGAGTGGGAACAGAGTAAATACTTAATGCATTGAAAATGCAAAACCAGAGATCACTTTTAATATTTTTTTAATAAGAATTGTACTCTGAGAGCCACCCTTTATATAATTACTCCAGAATGTTAATTATTATAAGGTACTTTAATGGCATTTCTGTGCATGACACAAAAATAAGTTAGTTTTAGTTATCATTGGATTTTTAGTTTGTATGTAGTTTGAAAACGAGATGGCATATTTTTGAGCATGTTTTTCATTATGTTGGGTGTTTGAGGAAGTACCTCAATGAGTTGGATAGTTTAGGTTGCTTGCACGATAGAGGCACAGGCTGGACGGTCTTGTGGTTGTTGCTGCAGGCTTCAGTTTTCAGGTTATTCAGTGTGTGTTATTTCCCAGTGTCTAGTAGAACAGGCAGTTTAGTTGTTTTTCTAAAGACAGCTGAATTATAATATTAAACATCTAATTTATAGCAAACAATGCTATATTGCTATAATGTGCAGGCCAGTTAGTGTGTACACATGTATAAATCAGGTAAACAGTAACAGGTTAGTGGAGGATTGTCTTCATTGTGAATAATCTTAAAAACAAACATATTTGTGCTTGTCACACCTATTGCAAAGCATGGAGAAAATATGCAGAAATCACTATATCGTGTTAGAAATCTAATAGAAATAGAGGGAGAAAGCAGAATGATGAGAGACAGCTGCTGCTGCCACTGCTGCCTGGATTGGCAGCCTATTTATAATCAGGCAGGCTGGTAACTAGATTACTGTGCTTGACTGTAACACATCACATACCAGTGATGATTGTTTGTATGTATACATTAAGCATTATATTTTTTACAGCAGCGTGTATTTTTCGCATTCTAAAAAACATGAATAAATGGACCAAACCAAATTTTCAGTATTTTAAATAGCTTTGAATGGTGTAGTGCTTTCATATACAGAAACGTTTTAACAGTTTGTTACTGAATTTTTGCGTGAATAAAACATACTGGGGTAGTAGGGCTTGTTTACATGTCCTGAATGTCATTTGAAAAGATAAAGTTATGTGAGAGTGAGCATCACACAAATCCTGGCTGCATATGAAAGGGGGTCTGTAACAGTTATCATCCTGTTTCATGTTTTGCTTTTTTTCTTATTTTTAATTGTCATTTTAAACACATGCAGTGGTATTGCATTAAAATTACCTGTTTAAGTATTAGGGCAATTCCATTCATAAGTCACCTGGGAGAGTTACAAAGGCAGGCATTCGTTCCACTGGGAGGTGATTTCTGCCTCAGTGTCTGCATAGTACACAAGAGCATTGAGCCCACGTGACTTGTTTCCAAGTCAGTCAGATGCAGGAGTTTTACCAACTGATTTGATTTCATGTAAATATCTTTTCCATCCAACCTCTTACCTTGCCAGTAGCCCCAGCTCCCTTGTTCTGGAACTCTAGTTAGCTTCAGAAATATTTTTTAAAAATTGTGTATTTTTATGTTTGGAATTCGTAGTAAAATTATTCTAACCAGGCCAATGTACAACTACGGTGTAGGGTATCGCATTACATCTTGTCCTGATCTGCTCTTTGGGGGTAGTCCTGACAAGAAGACAAGAGAAATATTTGTAGATATTGAGATAATGTAGTTAGCTTTCCTGCTTTATCAAAATATGCTATGTGATTGTAATTGATTTATTGCCTTAACCCTTGAGGAAAAATTAGCTTTTCTGGGACAAATGGGAAATACAAGGATAGAAGGAGCCTTTTCTTTACATGTTGATGGCCTTACCTAAATAAATATGAAGGCAAGATCTTCACCATGCTATGCATTCTAAAAGTTATTAAACATAACTAGATTATTTGGAATAAAAATTGTTTACTTACAGTTTTTTAACATTCCTTGGGTGTTCAGTTTTTAGAAGGACTTTGTTCCTTTGGTAGCAATTATTCATTCACCTTTTCTGAATCCATTATATAAGTCTAATTCATATGAAAATCTTTTTAAGTTTTCTGTATTGTCTATTACTGAATTAATTATACTTTGGTTATTTTTGAAATCAGAATTAGGGGAATACATACTCAGGATTCTAGGCCCACTGCTAATTTAAATAGCACTGTATTGTTTGTGTAGTACATCTTTGCTTTGCTCTTTTAAAAATACTTTTTCACATTGTGAAAAAACTGAGAAACATTCTTTCCCAAAGAAACATTAAGGGTTTTTTTATGTCAAATATATTTATTCATGGATTTTGCTATGTCATTACTGACCAGTTTGTCTGTGGTAAGAATTCAAGGTGCCTTACTTACATTGAAGGAAAACTGGTTAAGCTGTAATTTCTAGGATTTCTTTTTGAATCTGTTAAGACAGTTATAGTGTTTACATTTTAACATGCTGGTGTATATAAAATGCCTGTTTCTGTCACTTGCTCAAGTCCTTCATCCTAGATTCCTCCATACATTCATGGTATTATATGTATATTCTCAGTGCCTATTTCTTCTGTAGTTTTATCACCTTGATTTCAACATCATTTCTTCGGTATCTCCCTTATCATATCAAGATGTATGAGAAGTAAAGTTCCAGGTATTTATTCATCTTACTTGAAGAAGACCTGTAACAAAGACATAATTTTGTTTTCTCTGCAAATTTTTGACCTTAGCTGTCTGTTGATTCCTCAGCAGCCCAGCAGACTGGTGGCTTCCTGCTTTGATGCATTTCAAGAATGCCTCGGTGTTGCTGGTGTTGTTCTGCTATTTGCTGCTCACATTTCCTCTCATGTCTCCTTATTTCCATCTTTCATTTCACCTGTCATAATTGATGCTTCCTGCTATTGGTTCATGAGGGGTGAGTTTTCCCCTTTTGAAGGTTACATGTTTATCTTTAATAACCTCTTCAATCACACCATTAATAACATTGGTTATTTTTTACATTTTTTCTCCCTATTCTGTCTGGGTTCTTTACTTATTTTCTGGTTTCTATGAGCCTTTTTGACTTGGTAAAAGGCTTTCTGGTAAATACTGGGGTTTTAATTTCTTTGCTTTTATTTTAAAACATCTTGACCCACATAATTTTTCTGAAGCTTTAAGCTGGCAGTTAGTGTTTGGAATTCCAGGTGTATAACACATGCCCTTTTCCAAAGGGGACCTCTCTGGACAGTATTCACACACATTTGTGGGTATGTGTCTGCTTAGCTAGCTTGTGTATTTGTAGGAGTTTCCAGGCACAACCAAGGAAACTGATGGAGCTTGTGAATTGAGCCAGGGGCGAGTTCTGGATTTTATTCCTCCTCTTTTGAAACCTAAAGGAACACAATGCAGGCAGCTGTGCCGATGCTTTTAAGTTTTTGGCTTAGATTCTAAGGGAGTGCTTTCCATTAGAGCATCCCTTGCCCGACGGACAGATACCACAGTTGGAGCCAACATCCCCATTTCATGGCGTTCCCCCATCAGGCTTTCTGCTCCCTTTCTTCTTCTCTCCTCCCTGCTTCAGTGACCACCACCTTGTGTCGTCTTTCTGCTATTGCACTCTTTCCTCGGATTTTGTGTCTCTGGCAGGAATCTGTTCCAGCTCAGGAACAAAGACCACACCAGTTCTGGGCAAGTACATGCATTTTTCGTTTCCATGTGCACACATATGTCAGCTGCACGTTGGAATATATTTCCTTTCACCGCTCCTTACTCAGCACCAGCAATGAAGTGTTTCTTCTGTAATTATTTTCCTCAAACTTCTTTTTTGTGGGGGATGGAATAAACCAAAGTCACAGTGAAAGTGCTGACCTAAGGCAAGATCAGGTTTTGTTCCAAAAAATCAAAATGTGTGTAAGATGTCAGCTGACAGAAAGTTAGTTCACTGGTTATTGGAAAAAAATGTTGTGCCCTCAAGGGAAGTGGAGACAGATTAAGAGCACCAATGTCCTGCTAGGAAGTTATTTACCTTGAGGAGATATGGCATAGCATGTACCATTTTCCTCTGGTGAATAATAAGAATAGCCAAAAGAGACAGTGGTAGTCTTCCTGCTTTTGTAGCACAGAAATTCATGCAAGAAGGTATCCCTGTGTAAGTCTGGAGCCGCCTTTGTCCTGCTTCATGTTAAAACCAAAGCAAAAGTGGTGCCAGGCTAGTGCTTGGGTGCCCTAGTTCTCATCAAGGTGGCATTGATGCAGTGTATATTTCCTCATATTGACACAGTGTATAATTCTTCATTCTTTACAGTATTAAATAAAGGCCTCTCTGTGTTTGTGTATCCGAAGAAATAACATGCATTCCTAGTTATAATTCATTATTATTAAAAGGTAGGTAAGATAAGAGGCTGGAGGCTGCAACAGGACATGGCCAACCATGCTACAGAACTAGACACCTGTTTCATTAATTATAGCGAACTATGTAACAAAATTTAAAAATATAATATATTATAATGTAATAAAAATGTTAGCCCATACTGCCAAATGTCTAAAGTTGTACTCATAGAGAAAACTTGTTTTCACAGGCTCAGAGCCCCATCTGCTTTTATTGATTTTAGTGCCTTTAAAATTAGTCTTTTTTGCTTAGGCCTTGACTTTACATTTGGGGGACCTATACTTACATTTTGTTTCTAAATTAATCTCTCTGTTTCAGTTTTCCCATATGTGAAGTTAAAGAATAGTGAATACTTTACTCCCTATGAACATTACAAGGTTATTGTAAAGATTAATTATGCTTGTAAACATTATATAAAGGCCTGAATATGGCCAGCAGTATTACTGTGCTTTATTAGGTATTTACAGGGTTCATCCTATAAATAAATGTATAATGTTCAGTGATGAGTAGTTAGCAGTTGACAACTGAAAAAAAAAACAAACAAGAAAAAACCAAGATTGTTCATTGAAATATCTTTTATTTTAAAATGCACCTACTTAAAATTATTGCAAATCAATGTCATGCCCCGCTTCAATTTGAATAAATCTAATTTTAATAAAGATAATATTAAACAATGCAAGGTTGTTTCTGACATCCTAAAAGAATTCAAATGAACCACTGCATGGAAGCCACTTGGTACATTGCTGGAGTTAGTGTGTATGTGTTAAATTGAATTATGACAATAGTAGTGCCTTCTGCAGGTAACAAGCTTTAAGTGTATTCAGTTAATTTTGGTTTATAATTTCTTCATAAAGAGCTGAAAAACAATACTGAAGAAACTGTTTTCTATCTTAATCTATAAATAAAAAGCAGCTGAAGAAAATCTTGAAGGACATGTTTACTAAAAACATTTCAATTTTGTCTTATCAGATGGCCCTTCTCTGTTTAGTACATCTGTTTTAAGTGCAAATCATGCCTTGATAAACTTCCGTTCCCCTCAGATTCACAACACATTCGATATATTTGTACTGATCTTCTTTAAAATGTATAGTGTTCTGGTACAGTATTGGTATTCTTCTTGCCACAAATTATAGTCAAATATTAAAAGAATAAGATCTAGTAACAAACCAATAATTTTTGAACACAGCAATCTATATGTGAATAATTTGAATGAATGTATGTTTAGTTTATTTTTATTTTAAAATTATATTGATCTGAGTTAGCAAAAAAATAGGTAAACATTTTAGGGACTGTTTTGTTGCATTGTTTTATAGATGCACTGCCAGTGAGAACCAGGGTTTTTTTTCTACAAAGCTAAAAAAAAGTAAAAATTCAGAAAATATTAAAACTCAGCTGTTTAAATGAAGATTTTTCTGTTAAAAGGAAAAATGAAAATCAAAATTCACACACTTTCCTGTGCTCCTTAATGAATAATTTAGACTTTAATTTATTTAACTCACCTGATAGGGTAGCGGTCCCTACAGATCTTTGTGTCTATGAGTCACAAAATGCAACACCATTGTCCGAGTAGTGCTCTTTGTGTGCATACGATCTGTTTTGTTTATAATGTCACTATTGGATGTTTGCTTCTTTATCTGGATGCCTGGAGAGAGAGGTATGTTAGAAGCGAAGGTCAACAGCACTGTGCTTTTGCTGCAAAGTTGTAGGTAGCTGTAACTTGTTACTGTTTTGTTGGTTGTTAAATTTTATTCCAGCCACAGGTGAAATCAGCACGTCTGAAGAAATGAGTAGCAACCAGGCTGAATTTTTCAGTAATGTAGTAGTGTATTATAGTAACATGTAACCACAGCCTTGACAACAGCACTCAGAAGGAATGTGTAGCTCTCTGTACCAGAATTATGCTAACCTGATAGTTTACATTTTGCTGTTTGATTTTTCAAGAGGCTGATTCTCAAGTGCATGACGTTTTTAGTGAAAAATTTTGTCATTTCAATATATTTGATAGATTTTTGTGTCTTTTCTAATGGATGCACTTAAATGAATGGTCTTTGTGGGACTTCATATGAATTAGAATTTCACATTCTAGTCCCAGCATGGTTTTGTCACACCTGTTTGTGCATCTATCCTGATTAATATTCAGCTGGTGTCATTCTGATGTAACTTGATTTGAGGCTGAAGTCCTGAGCTCATCAGAAAGAGCTTCTAGTGGCAAATGAGAATGCTGACACCCCAGAAATGCTTCAGAAGGCTTTAAAAAACATGAGAAGTATCTTTTCTCTGTATATTCAAGAAGTTAAAGCAAAAGCCAACTATTTAAAATGAAAAATTGTTGGCCCTCAGACAATACAATGTGTATGTCATAACATGCACACAAAGGAACTGTATTAATTTTTAATCAAGGACATAGCTGGTACCATGTGGGGAATTTCAAAACCAGGTATTTAAAAAAATATTGTGTAGATGTATCCCGGGTCAAAATACTCATTGACACTCATTGATAGGCCTGGGCTTTCAAAACATTGTTATTTCCCTCTAGGAATTGACTTACAAACAGGCAATACTGGCCTCTGCATATTTTCTGGAAGTCTAGTTTTGAATTATTGCTTAGTCTTCCTGTTCTTTTGTAGCCTTAACTGGGATCCTGTCACAGTGAAATGTGCTTTTGCTACAGATACATGCGATACACGTTAGTTTTGCAGTTGTTGTAATACAAGTCTTGTAACTTCTGCGAGTGCCCTGCCCTGATCTATGTTATTGTAATTTCTCATGTCTGTGAGAAGCAGGCTTGGACCCCTGCAGGTTATTGGAGATGAGGAAAAGGAAAGTGTTACATTACCCTTCTGTCATGCATTCAATTATTACTCTTATTGCCTTCACATTGTCTACCTGAAGTTACTTAGAGCATCTACATAAATACATACAAACATTCATTATCATTGTTTGGCAAACTGTAGTAATTTCTGCTGCAACTGTGTGTTACTGTAGTGTGTTTCAGAATTGAAAACATGCAATAAATATACTGTGAATTACCAAAAGGCAGCATTTTGCATTTTTCCTAGTCCACATACGTGTCTGAGAGTTTTGTAGCTGATTTAAGTGGATTCTGCGTGCTGTGCTGTGGTATTGGAGTTCACCTCAATGTGAAAATGAACTTGACAAGGTACTTTTAGAAAAGGTTTAGAAAATATTAGTGGATATGATAGGCATTTCAGAAGTTTTTTTACAGATTGTGAAGAGACAGCAGCTGCTGTTCCTCAGCTTGAATGGCAGAGGGAATCATTGTGACCTGCTGGTCAGCCACCCTGTACAGACAAGGCCTCAGCATTTCATCAGTAGCTTCTTATTAAATCTGTTACTTATACTTTGTCTTTCTGCATTTGGAAAGAAGGTTTTCGGAGGGGGAGGAAACAGTAGTTAGTGGCATGTTTTACATGAGTGTGCTCAGTGACTCTGTTACAGGCAAAATGCAAACGAGAAAACCCACTGGACTCATCTGACAGTGCTTATTTGCTGGATTCTATCATCTTTTGTAGCATTTTTTCCTCTGCATAAAAACTGGGGGAAAATATTTCTAGTCTTAACGTATAGTTACCCATGAATAACAACTTCATTTTTATTTTTTCTGAGGCAGCTGAGGGTAGCAAATGTTTCTAAGGAAGAAGGCTCTGAGACTTATTTGAGTGGCTTTAAACAGTTCAGTGTTGTGCCTGTTGCAACACACTCATCTTCTGCTTATAGTTTGTAGAGAGTGGGTTTTGCAGACCAGAATTTCTGAGTTGTGATGTTAGAGAAGTTCTAAGGGTTCTCCTCAGTACAGTCTGTATGTGATTTTTCATTACTTTGTATACAGCGTTTCAAGAAGAAAGTAAAATAAAGATGCCAGAAATATTTGATACAGAAGTTAATAAATGAATCCAAACAAGGCTTAAGAATAATATTGATTTAATTGATTCCTCTAGTGGAGCAGATAGAACCTGTAGGTAACATGTAGCTTTTCCAGACAGAGGCGCAAGACACAGTCCTCCCACTAAACTGAAATCTGGCTGAAACCCTTGCATGTGATTCTTGATAGAATCTGGCTAGCAATATGCCTCCAGGATGTCTTTCAGAGCTTTGTTCTTTCCAGGGGAGGAGATGTGGCAGTGTCTGAATGACTGTAGAAGATGAAATTTTATAATCAGTATGCAGTGGAGTGAAAGAGAGGGGAGGCCCTGATAAGCAAGACTATATGGCATAACTTTGTATGTATGGTATCTGGTGATTTCAAATGCAAAATTAAAATAAACAGATGCTGATGTGGAGACCAGCATTCTCTCTAAGGAGAAATCCTTCTCCTTGTACTCCTTCTTCCCTTCTCACTCCATCCCTGTGAATCTTAGGTTATTTTCTACACTGAGGCAAAGAAGAGGAGATGAGAAGTATCCATGGCCCAACTTCCCATGCTACCAGTTTCTTAGAAAGCTCTTGGGGAAAAGAGATGTACTTTTGTATTATCTTGAGCTGAAAGGGGAAATGAATATCATCTGTCACTTTTTGGGCAAGTTCTCCAACCACAAGGACTTGTACAGCCAAAGCACTGCTGGAGTAATGTCAGTAGATGCCTAAGTGTGCAGAGAAGATGGGATTTCAGGCATTCTTTCTCTTCAGGATTTCCTTCTGGCAGGTTTAGACTAATGGGACTACAGGTGTCATAAATATTTCTTCTGTGTTAACTCTCCCTAACCACTGTGTAGGGTATGGAGGTGCCTAGCATGGTCATCCGAGTCCACGTGTGTGTAGCCAGGATGATGGATTTGGTTTCACAGTGTGGAGCTGTGCTGCACTAGCCAGTAGGAAAAAAGTTTAGGAAAGTAAGAATGAAGTAACTCGGACCTCAGTAGCTCCAGGAGCTAGGGTGGCTTTTCTTGCATGACAGCTCGTTTGGATCCAATTCAGTACAAATGGTTATTCCTCGCATTTCACATGTAGGTGGTGACAAGCGGCTTTGCTGGCCTATTAGGTTTGAGGCTTATATACAGTGGTTTCACCTACATTTTTTACTCTCTTATCTTTCTATTAGTCTAGAGGAAGCAAAAGCAGGGAAGAAGATTGGGTTGGTAAATTGCCATTGCTTTTCCATTTCTCATAGGTGTAAAAAGTGAAGGCCGAAAACGCCTTTTGTACAGCATTATTACTGCGTTGCTGAGTATGAATTGTGGAAAGTGAACTTACAAGAAGTAGCTTCTTTCTCAAATTCAATACATTCTTTTATTTAACTGTTGAGGTTAGTGTATTTTTACTGGTTTATTTTCCTTAAAAGTGTTAGGTTCCAGGAAGATTTTAGACAAAGTTAATATTAATGAGTAATTTTAAAAGAAAACTTTAATTATTAATAACACCACAGTCAGTAATGTACTGGAACAAAAATGGCAGCTTCCTGAAACAAGATTGTTGGAGTAAGGCTCTTCAATCAGTGATTTCCAGCAGTATCCTGGAAAACAATTTAGTAGAGTGTTCTGTTCAACATCTGGCATTCTCATTTTTAAAACCTCTGTTATTTATGTTTCCACACTCTCTGAAAAAGGTGCTTCTGTTTTAAGCAAAGAGATGTTCTTCTCTGGAAACAGAAAAATTGTTACATTTCTGTTTGATTCCATGTGTTCTGATACATTTTTTTAATTACTATGTTATTATTTTTAGCTAAGTTCATCCTTGCACCTTCCTTATTTAAACTTCCTTTTCACGTGATTCTAATTTTATCTAGAATTTTTTGTAGCATATTCCTCCTTATGTGTTCAGGCCCAAGCTGAAGGATAAAAAGTTTAGTGTTTTCAATCTTTCTGTATTCACCAATATCAGTTTAGCTCAGCTCTTCCAACTTTTAAAGGCTTATTTTTGCTTAATAATGTAAACAGCCAGAAGACCTAGTTGAGTTTGAAGTTTTAGTATATGAAACAATTGTACTGACAGTTGTTTTTTTTTCCCCTGGAAATGGTGCAAAAATGTCAGGAGAAAGGAACGAAGGAGTTTTTTGTAAGGGCCTGAATATGTTTAACTGTTTTATTTATAAAGTCTGGGAGCAGCATAACTATGAAATTAGGAAAAATAAATTCATGTTCTTTACAATGCTGGAGTTTCTGGTGACCCATCAGCCCCTTGGGCTTCTGCTTCTTCAGAGCTGCTGGGACAGCGGAGGGTGGCGTGTCTGAGCCTCCACACACAGCAACATATGGTGTGTGGGACATCATCAAAATACATGAGAGGCAACTGAAATTTCCAACACCTGTCTTCTGTTGTATGTCCTTGTACTTTCAGTTATGGTATTTTTGTCAATGATGATTTTTTAAGGAAATATTCGTGTGGATTAAATCTGACAGTTATTTGTGAAAGAAAACTAAGAAAAAAACCCACCAACCAACCAACAACAGATTTTGCTACTGGCTATAACAATAAATATCTACTTTCTGTCCTCGTGCAAGTGGATTACAGGAAGGTTTGAAACAAGGGTCTTTCCTTAGCTCTCATGGCTCTGTCTTGACTGAATTAATGGAATAGGGGAAGAAGTAACAAAAACAATTTGTTGGTGTGTTTGCCAAAAGCACAGCTATTTTTAAAGTAGCATTTGAATGTGAATTGGATTTCCTAGAATCTCCTCCTGTTTTGAGTAGAAGCACCAGATTAGAGCTGTGGTTTTATGCAGGACAGTCAAATATATGGATTTGACCTGTCATCTTAAATGTTGAACCGGGTGAGTCTTTTTTCTTTTGTATTGGGACTGTGTTTCATGTCTGATATTGCAGAAATACCCTTGTGCAATGTGTTAATACATTTATAAGGCAAAAGAAATAATTCATCACCCTTATAAGTTGTATGGTTTGTGTCCAGGTTCAATAATAAAATATTAGAACTGAACAAAACTTGAATAGCATTGAGCATGTGTTCCTTGCCTTACAGTTTACTGCACCTTCCTTAAGGCCATCTATTTTGTAGAACACCATTTTTCTCAACTTCTGCTTAGCAGAGCTACCTGTCAAGGGGACTTACTGACTCAAGATCTGAAACATTAAAACGTGTGATGCTCGAGAGGTCTGGAGTACTTGTTGCATAACTGGTACTGGTACTTCTCTGAGTGGTGCTTGTTAGAGGCCTGGCTGTCAGGCCAGCAGTAGAGGTGTCTGCTGCTCTTATGTGATGCCTTTTGTGTACATGGATGTGGCTAAACAGATTGCTGTTAGAAACATGTGGAAATTAGTATTTGTTTTCAGGCATCTTGGCATACGTCAGGCATCATGCATACATCTTGATATGTAGCGCAGAGCACATCTAAATCATACTTTGTCATAACTCACAGAAATGCAGAACTGGATTTCTTGTAATGTTAGCTTATTCACGTTCCTTATGTGTGCTTGTGTGTATTTTGGTTATGTTCTTCTCATTTGAAGACAGATGAAACTGGACCAGCCTTTGCTCCAAGTTGGAGGAGCCTGAAAACCTTTTGTGGGACCCCTGCTTGGCTGTATCTCCATCGGCCATGAGGGCGGACAAGTCTAAGAGTGGATCTAAAGTTCAGGTTTGGTTGTGCCTGGCAGTGAACATTGCCCAAGCTTGTGTGCTGGCTGTGCCACATCTAAGGAGCGACCCATGCCTTGGTGGGGTGCCCGGGCTGCTGTTCCTGCTGGCTCTCCAGCTGCCTTGAGCCACTGGAGCAGCTCACAGCAGCTGGAGTGGGATTGGCAATGGAAGTCTCCAAAGTCTTTTTCAGTCTTCTGTTAGAGGTTTCGCAAATGCCATAATGTGCACTAGGAGTAAATAATGTCACACAAGAGAGGTTTAGTGCTGCCTGCAGAGTTAAATCTAGAACAGCTTTGTTAGGAGATGAGCGCGAATGAAAACTTTGCAGCATTACAGCAGCGCTGCAGTTTCACAGCAGACAGCTTCAGATGGGGTTTAAAAAACTCGTCGGAATTTAAGTTGAACAGTGGCGGGGTGGTTTTTATGTTGCTGCAGGTTCCGCCGGAGGGATGCGGAGCGGCCCCGGCCGTGCCCGCTAGATGGCGGCCCTTCCCTCCCGGCTCGGACAGGGATTCGTGACCGCGGCCCCGGGACACACTGGGATGGGGTGGGAGGCCAGCTTTGAAAGGATCGCCGTGGCGCCGGGGCCGATGGGCTCTGGTTTGTGAGGGTTTCAGAAAGGGAAGGTAGAACGTAGTCTTGCTCTGTTGAAACGGGTATGTTCCCAGTTACCTTTCAAGACGAAGAAAGTTTTATAATAACTGACTGAACGACTTAATGATTTGTTAACCATTTGGGTCGTTTGGCCACTAGAAAAGTGAAGTTGAAGAGATGCGTTTTACTTATTTCTGGTTTGGTTGGATTTTTTGGTTGAGTTTTTGGTTCTTTTTTTTTCTTTTTCTTTTTTTCATGATCTATTATTTTTACTTACGTGTTACCTAAATTTGTGAGGTTTTGGAGTTTTTTTGTTTGTACCAGTTTCAGCTCATTTTAAATTAAAAACTTGACACATTTTTGGGGTTTGCTTTTTGGGGGGAAAAGGACAGTTTTTATGTGTAATACCTACTCATGTGCATTCAGTAGGTAGTTTCTTGGAAGACCAGTTCTTGAGAATGCCAGGGTTCCTGCTTCTGCCTTCTGTGTTCTTTTAAAGGAAATTTTTAGTCTAATGGTGCAAATACCCTTGATTGCAAATTCTTCCAGATGCACGGAGCAGGAACAGCCAGTAGTTTAAACAGCATGAGTTTATCTTTAGTGCTTGGTTTTTACTGACAGATTGTTAGTGTTCAGCTTTCTTACTTTTAAAGACCATTCTGATGCTAATTAACTGAAAATTAATACAGTAACACGTAGAGGAAAGTTTTTGAGAACATAAGTTTTTTTGGTATTCACATGCATCGTATAAGGGAATAGATTTGGAAAAAAGTACAAAAGCAGAAAATAGGCAGAAGTGTTTGGTACTCTAATTGGGTTTTGAACAAAATACAGCAGCAAAAGTATTTAGCTGTCTTACGACAATACTTATTCAGTGTGTTAAGACTTTGCATAACTGAAAGTAAGAACATCAGTTTGGTGTCAATATTATTAAGGCTTCATGTAAGTGTAAACATAAGCATAGATTTGAAACCCCTGAAAAATGTCATGTCCAGAGAAGGATGCATTTTACAGATGCAACCGCTTAAATGTTGTGGCATGGGAAATCTTACCTTTAGCTATTTTGGGACTTATAGATGTTAATATGTTTTGGTTTTAGTCTGTAAAAAGCCTGTTAGAAGCAGGTAAATTATCTGCTTTTCATGTGCTTCATCCTATTCTGTTCATCAAACTTAGATGAATTTCATCTATTTTAGATGTGAATTAAATGTGAATTTAACAGAGGTTGTCTTATTTACTTCATTGTTTGTGCATCTTCAAGACTGATATTACTGATTCAGTTCTACAATTATCCTTTACCCCCTGCTAAGAAACATGCTGCTTTAGTTTCTTGTACAGGTGGTTGTATTTCAATGTAGTCATAAAGTCAAGACAGTGGAAAAGCTGGAAGTCTAAAGGTCCTTGGCAGTTTTCTACTCTCTTGTACATTAATAATCCAGGAGACATTATTTACTTTTTTGATTTTCCCCTTTAGGTGTGTAATTTCTGGCTGAAACTCACTATGTTACAATACAATATTATATAGAAATTTTAACACAGCATCTTGGCCCTTTTTAGTAAGTTAAGTTCAGCAAAACTCAGTGTTAGGACTTTGCATGTTGGAGCTAGTCTGTAGGCATTATTTGTGAATACTTTGGTGTTAAAGTGAAGTCGGTCAAAACAATATTCAAAGTTGAAAATATTTAGCTGGATCTATGGCAGAGCTGTTTTAAGGGGATTTTCTAGATGCTTTATGAGATAACACCTTTATTTCTCTATTATGTTCATAACCAACCAAGCAAGATGTATATATACTCAGGAAGATCTGCTGTGAATTTTGTCACTCTGGCAAAGGAAATGATAATATCTTTGATTCTAAGAAATTGCAGTCAGGAGCACAAGCCTTTTATAGTTGCAAAGTGGAAAAAGCACATTTCAAACTCTGAACACACTGAGAACAGTCACTCAGATTTAGTTGAAAACTGTCACTCAGAGAGGAAGACGTGGGTGGTATTTGTGAAACACTGAGAATGTCAGCAAGGGCAGAGGTGCAGCATGGTATTGCCTGTGCTAGCAACAGGATAGGCATCTGTAAGTGATTGCTGCTATCAACAAAGTGGAGGATGAGTGTGGTGGACAGATTTTAGTTATAGTATCAAGCAGCAATATATGCATACAAGTAATGGGGCAGTAAAAGAGGGATCTTTGGAGCTGAGGGAGAGATGTTCTGTCTGGGGAGTCAGATCATGGTTTCTAATTTCAGTTGTACAAAAAGTACTCTAAACTGTCAGGAATTTGTGAAGACAGGACATATGCCAAGCATGACTTAGTCTATTTCCATTGTTGATGGAGTGAGAGATTATTTATTTTTTAATTACAGTATTAGAAGAGTTGAATACCATTCTATGTACAAATTCCTTATAGGAGTCAGTAATCAGTTATGCTGTTGTGGTTGCATGGAAATTGATAGTTGAACAATCCAGTGGAATAGCGTATGCTCCGCAGTTTGCAAGTTCAACTTTCATCTGTGCAGTATCACTGTAGAGTAGAAGTTCATGCTTTGAAATGTCTCTGGCAGTAGAGTTTATGAGAGGAATTCACCAGCTGGATTATTTGTCCCAGTCTCTTGATACTTACAGTGAATTGTGATTAGAGTAACTTCAACTGTGTGACATCAAGCACCTTCTTCATTGCAATACTACCACCCCTTGCAACATATAGCTCCTTCCTACTTATTTCCAGTCTATTTTGCTCTTCCTGTTAAACTGTTGCAATTCGAGTAAGCATTAGCACTTCACAAATTCTCTTTCTCGTTATGCTGTTCCTTCTTTTCTTCTTTATATGTGAAACACAGGTAGCACCTATATGACGTGGCTGCACAGGCCCAGCTGTATAGCTGAAGTTTAAGCAGTGTAGTCCAGGTTTAAGGCTAATCATGCCCACGTATGTCCTTTCCCACTTTTCTGCATCTTAATTTTTCACTCCCAGTTAATTCCCACTAGCTCTGCAGAGTCATTGGGTATTTCAATTTTTATTACAGATGTGTAATTTCAGCCCTCAGCTCTTCACCCTGCAGTACTGAGGCACTCTGGTCCTTCTGCATTTGCTCCTTGCAAGTCCCTGCAGCACTCTTGCTGAAATGCTGTTGCCATCACCTCAACGTGTCTCCCTGGCTCTGCTTGCCATTGCACAGGCCCTGGGAAACATGGCAGAGAAGGCAGCTTTTCTTCAGCTTCTCCCTGCCATGCCATGTGCCAGCTGTGCTCCTGTCAGCAACTTTGCAGCACCAGGCTTTCATGTTTTCAGCGGAGACAGCTTTGAACGGGAGAGTTTGCGGTGAAAGAGGAAGAAAGAGGATTTCTGAGAAGCAGGTGAACAGGCAGATGCTCATCTGGGTGTCTCAGAGCTCAGCTTAGGCATGTTCTCTAAATCCACGGTCCTGGGGTCCTGGCTTGTTCACTGAACAGAGGGAGAGACTCAGGCATCAGCAGGAGGCTCAGCCGACCTGTGCAAGGGGTGGTTGTTTTCAAACGGTGCCGGGTGCTCCTGTGATGAGGTGGCCCTTGGAAGCCAGACTGATGAATCCTTGTGTAAATAGTATTGGTTAGTGGTGCTGCAAAGGGAATGATTTATGAAGAGAGAGTGTCTGCAGTTTTTAAGTAAAATGTTACAACAGCTGCACAGATGCAGATTTTAAGGTTGTGTTCCAATTTTAAATTGGAAAACAGTCCCTCTAATTTTGGCTTATTTTGACTGGGCACAGCTGTTAAGCCTTTCTCTCCTCTTCTCCCACTCCTCTCCCCAGAGAACATAGGCCTCAAAAAGTCCAGTTATCTATTGTCATGTGAGCCTTGCTGGCTATCATATATTTAATGAATGCTATAAACTACCTGATGATTAAGTTGGAAGAAAGAGGGGAAAGTAACTTGAAACGGGACAGTGACTAGAAAGAAAGGCAAGACCTTAGCTTGTAGCAGAAGATTTTTCAAAATAATGTGCCTAAAACCACACATTTATTTGGCAATTCTTTAACTTCATTCGATTTGGGAACTACATCTATGTATGTCACATCTGAAAAGCTTACAAAAAGCTCTTTCAGGTGTGTCTTCAGAAGGTATTTTATTCTATTTTACTCTTTGTCTAAACTGGCTGGCGTATTACAGTTACTTGCCTTCCCAGCACACTGAGTTAATCAGTACCTTTGTAAGATCACCTCATACGTTTAACAACTGACCAGTTAAATTACTAAGAACACATATTAAATGTTTTTGCAGTTTTGTTAGTTAAGTAAAATATCTCACTATTACTAATTTCATTTCTTCTTATAAGCAACAGAAAAACAAACCATATCACAAAATATAAATTATGGCGTTAAACAAGCCGTACTAAAAAGTGGATGACAAATTTGCCAGTTCATAATGAGTTAAGTAAATTAATAAATTCATGTTATTTTTAGGATCTCTTTTTTTCTTTTAATGTCTTATGGTAATTTTCCAGTAGTCGAGTTTTAATGAAAACATTTACTCATGTAAATGAGGGTTTCAGTTTGCTTGTGTTGACGACATTATTTATTTTTATAAAGAAAAATCCTTCCTTTCTTTACCATCTACTTTCAGAAATCTTTTGGAATGTACTGAGGAAATGTCATCCTTCCTTTGACATTCATGTTTTGTTTGGGTTTTGTCTTTTATTTTAGTTTCTATGAAGTAGTGTAAACTCTAGCTTAATTTGGTCTGGCATCCCTGCAGTTGAACATTTGTAAGTATCTCATATTGTGGCCCGTCTAGGTTGTCATAGAAACCGGAGACCTCCATCCTCCTCATTGTTGTTGGAAATGGAATGCAAACAGGGCATCAAAGTGACGTTTTTCCAGTACAAGTGAGAGCCCTATGAAGAGCCAAAAAGAAAGGGTTCTTACTGGTTTTGTGCTCCTGTGGCCTGCAGTAGCAGTTATAGTACACCCTGTTTCTCTTGAATATCTAGCACTTGAGTAATAGAAAAAATGTGAGCATCATGAAAAAGCCAAGCTTGTGTGGTTAATCTTGTCCACAGCTTTTTCCTCTCTATCTTTTCTTGATGTATTTGTCTTGGATCAGGCTGCTAACTAGTAAGGAGGTTGGAGCACATTGCTGCAAATCATTTGCACTGCAAGGGGCTGAACCAGTTATGTAGCAAGTATATGTAGCTTAACATTTCTCTGCACTGATCCTATATCCTCTTACAGGAAAAAACAGCCAAATAATTCTGGCAAATTAGTTGCAAGTTTCCACTTGTGAAGTAGTAGAAATGCTGAGTGACTGTCCTTCAAATCTGTATGCATTTAACAGATATAATTGCAAAATCATACATCACTTCCCTTCCCCCATGTATGCTCCAGCTGTGTACTCAGCAGTTCTGCCGGCATGCTGGTGAATGGTCCTGTCTCCTCCCCAGGACAAAGAACCTTTGAAATCGCCGCTGAATACTAACCAATGCTGCCAATTGTACATGATTGTGGATTTCCAAAATAGGTTGAGAAATAATTTTCTAAATAGTGACTTGCTCATCAACTGAGAGACAGGCTCCGTCAGCACAAAGGGGGCACAGGAACAGTTTGGTTTTGTGTGTGGGAGAAAAATCTTAGTACAGTCTGTTCATGCTGAGCATGCTGTTGCTGGCCTAAAAGCAGCTGCCTGTATAGTCTCTGCTGCTGGTGCAGTTTCTTGAGCAATGTGGGTCACCGGGCAGGCTTCTGATCTTCTGTAAATTGATTAAGGAAATCAGTTTCTGCCCCTGTGCAAAAGATGGATCCTCCAGTTTGGAGAGCTACACAGAATGAGCATCTGTGCTGGAAGTGTTAAAGACTTGGAGCAAAAACTTCTCTTTCGTCATTGCTCTGGTAAATTGGAAGAGGAAGACGAGAAATGTGGAGCCAGAATGCTACAATCCTGCATTATTTGTCTAGCTCATAATAAATGCATTCACAATGCAGAGCAGGAAAAGGCCACTGAATTATTATTACTATTTACATAGTACAAGATTGTGTTAACTATTTCAGAAGATTTTTGCAGACTAGGTTTTTGGCCTCCAGGACGTAAAAGTGAATCATGCAACCTACCAGCAGGAAAACAAAAGAAGAAAAACAGTTAAGAGTGTGGGTATGTGGGGTTAAATCAAGCAAGGTCTACTGGTCAGTTCTATGCTGCATATATGTATAGGAAATATGGACCTTCTTCAATGAAATAGTTATTTCTAATACACTGAAAAAAAGTCTCAAAGTATTCCCTGCACTGCTACTTGTATGACGTCAGACATCACTTTGGGCATAAGCCTGATGTGTCAGTGAGAATGGGCTTTGAAAGCAGCCTGTGTGACTGAAGTGTGCTCCTTTTCCCAAGTCAGTCTGATAAAATGTGATGTTGTCTTCTGCAAGCCTCCCGTCAGTGAGAAATGAATAATATTTGCTTGTCTGACTTCACTACTTTTCGGTTAGTGTCTCTGAGTGCTCAGAATGACAGAATATGCTGAGTTGGAAGGGACCCATAAGGCTTATTGAGTCCAGTCGTTAGCCCTGTGCAAGACCATCCCCAAGAGTCACATTGTGTGCCAGAGAGTATCATCCAAGTGCTTCTTGAACTCTTGTCAGGCTCTTTGCTTGTGCCAACCTGTTTAATCTTACTCTTTTCTGTGTTTCCTGATTTTTTTTTGAGCTTGTTTTTTGTTTTGCTCTGAGCCTCCTTGCAATCAATGACAGCTTGACTATCTTCCTATGCAAACTGACAAACGTGTTTTGGGTTTAGAGTGGTTTTGATATTGAATGTATTTATATGATTCTCCAAACAGTTGCCATGAAAATTGTTCAAGGCTCATAATGAATACTAGCTACACAGTGTGAAGGCAAGTATTTTTGTTTGCGCATTAAAATCTTTACACTGGGTTAGGGCTTTGGTTTTGTGTTTAATTTCTGCAATGCCTATCACACATTGACATTTTTGTTACGATTGGTTGATATTTTCTCAGCCTTTGGTCATGGTGTTTCTTTTTTTAAAGTGAAGTTAGATCACTAGTTTACATGCCCTTGCATCTATTTAATGTTATAAGTGTGTACGTGTGTAAGATAGATCTTCTAAAAGCCTCTTTCCTCTGATTACAACTTGTCTCAACTCCAAATGAATTACAATAGAGGATAGTTTTACCAAAACAAACAAATAAATGTGCCCTATTTTCTTGAATATGTGCTCTGTTGTATTTGTTAGAAAACAGAAAGAAACCCTGAAGCTAGTTTCCCCAAAGCACCCCTGCATTTCAGCCTCAATTTGATTTATTCAGAGATAATATGAGGGGAAATGTTATCTCAGCTGCTTCTTTCATGTAATGATCCCCCTACCTCAGAGCCCACAGAACCTGTTCCCTAATGTTGAAATTCCTTTTGGCTTTTCATTTTATAGAGGTTGTCTGAGAAAGAGGGTTATGTGAGGTCTTATTTTTATGGTCAGGATTTCAAAAGGGTACGTGTTATGTGTGTAAAAGTTTAATTAGACGCTTGTTGCAAAGGCAGTGTGACTTTAAGGTAGTTCTCTGAGTTAATAATAGAGCTTGAGATTCCAGTGTGAGTAAAGTTATCAGACCTGAGGACACAAAGCAAGATGGCTTGCTGTAACAACCTGTGTTTCAGTTGCTAGGTTTCTGTAATCTTTCAGCCTTTCTCAGCAGCACAACATGTGTTTCCTTGGAAAAAAAATTATTCCATCAGTGCAAAACCACGGGGAGGAGAACTACTGTTTTGTGATTTACACTCTCAGAGACAGATATGATCGGTGTCTTTAGCAAAACGTGAGAGAGGCCCAATGGTGTTATTTTTAGACGTCTGAGTATTCTGAGCTAATTCTTACAAACATATTCATAACTCAATTGTCATGCAAGAAATGCTGAGTGAACACCAATGAAATAATACTTTTGAGTTTCACTAGGACTGTCTGATACCTCCTAGTGCAGGTTTATCTAGTCTGACCAGTTTGTAGCATGAAATGTGTTCATCCAGTAATATATTGCATGTTCTCTGTAGTAAGTAGCAAGTAAAACATATGGTGTGAAAAAGAACTTGCACTTCATTATGTGATGAAAATATGTTTAATGTTTTTGTTTAATCTTTTTTGAAAAAGAAAAAGTTAATTTGCCTTTTAAATATAATATGGACCTGCAGAAGCAAAGAAGAAATGTTGGTCTCCCCTAAAACCATGCTTATTATATTTAGTATTGCATAAAGAGGAATTACAGGAGAGCTTATTTTTTCTTTCTTATGTTTCTTTGACAGAGAACTCCTTGGAGAATTATTGAAATTCATTGAAGGTTTCTTCAGAGTTCATTTTTTTATCTCTAGCATTTACAGTCTTTAAAAGCCTTAACAAAATCCCAGTAACAAAAATTCTTCTCCCAGAAAAACAAAATACTGAGAGTTTTATCTAGTTGCACTGGAACTCTTTTCCCACCTTTAAAATGTGGTTCTCATGTTTGTATTTGTGATGTCAACAGTCCTTCAGTCTTCAAGGAATATTACAACACGACAAAAACTGGGAGTCCTTTGCCACACTGCATCTTTCTGTATGTGTTAGCTTAAGAGATCTGTTCACCCACCTCATGGATTCCACAAATCCTCAGGAGATCTGGTTGATTGACATAATATAAAAGGAAGATACTTACATTACTTTTGAGAGGTCTTCTGTAAAAAGAGAATGATAAGACAGTATAGACCAAAAATATTTCCTTCTGAAGTATTTTACAAGAGGTGTTGAGAAAATAACATCACCAAAAAGTTCTGAAGAGGCACACTTCTCATGTGATTAGTTAAGAAAGTCTCCATCAGCTGCAGTGTTGCGTTCTTCACAGGTAGGCATAACCCAATTGTCAAAAAACAGTATTCCAAATGGTGATAGGAGCACCTCTGCAATACTTTATTCTGAAAGCAGTTTCAACACTAGAAGCTTAACAGTCAGGAATTTTTGAGCTTTAAGTCATGATTCTAGTACGTACTCCAAAACAGATGAGAGAGCAAATTATAGAGGCATTAGGTACAATTCATGTGTACGTAAATTCAAAATTTCTTTTTACAGAAGTAGGAGCAAAGTGTGGCACAGAAATATGGCTCTGCGTTTCTTCACAGTTCTATCCTGACCTGAAAAATTTTAATCTTGGCTCAAACAAGATTTCATTGCATGACAGCATTGAAGCACTACAGATAAATTTTTACAGAACAAGAGATACGGCTACTTTCTTCAGTGTCCTAATCATGTTTGTTTCAAATTTATTAGGTTTAAGAGAGAGCATCGTCTTTAGTAGAGAAATTATATGTGACAAAACTTATCTTGCACTTTGTTGGTATTGAACGTATCCCAAAAAGCGCATTCATTATTCTACAAAAAGATTGTTCTTATAAAAGTATTTGAGTTTGCACTTCAAGCATATATATCTTCGAGGGAAGAACTAACTGTCCTCTGACTATTCAGCTTTCCTGAGGCAACCTCAGCAGCTTGACAGTTTAGGAGTCACTGGGTTCGGTTACGTCCACAAATTCTAAATTTATGTAATGTATTATAGGCTTAGATGGCACAAGTTAAATTGCATTCCAGACTGAATTGACATCTTTAGATTCAATTTTAGAGAATTTAAGAACGAAGGTCCAAAATTTATTAGAAAATTACTTAGATGTAGAAAGTGGGTCTGAAGGTCTTTAATGATCCCTCTTGTAAACCGAGTCTCTTCAGGGTGCTTAAGGTGAGTTCAGTATACCTTTCTAAGAGAAGGGCCACCTTTGTTTCCTTTTTCCTGGAAGGGATCTTTGGCAACATTCACCAGAACTCTGAAATAAAATTCCTGAACCATTCTAAACAAGGGCAGGGCTGGATTAATTGCTTGGCTTGTAGCCAATCTCTGTGGAAACAGATTTTGTTTCAGACACGTCAAAGTTACCAGTTCTTAGAAAACAGGAGGTCATTTTGAAATATTAGTTGAAGGTTGGGAACCTTACCACAGAAGTAAGTTATATTTTTTTATGGAGTTACATACAGATGCAAATATCACAGTATGTTAAAAAACAGGAGAAGGATGGGAAAGGATAATGATGCTGATAGCAAAAAGAGCAGCACCATCACTCATTTATACAGACCAGTTCTATATAAAGCTTTATGTTAAGACATTTGGAACAGTTAAAAGTTCCAATGGAGAGTAGAAAATGTCATCTGAAAGTGCAGATTTTGTAGTATTTCACTTAAAATAATTTGGATTCTGTTCTAGATTGTTTGCAATCCGCCCTTCCAAATTTGTTTCCCTTTTATCTGCGTAAGCATGTGCTGACACTGTTACTCAGTATACACAAATGCTAATCTACCTTCATACACATGGAAAGTAGCTTTCCTGGCACTGAGTTTAAAACTCGCATAGAATACATTATTAATCGAAGAAGTCTCTCTCTTTAGAGAAAGCTATTATTTATGTGGTCACCATTGAGGAGGTTATAGGCAAATATAATGCTGTTTGTTACCAGTGTGGTCTTCAGAACATACAACAAACAACCCCAGATACTGAAAGTGCATTTTAAAAGATTTAAATTTCAAAAGTAATTTTCCTTCTCTGTACTGTGGTTACATACACTAACATGATCTAATTATAATGTAACGACAGCTGCTTTTCTAGTGCCCTGCATGCTTTAATGCTCTAAATGCGTTTCTCTTGGCAGGTCTCTGCAGTGAGGTGAAAGCATGGTAACTGTTCAGTTCCCTATTGTGAATAATTCCCTGGTTCTGCATTTGGCTTTTTGTGGTAGATCATGTATCTCTGAAGTTCAAGAGGCAGAGTTGTAAGGGAAGTGGCTGGAGTGAGGCTGGTGTCCATCTGTGTATAATTCAGCTGAATATGACTGTGGCTCAGGAACAGCGTTTCAGCCCAGTTTCTGCTAAGTCTGCTGAGCTGAGCTGTTCCTTCAGTTACACATGCTGGTCTTGCAAACGCTGCTGAGCCTTATCAAACACAGCCAGTTGGTGCTGCTGGTATGAAAGCACAGGGGAGCTCTCATGTGGAAGGTTAATGGAGTGTAATTAGAAAGAAGAATGAACTGCTCAACCACTCTATCTCACTCTACCTGTACTGAGAGTGACAAGTGCTCTGATCTTTTATAAACCCTAGAGCAGAGGTTTAACAGTCTAAAATTATGACAGTATGACTGTCAAACAAGCAAGTACACTGTGAAGAAGTAGTATGAACTTATGGATGGGAATGTTTATGTTCCCATATGTAGTCTCTATTAATACTTTTTTTCATTCAGGATATTGTCCATACTTATGTAACAGGTCTCGGTTACATTTTCCTGCAAGGTGTCCATCAAAGCCAGAAGGATCTTTGTGTTCTGTTTGTGACCTCTTCTTGTCTGCATCTCATGTAACCATTGCCTTGCAGGATGAAGTGACAGCACCATCCTGAGGCATTTTGATACCTCTGTCATAGAGAAGAGTTCTGGTAGAAGCAAGAACAGTTACTGGGATTTGTATTCCAGGAACTAAACAGAATTTGAGATTACATACATAAATTAGATTGGATAATAATGCTTGATTCTGTGAATTCAGTTAGGTGCTATGTATGTCTGTTGAAAACTATCATATTCTTAAAATGTGTTTTTGTCTTTCCTTCAGCATGCAAGTTTTGTGGGGTGTTTTCAGTTTGTTGGTTTTTTGGTTGGTTGGTTGGTTGTTTTAATGGAATGCTGATAAACTTTAATTATGAAACTGCAACTAGGAAGCTGAAGGAAGATACCACACATCAGTTCCAAGAAGGACAAGGAGGTTAACCAGTAACTTTCTGCATGTTAGAGGCTATCACATTCTATCTCAGTATCCTGTGTGATGTCTTCTGACTTTAGGGAGAATTGGAAAGTTTGGTTATCAGGGTACTAAGTTTTTGTCTTCCACATCTTTGTTTTCCAGAAAATAGGTGCTGTATTAGCCTGCCAGTTATTCTGAAGGCCCTTGCAAAGTCAGCAGGTTGATTAGGGGAAATTTGCCCAACTAATCCTAGCAGGCAGTTCACATCCTGCATTGCAGTGAAAGGGAAAAAACATCCCAGTAAGTCTGACCCGGGGAAATTTTTTTTCCCATTCCAAGTCTAAAATCAGTAAGAATCTAAATATGAAGAAGGCATACGATAAAAGGCATCAAAGGAAGAAGATAAGCTTGCTTTGCTTAGCTTCTTTTCTCTAGCTGTGGCCAGTGTCTTGTGTTTCAGGGGAAGGTGAAAAAACAACCGTGATTATATCTGGTTAGTTGGGCCTCTGGACCTGTTCATGTTCTAAAGAACAAGGCTGTCTTTATGTGGAATTTCAACACTGGAGAAGTGTGCTGGGAACAGGGACTTGAACTGTCTCTGGTAAGGGAACAGAATGAGCAGAGACTTCCCAAGTCTCAGATCCCTCTTCCCCTCATATATACTATACAGTCTGGTCTGAAACTTAGATTAAGCATTTCCTTTAGAAAACTGTATAACCTGGTCATAGAGGCTTCAGACCATGGCAGGCCATTACCTCAGCATTTAACCATATTTGCATCTTATTTCAGGGCTGAATTTGTCTACCTTCAAATTACAGCCACAGAATCATCATTTTACATTTCTCAGAGAAACTAAAAACCCTCCCGTCACTGGATTTCTTTTCTGTATATAAATATCTATACTCCACGAGAAGTCATCTCTCAATAAACTGTATATGCTGAGCCTCAGTAAGCTTCACATTACACAGTTGGGTCCTTGATTATGTTATGGTTTTCCTTTGAACTGTCTTCAGTATCTCTGCATCCCGCAACAAAAAAGGTAGCTTTCCATTCTTTTGCTAAAATGCCTGTTCTGGGGTGTTTTTAAGAGAGGTGGAAGTTCAGCAAATCTTCGGTTGTTGAGTAGTTTTAGCCTTACGTAGTGATGTACCTTTTGTGCCAAGATAAACAAAGACAGGGATAAAGTCCCCTTCCCTATACCATTTAAACTGGAATGTTAAGGAGGAAACATTGCTTTGTTTTTCAGAGTCACTGTTGTCTGATCCACAAACCTTGATAAAATTGAAGGACAGCAGTTTGGGTCTTCTGCAGTGATTTAATTTGATGTCTTTGTGAAGCAGGCATTTTTCTTTGTTTTGATCGTCCTTGGTTAACTAAACAGAATAGTACAGGAGATATATTTAGCTGAACAGAAAGTCTGTATTTGATATGCTGTTTAAGTGACTAGGAAGAAGAGAAAATCTCTCATTTGAGTGGGGTGAAGCTATGACTCTTTGCCCTAATAACTCATTCTGCCTATGAAATGGCGATCAACAGTGAATTGCAATGTGATGTTAGTGAGAGGTTTTAATTGAATTGACACTAAACAGTATTTAATTGATGACATAGGGAAAATGCTGGTGTTAGTTTGTGATGTTTGTAAAGCAAAATGTTAGATATTGCTAACAACATCAAAGTTACCAATGGGGGATTGTACAACATAGTTTGAGCATCCAGATCTTTCTGTTCACAGAAGAACACATTTGCATTCTGTGGTTTAATAAAACTATTCATCTTCTTTGATACTTCTGGTCACACATGAAGCACATGAGCATGAACTGTGTGTGTTTTCTTTTGTGAGGAGGAGAGGGGGTGTGATTCAGTCGTGAGAATAACTGGAGGATGAACAAGAACCCTTCAGAAGCTGATTAATTTTTAGTCGAGGACTGTGATACTGTGCAGTAGTATGTTGTAAAATTACTTTATGACTATCCACTGGGGTTATTCAAAATATGAGCAGTTACCAGATTAGAAAGTGCACTTCTAATTAGGTTGGTTGTTTCCAAAACATGAAATAAGTTTACTAATTTAAATTGCTCTACTTTGTTTGCTTAATGTAGACAAATTCAGCTCAAAGGATGTCATGTTATGAGGTAAATCAGAGGTAGGAGAAGCAGCAGGACCAGCCTAGCAGAGGCATTTAGCTTAGATAACTAGCTACTGCCTATAGATGCAAATGGCTTTTCCATAGGGGTTATTGTTCCTGTGTGTTCTCCTACATAGGAATAATAATCCACAATATTTTTTGTTCTGAGATTTTATATCCCAAGCTTCAGTCCATGATAGATTTTACAAGACCACACTACACACTTCTAGTAAATTAGGTTCAGTCAGAGATCATACAAACTTTTTTTATGTTGAAGTACAAAAGAACCCATGTTTCATTTCTGCACAGCTTGGATGACTTTTTTTTTTCCCTTAAGGAGATTTCCCCCACCCTGAAACAGATAAATGGGGGTAGAACAATAAGCTGGGCAAGATATAATTAAAATGAGCACCTTTGCCAGTGTGGTCAGCAGTTCAATTTTTTAATTTCTTAAACCTTTTCACGTTGAGCTGAACCTCATATCCTTTTACCAGTTTGTGTTTGTACTTGGAAGTATTTCTGGGAAGCAGAAAAACCTAAAGCAGTATAAACTTTATCAACACTTGTCAAATTAAAAAAACCCAAAAAACCAATTTAATTCTTCTCATTCCATTCCTCCTTAATTACATTCAAAGTACTACGCTTAACTCTTTTTCCTGTTCTGTTATGTCTGTTGTCACACACTTAATTTCCCATTCATTAATTGCTTCATTGTTTAATTATTTTAGCTGTTCTTGCAAGTTTCTTTCCATTAACATAAGTGCTGGAGTAAGAAGCTGGGTATTACAGTTATTTAATACATAAGCTGCAGGAAAACATCATATATGTGCCGCTCTTGCTAGTTCAGTGTCTGTACTGTGCTTCGTGCAAAAGTAAACAAGAAGACAGTGATACATAAGGCATTTCATGGTACAATGTTCCCTTCCAAAAATTAGTCTTGTGGTGCTGCAAATAGTAAAAGCCACAGTACTGACAATAAAGCTATCAAGAAGTCATATAAAGTAGAATAGCACAGCAGCTGTTTTTGGCCCTTTTAATTCATAATTCTAACTATATTTTTAAATTAAAAAAACCCTGTACGCATTCTCCCCTGTTAAGAAGGAAAGAATGAACATTCCTTTTTGCATGGCTTACGTATGAACTGGCATAATCCACTTTTGAATGACTTTTAGCAACTTTAAGTGATGTTTATCATAAAGGAAAAGTCCCACATCTCTTTCAAAATATGTGTGTTCATGCATGAACTGTGTGTTTCAGATTCAGACCTGTAGGTATTTTTTTAAATAGTTTAAAATACAATTAAGTGTAATAAGTGTACCAGCATTTTTAATGACAAAAATGCTTTTCACATTATGCCAGTGCTATCTAACAATATTTATCTGGCATAATATCAAAATAGACTTTCATGGAATTGAGATTTATTTAAATTCCATTTTACACAAGGTGCCAGATGCCATAGTCAATAATTGTATTAAAGATATTAAGACTGCAAAGCAAGCTCTTGAATTTAGGGCATACCAAAATTAACGAAACTGTCTTGATCATCTCTAGTGCTCACTGATATCATAAGTGTATTGTTCAGTTCATCCCACAGGACCACCATGGCAGAGGGAGGAGAAGCATTTAGTAACCCTGACATGCTCCACAACATCTTTTAGACATGCAGAAGAAATGCTCGTATTTTTATGCAGCTTTTAGCTGTGTTTTCTGTGAACTGAATGCAGCACATGCTCTTTGGGACAGTTACTGGAGTGTTGGCAGTCCAGCCAGTGACTGGGTATGGTTAGATATCTGTATATTTAATAAAAGCTTAAAAAAAGTTAGGCTTTTAAACTATAAAAATAAATAGTGCACATTTCATTAATCATGCCCAGTAAAGCATTCAAGTATGAGGTGGAGGTGGTTTCCCAGTCCCACTTCTACGTTTCCATTGAGCACACAAGCCTCAGGAGAGCCTTTTCTGACTGAAACATATAGGTACCACTTGGATCACCTCGAAGAAGTAGGAAATTCTAATCACTCTTTTTTCCTGGAATAAAATTATTTCTAATTAATTTTTTGAGGGTTTTTGTTGATAGAAAGAACTTCTATAAGTAAAACATGGCCAGAGGTGCAGAATTCCATAAAAATACAGGAAAACCACAGAAATAGCTGAAAATATTTCCATAGTCTTTTGAACATTTTCCAGTGGAGTTTAATTCAAGCTGGTTTGCATAACAGAGTTATTTCCCTTACTGGTGTAGATTCTGCATCATCAATTTCTATAATTGGATTTCCCTATTTTAAGTTTTATATACCATCTTAAAGCAGTAGATGAGTGTACAATTGTTCTCCTTGCTTGCAATCTTTCCACTCTGAAATTGCATTCCCAAAATGCACCCTCTTTGCAGATTATAAGAGACTAACTGTGCTGGATCTCCAAAATCTTTTAGTGTCTTTCTGCCATGGAAGTTTTGGTATCTTTGGTTTGGATAGCGATAGGGAATAGGGCTGGCAAAGAGAGAGGATGGAGCCTGGGAAGAAAGATTGCAGAGCAGTGAAATTCCCTCCATCCTCCCCATTCCCAAGTTGGAGGTTATTTGAAATCTGTACTGCCTCTTACCATTTCTTGGTCATTGGAGGGCACAGGTAACAGAGGATCTGTAATAGCTGACTTCCTGAAATTGGAAGAGAAGGAAAGTGGGTCACTAGCAGGCAGTTGAGCAGTTCAAACCACGTCAGCCTTGGTTTTGTGATATAAAAGGTATGCATTGCAAGTTTAGTACTCTACTTTTCTTCTCATTTTTTAAATGTATTTTAATTTTTATAGATTTTTTAAATTTAAAAGCAGACTGTCCTTTAGATATGGATGCTTTTCTGAACATGTTTCCTGGATAAAGAGGAAAATGTGTCACCAAATATAACAAGGGATCTAGTATTTTAAAAATAGCTGTACTCAGAGAACTATTTATTTCTTAGTTGACTGATTAAAATGGAAATAATACTTAGCTAATAAGGATAAAAACCTTAAACCTTACTAACTTTAAAGTTTGCTCCAAAGACTTTGCTTAACCTATAAAAACATTTTCATGATAGTTTTTATATAAGCACAGAGATATCTTTTGGCACAGATATATGGCCAAGAAGACCTATTTTCTGCTTAATCAAACCAAAATAATCTAATGCTGCATTAGAATCTGGCCTGTGGCATGAATGAGAAAGTGGTATTGCTAAATGTCACAATATTGATTGCAATTATTACCTTTAAGAAGGGTCATATAAGATGTCTCGGGCTGTGTGAACTCAGTGGTGTAAGCGGTTCTTGATGAGATTAGCGATAAAGATGTCAAGATAGCAAGAGCTATGAGATCATGTGTTGTGCTTATGGGGCACTGTTCAACAAATGGATTTTGAAGTAGTGTGATAGTAAGAGGACTAGCAGTTTCTTTTTGGGTAGAATACAGTTTGGAAGAAAGGATGTGATTATTGATTCTTTCACATTCTGAATGTGTTTGGTTTTGAAGAAGACTCAGTAAACTTGAAAGACAAATTCTTTTCGTATGTTCGTAGTATGGCAGAAAAAGAAACTATTCTAGAAATTTGAGGAGAACTAGAGCTTTCTGACATGCAGAAAACTCTTACGTTGTGTGTATGATGATGTGTTTATGATTGAGTTAATCTCAAAGTTTTGAAGTCAGTAAGAAATTAAATATTCTTAGGAACAGGAAGGAAAGAGGCAATGATTACATTTAAAGAATTATATGAATATTTCTTAAAGAGTTCTGTGGTACTTTTAGATAACTTCCATCTCACTGGCACTCAGTCTCTAAGGCATGTAGCTAGGACTTTATCTCAGCCTTGGCGGATTTCGGTCACACAGTCTGTACTTCCTGCAGCACAAACTGTCTTTAAAATTGATTGAGAACAGTCAAATAACTGAAGAACAATTTTAAAATACAGTCTTAATGAAGTCTGACAGTAGACAAGAGTTTCTTTCATTGTGTCCTCCTGTTTAATTCCCTACAAAAGGAGGCTCTGCTGACATTGCTGCAGACAGACACATGCTGGGGTGCTTGTGTGCCTGCAGAGCAGTGGTTCCAGCAGGATCCTGCGGGGAAGCCGGGTAGTGTCAGACCAGCACCGTGGGCTGGGACCGTGCAGAGGAGGGCGCAGCTAAGGACGGTGGTGAAAATGGCAATAGATCTTCTCTGAGTTCCTGTGTAGGTGCAGCCCTGAGAGCCTCAGTCTGGTTTTGCTGATTAGCTACATAACTTTGGAATATGTTGTTCAGAGTCTGTCCCTTGATAACCACAAATAGATAATACCAACAGTCTTGCAAACAGTAAAATGATTTTGTAGTTTCAGTGTGGTACTTTTACTGACAGTTGGTAGAAGCAGCTTAATAAACTGCGTAAGCGATTGGTGTGCAGTGCAAACTTCAGATTTACTCTCTGAATCTTAAAAGCATTAGATGTTTCTTCCAATTTAGTATCTGCATAATGGATATGGATGGCAGGATATGCTGCTGCCAGGCAGCTCTCAGCAGCCTTTAACAGGCTTGCAAAGACTTCCAGAGCAACAACGTTTTTCCACTCACATTATCCATCGTGTGCCAAATATGCTGAGCCTCAGTTTTTGCACAAGGCACTAATAAAAGTTGTACTTTGGGCCTGTTTTTGCCTGGCTCTGCAGGCCATGATTTGGGCCTGGGGGTGGAACAGGCTGCCTGTGACTGCTATGTGACTCACCTCACTCCTGCGCCCGACCTCGCTGGCTCTTGCCCTGCTGTTACAGCATGGCAGAGGAGTCCTCCAGTCTGCTTCTCCCTCTCTCTTTTTTTTTTTTTTTCATCCTTTCACCAATGTTCCTCCCATTGTAAAAAACAAGATGGAAATTCGTTTTTGGACCATTGCTGCTGATTTCCTCAGGGAATGAGTAGAGGAGCACCATTATCCTTGAATTTCATACAGGTAGCTGTGGAAGACAAAAACTCCCTTCCTGTTCATGCTGTGTATGGTAATTCTTCAGCCTCCTATGCAATGTATGTGCAGTCCATTTTTTGGCAGGTATTCTATAGGGACGTTGCGTTGTTTCCTCACATACTTTGCTGCCTCCTATTCTCCTCCACCTCAGGTTACTCTCTAGAAATGTTTTTTCTTGTATGTACTTGCTGACGTGGCACTTTGGTTTGCATGTTAACATGGTTGATCTTTTCAGAAAGTTCATGTATGAATGAACTGATAGACACAGGCATTTAAAACGATGTAAAATACCTCAATTAGGAAAATGCCTTCTCTGCTCCTATTATTTTCTCCTTGTTCCAGAAGGGAGCAAACAATTTACAGCTTTTAGACTTTGATAGCTTTTAGCACTTCGCTGGATGCAGTGTAAGATAGTTCCTTCGTGATGCTGTTCATTACCAACTCCTCCCATTTTCAGTGAGGTTGGGCTTGTGTTTCTCTTGTCACATCTGACTGTGTATCCTCAGCCAGGGCTGTAGGTTTTGTAGAAGCCACACAGTCCTTCTTCTGTACCTCTGAGTTGCTGAATTCAGTCTTTTGCTAAAAGGTCAATCATGTGAGCTCATACATTTCAACCTTATGAAACAGGGGTGGGGTTTTTGTTGCTTGTGCTTTTTATTTGGCTTAAGTTCCAGTTCTCAAATCTCTTGGTTTGGGAACCTGCCCCTTTCATTATCTTCGTCTGGCCTAGAGGGCAGCAAGTGAGGCATCACGCAGTTTTAACTCATCATAAGTAAGAGACCATAAGTCTACAGAGAACCACGCAGAGAACAGGTACTGTGTTAGCTCAGACTTTCGTAATGCTGTGTGAATAAAATTTGAGGAAAAATGTCATTCCAATTGCTTGTTTTTACAACTAACAAGCTGGGTTTTTTGTGAATTTTTTTTTTCTCCATCTCCCTGTTTTGTACTGTGTCTTCATACTAATGCTTTAAAACAAAATGAAACATTTGGTATTGTCAAAATGTGGTTTTGGTTGTTCGGGTTTGTTTGTTTTTTTCAGTTTTCCTTTCCATGTGTGAAACTGCTTGGGGCAACCCACTGTCAGCACCTGGCTTTGGTAGATGTTTCCTGACCATTTCTGTTTCCACTAGAGCTTTCTCAGTTGAGCCTGTACCACATCTTTTGACTTCATTGTCCTATTTTGAAGCCAACCTTGTGTAATTGTTTTGCAATATGCATATGTTCTCAATCGAGAGGACTTAGGTCTATAGCTAAATCTTTTCAAAGCTGTCCTGACTTGGAGGTGATTGGAGTGTAGGAAAGAAATGTCCATTTTGGTCATGCCAGCAAAAGGTAAAAAAAGTTTCACAGTGTTTTCACTCTTGTCCACAGTGAAGTATAATATGAACATAAATTGTTAGACCTTGTTATCCACATGGTAACATGTATCTTAGGCTGCAGGTCTCCTGGTCTGCTCTTAAGTCTTGTTTCTGTCTGAAGATACACAATGGCTACCAGGAGAAGAAACCTCTTTTTAAAATTATTTCAAACTTTAATGGTAGCACTATTGTAACAGGAAGCCTTTAAGCTGGGAGAAACTGTCTGGGCTGTTTTCTTCCCATGTAGGTAGCCCTCTCTGATTCTTTTTCAGGTGACGGTATTATTGAACAGAATGACCACACTTCCATGCCCTTCCTGTTCCCCCACTTTGCACTCAAACTGGCTGTCTCTCCACTCAGTTTGGTACAAAATGGCATACCACTTGCCTTGAAGTCAGCTCTGAGACTTCAACCCAAAGTACTGTTTTGTCACTGTTTAGGAGTGGTGCATGATTGAAGGAATCAGAAGATCTGGAATCTGAATGCTAACATGTCTAATGTAAATATAGGTTAAATAGCTTTTGCAGTCGTTTGTGAATAGGCTGTATTCTGGTGGGTGGGTTTCTGCAAGGGCAGCGAGGTCACCCTGCTGGGCTGCCATACTCTTATGTGGCCTATTTTACACTGTGCCTATTAGATAACACCAATATTTAAAATTCCAAAAAGAGAAATCTCACTAAGCTTTTGAGCAGTCCTTTGTTTACATTACATAAGTATCTTTGGGTGTTACTATTTTCTCTACTATGTGCAGCTAAATAACTGTCATCATTTCTGTTTATGTTTTTGTTATCTGGTAGAAAAGAGTGGTGGAACAGCTTCGAAAGAATTTGATAGTGAAACAGGAACAGCCAGACAGTAAATTTCAAATACAGCCATTGGCACAGTCAGAAAACAAACTACAGACACCACAGCCACAGCCACTACAACAGCTACAGCAGCATCACCATCAGCAGCAGCAGCAGTCCACTGCACCCTCTCCAAACGTGATAGGATCACAGGTAAAAAGCTATGATATTTCTTTTCCTTGCTAACAGTGAAGTTCGCTAAAAATTTTTTTTAAAAAAAGGAAAAGTGTGGAGAGAAAACTGCAAACTTTCATTTATGCTTGTTAGCATACCAGTATGAATTTCTTCCTCTATGCGTATGAAGATATGGGTCTTATGGGGTTTTTCTGCAATAACCTCCTATGTAGGTCAAAAAAATTATATCGTGTTTAAAAGTTGAATCATAATCTCACAGGAAATAAGGGTGACAGCATTGACTTTCTTAAAAATAAATGAAAGTTTAGCAAATGAACCTTTTTTTTCCATAGTTGCATGAATGATTAACTAACCATACCCAGCAGGTCTCAGGAAACAGTAAAAACTTTACACACTGTATGATTTTAATCCTTTATTTTTAAAAGACTAACAGAACATCCACTGGATCTGTAAACAAAATGTAAGAAAACAATTCCCTCTTCTTTCTGCTTTGTTCTTTTTAAACAGATGTAACTCATATAAAATAATACTTGAATTTTCAAGGATTTGTCTAAAAGTGTGCATTGTTAATTGCAGAGTTTAAGTTTTAGGAAGTAGTGTCTTTATTGGGAAGGTAAACTGAATTCCAGTACAGTATAGGATTAGAAACATAATCCCAGAACTCAACAGAGAAAGTGGTCTGCTTCCACTGAGAGGGGATTTTCAAGTTTCTCTTGTTCAAATAATTAAAATCCCAAAAGTGTGCTAATAAAGCAGCTAGAAATTGCAAGGAGGTGTTCTGTAAAAAAGAACTGTATGCAAGATCTTTTTTTCCTGTTGATACAATCTTAGGAGTTCATGTATACTGTGACAGGCAGATGGCAGAATTCACCCCTGAAGTTTACTTTATGCACATTGCAGTGAATTATACCCACAGCTTTGACCAGTTGTGATACTCATTTTCTTTTTTCCTGAAAGCAAAGGAGGTGGAAATGGTTGGACTGTTTGTTCTCTCATTAACTCAGCAAATTGATGTGCTCATCAAAATCAAAAAATAAAAAAATCCAAATCAAAAAATGTATTTGTGAGGCTTAGCTAGTTGTATTTTTGAGAAGACAGTATTGAAGAAATGAAGAAAATTTAACTAAGAAAAATGTATTTCTGAGCAGCAACATCAGTATGTAAAGCTAAAACAAAAAAAAAGAAGTAAATATTACTCTGTCCTAAAGTATTTATAGGCAAACTACAGATCACTCTTAGCTGTATCACTGATCTCTGTTTTTCAGTCAGGAAACATGACAGCAAAAGCAGTTTCATGTGTGTCTCCGTATTCCACAATTTGCATTCGTGCATTAACTTCCAGGTCATCTCCTGGGTTGTAAAAATTGAGGTTTTGTTCAAAGTTAAAGAGCCCTCTAGCGAAAGAGTCAAAAAACTGCTGCACTCTTCTGACGAGCATTGGTACAGTAGTACTTGGAAAGTAATTACAAAGTGAAAGGGAAGTTGTCCTGTCACTTGGATAAGTAAGCCAACTTTTATTCTTAACACCTTTCTATTTTTATTTATATTGGTAAAATTTTGAAGTATCCTCACTTGTTTCTGCAAACATTTTGCATCTAAGGTTGCCCTTCTGTCTTGTTGCCTCTCAATCTCTTTCAGCAAAGGAAAGTCAAATATTTTGTCTCTAGAAAGTTTTTTGGTGCCTACTTTTGTAAACAACACATTTTCAAGACTGTGTCAGCAAAGAGAATGCTTTCAATTATTATTTTCAGAGTAATCAAATTTAAGAATCAGTATATGCCACCTTAACAGTGACATTTTAATATACTTAATGTAGTCCAGTAAGAAGGGCTTTTAAAATTTTTGTAAAGCAACAAGCCTGCTAAAAGGTCATATTATTGCAATATTATGTGAAATAATGCATGCTTACTGTGAATGCCACTTCAGTATGAATTCATGCATTGACTACTTTTTAGAATAACCTAGGGAATTAATGCTCAGCAAAATAACAGGGATATTCAAGTTCTGTGATATTCTGACTGGAACTAGGCTCTGAGTACTTAGAGATTTAGTAGAACCCCTTGGAAGAATCAGTGTTGTTTTACATGATTGATTACGCCTTTCTTTAAAGTTTGTGGTTGAATGTAATGCATGTGCAAATGATATCATGTTACATCTCATTGGAAAAGTTTGAATAATGTTACTGCATTATGGGAATAGAGCCTGTTGCTTTCCAGAAGGTGCAGCAGAGGTCAGTAAGAAGCCCTTAGATCTCAGATAAAAAGTTAAGGGAGTTGTTCATGTTGCAACAAGGAAAATTTAATTTTGTTTGGATTTTTTATAAATGTGTAAAACTTAAGCATAAATTATCCTTTGATTTGGCATTATACAGTGAATTTTTTCCATACTTGGGCATAATTAACAGGGCATATAGTTTTAAGTGTTATGAAATTAGAGGTGTGAAGGTAAACTGTCTTTTTGCTTAAAGAAGTAATATTGGTGAAAATACTGAGGAGTCCAGCTGAAAATACATTATTTTATTAGAAGGGAGAGAATGGCCTTGTATGATTAAAATCAAACAGCCCTAAATCAGGCATGTTCAGAACACAGAAAACACTGCCTGATACCTGGTTTTCCATTTTTAACTCTGTAGAGCCTAACACTGACATCAGGAGGGGGTGGTGGTTATTTAGTACTAAGAGCATTTGATCATGCCAATAACTCTTTGAAGATGCAGTGTCATTGGTGCAATGGATTTTTTACACCAAAGAGAAAAGAAATAAGATCGCTTGCCATTCTGTTGAGTGTCACTTATTGTGAGTTTTCTGTTCACATTTTGTTCTGGTTTTATATGGAGACTCTCACCTTGTTGCTTTTTGAATGAATTTGTAATGTCTGCTTTCCTTAGAATCTTAGAAGACAGTACATTTTTGAACAAAACTATGAAATAATAGTTGTTTTACCTTTGGAACTTGTGGGCATAACATATTCAGACATTTCAGATAAATGCTGGTATTATGTGATTCAGAACCGCTCTTTAAAATGGGCCAGAAGCAACCACAATGTCACATATATGTTCCAAAACTAGCCCATTCCACAGAAGTTAAACTTAATTGCCTGCAGCTGGACAGACAAACAGCCAACTCTTAAAACTTCAGGACAGCCCTACTGATACTCTTAGGAAAGAAAGTGCAGTGCTAGGTGACTGTATGTATAGCTAAAACAGACTGGGATGCACAAGATAAAAATATATTTTTGTTTTTAAAGAAACCACTCTTCCTCTGATTGTGAGGATCACTGTAACTAAAGTTTCCATTTGAAAATTAGAGTTTTATTTGGTGAGAAGCTGGTTTGCCATTATGTTTCATAAACCTCCCCTTATAGGTTTCATATTGACAGTGCATGTTTGGAAGTAATATGAAACTAAAAGATCCAAAATGCATATGCATTAATGTTTAATTGTAATTTTCTCAGGAATTTGGTTTGAATCAATGTGCAGTGCTACAGATGATTAAAACAGACTGAAGAGGTGCCTCAAATGAGAATGCTTTCTAGCTGTCTGGTTGTCAGGGCTGTAAGATAATGTCCTTGTCTGAACAGCAGGTAGCTAGGCTCGGTGCTGCCTTTTCTTTCTCATACTGTCTATTGTTTCTGACTAACCAACCCACGTCCTGTCTGATATGGAGTGTCTCTGTCTCTTACAGTGTATTTTCTGTTTCCCTTAGAAAACTGTAACTACAGCTTCTATGATCACCACTAAGACACTACCTCTCGTCTTGAAAGCAGCAACTGCGACCATGCCTGCCTCTGTTGTGGGTCAGAGACCTACCATTGCCATGGTTACTGCTATCAACAACAATCAGAAAGCAGTCCTCAGCACTGATGCGCAGAATGCACCAGTCAACCTCCAGACAACAAATAAGGTCACTGGGCCAGGAGCTGAGGCAGTCCAAATAGTGACAAAAAACACAGTAACTTTGGTAAGCGTTTCATGTGTTTGCCCTGCAGAGATACAGGGGTTTGGTTAACAGGAGGACTACTGGAAAAAAAATAGTCAGGGTTTTGCACAGAAAGGAGGACAGTAGGGATGTGTTGTGAGTCTTCACCAGTTGACATTGCTAAAATGAAGAAAAATATTTATTCTCCACATGGGTTGTTACTGTTTTGCCTTATGGAATTAAATCAGTGCTATCATCACCTGTGTAAGTTTCCCCTGTTAGTAATTGTTAGTCATGGGACCACAGTGATTGTTTTGCCCTTACCTAATCTGTGTGGCTGTGTTCTGCAAAATTCCTACTCTTCTCCATGTTACAGTAGATGTCAGATTTTTTTCATTTGATCAGTTTGGGTTTATATTTTAATTTTTTTTTCAATCAATCTCTCATCCCCTTTGTGTGATAGTCTCTGCCCACTGCCATGTCTTCACTCAGCACTTTTTTGTCCACATATACAGATACTGTTTCTTTAAAAGCATGTGTTTTGGAAATACAAGTTTTGTACCTTGATTGCATCACACAGTCTTTTCTAGAATAGCTAGCCACCTAGAAATAAAAAACCCCAGTGTTTTATAATTGGATTATACAGGCTTCTTAGTCTGGAAACTAGGCATTGTATAGCATCATGACAGGGAAATTTTACTTCTGAAGTAAAGGCAATCGCTTCACAAAACATAAATCCAATTTATCCTTATTAAAAAGTACAGTTTAATAACAAAAATTGAAGTAATCTTGCTTCCTAATGAGGCATATGTTTGTGATCGGAATACAGAAGACTATTTGAGTGGAATTTTCCCTACTGTTCTCTTTTCCTGTGTCATCCCTTGCACCACTCTCATCTGTCCTTTGTGTTTGTGCTTCATTTCTTTGCTGAATAGCTTACTTAGGCCTGAAGAGGTGATTCTGTTTTAATAATAGTTCCTGATTTATGTTTCTGTGGCAAATTTCATAAAAAATATCAGAATATTTTTCCAAGCATTAATGAATCAGTACAAGACCTTTTTGAAGAAAGTTGCTGCCTTAGGTATGTGGACAGAGGTACAGAAGGGTGTAAACTAATATGGACATTAATTTCAGAGAATCTCCCCAGACAGTCAGGATAGCTAGTAGTGCTGTTTAGTGGTTAATCATCTGGCAACTCCCTGCAGCTGATTTCAGTTACATAGGGAAGTATTTAGGATGCCTTAATCTCAGATCTTAATTGTTTCAAAAGAATTGCCTACTTTTGAAAAATTTCAAGTTGTGTGTTTAAAGCCCCTTCTAGTACCATTAATACTGCTAAAGGAGTTGTAACTTCCAAATCTTTACTATTTGCATGAGATGCTCTCTCATTCTTCTGTATGGCATTCACTGTGAAAGGACCGTGGTTCATATAGCTGGACATCAAAGTCTGTTACTACTTTCTGTCAGTTGTAAAATCAATTTTTAATGATTAAAACAAATAGGAGTTTTTTACTATCTTAAGATAAAATGGTTGTAGATTGCAGAGCATAATAGTACAGTTGAACTAAAAGGAAAGATGCCTGTCATTCGTGAAGAAAGGTGTGTAGGAACTAGAAAGTAAGATTAACACTGTCTTTAATACATTTCAAATGGGAACCTGTTGTTGTGAAAAATTATTTACAGAAGGGAAGACTGAGGACATCAGGTCTGAAAATACATTCAGGATGTTGATTTTGCTGAACAACCTCAAAGGTATTTTCCTCTTACTGAACTGTCTTATGTTCTTATAGCAGGTTCAGGCTACGCCTCAGCCTATAAAAGTGCCGCAGTTCATCCCTCCTCCCAGACTTACTCCTCGTCCAAATTTTCTTCCACAGGTGAGTATATAGAGGAGAAACAATGGAAGAAAGAAATTATAGCCTAAATAGGAGATACTTTTGATGCACACTGTCAGTGTTTATTGGTGACCTGCTGGAGAAGACAATTCATCCTCAACAGCTTTGGGGATGATGCCAAATTTGAGGGTGCACTCAATACTCTTGAGGGCAATGCTGACATTCAGGGAGCCCTAGACAAGACAGAGAAATGGGCCAGCAGGAATCTCTTGAGCTTCAGCATGGAAAAAAGCAAAGTCTTGTACCTGGACTTGACTAAGCCCCTGCACAGGCACAGGCTGGGGACTGACTGGCTGGGGAGCAGCACGGCTTGAAAAGTCTTGGTTGACAGTAGCTAAACTATTAGCATGCCCTAACAGTGAAGAAGAGTAGCAGTATGTTGGGCTGTACCAACAGGAACAGAGCCAGTAGATTAAGGGAAGAAATTATCCACCTCTCCGCAGGCATCATAAAACTGGTTCTGATAAACAGCATGCAGTTTTGTAATTCCTAGTTGATAAACTTGAATGAAGAACGGAAAAGGAGGCCACTAGGATAGCTGTGAGAGGCAGGAATATATGACTTGTAAAGGGGACTGAAGGATCTGGGCTTATCCAGTTGGAGAAGAGGCTTCGGAGGCACCCTGACAGCACCGTTGTTTCCAATATCAATAAAGAGATAAGAAGATGGAGACGTAGGTGCTTGGCAGGAGAATTATAGACAATGGTCATAAATTGGAACAGGGAAGATCAGACTACATATAAGGAAACAATTCTTTCTTAGAGGACAATTAAGAGCAGAAGAGGCTTCCCAGACATGTGATGGAAGCTCCATCCTTGAAGTTTTATAAGACCTGTCTGGACAAAGCCCTGAGCAATCTGGTCTGCATTCAGTGTTGGTCCTCTCTGAGCAGGAGATCAAATTAGAGACCCTCCTGAGCTGCCTTCCAGCCTGTATGAGTTTGTGATTATGAAATTCACATATGATGATTATATATGGTCTTATTCACATCAAATGAAATGAACCCATGGAACAGGTGTCAGCAAAATCTAAGCATCATCCAAGGACTTAAATTGCTGTATTTGTTGTTTGCTGCTCATGAGTGAAAAAGAAAAAATTAGTTTTAGATTGTTCCCTAATATTTCTGTATTGCAACAGAGAGCAACCTCTGTTTGAAGCTGAGCAGTAAAACTTGTGATTTCCTTTATTGTTATGGTTCAGGAAGGACACAGGTTGCTTCTTTACTTAAAAAAAAATATGGAGTAACTGTTTCATTTGTAAGAAATATTCAGTGCTGTGAATAAAAGTCTAAATCTTTGGCAAAATGAAAAAGGAAAGTATCGACTAGTATCTGATTAAAATTTGGGGATGGTGATATCTGTTGGAATGTGACCTAGTTTTCCATAGTAAAATGCTTTATGGAGTATTAAAGATAGGACAATAGGAATCAAATAAGAAAAAGAAAAGCTTTATTTTCAAAGTAATGTGTTCTACTTCTGTACTTTGTAATGATTTCAAAAGTACAAATTTAACAATGGACAAGAAACAGGCAAGTATTGGTGATGGAGTTGTAGAAGATTCTTGTGCCTCTTTCATGTGAAAGAAGGGAAATGACTGCATTTGAGGGATTAATGAGGGATTAATGTATAATGTCAATTCTTTTGCTTAGCAAGATTGGTTGTGCAGATCTTTAAATAATATATAGAGTTGCCAAAGGTAACAGTTATTTGCTGAGTAAATTAATTATTTATTTCAGGACACAATCAACTGCTCATAACTTGGAGCTTCAATATAAAGCCCTGAAACACACTTTTAACATGAGCACCTCAGCTGTGCCTGTAAATATTACATGGGTGTTTTGGCTTGCAAAACCAAGATGTTAATTTAGATACAGTTAAGGCAGTTGGCAATAAACATTCAATATAAGTGTCTGTGCATCCAAATACCATTTCAGGGACAGTGACTGCATATGCAAATGTTATGGATGGGTTTTATGTAAGTAGGCTTGAAAATGTGGCTTTTTTTTCCTCATAGCATACTTAGAATGCTGTGCTAAAAATTACATTATCTAAAAAATCAAGTAACCTCCTGCAGATGATATGGGCCGAATTAGAAGACTTAGTAAAAAAGTTCCTCTGAAATATTGATATTCATATGTCTCTTTTTTTTTCCTTCTTTTATTTTTGTAGGTTCGACCTAAACCAGTTGCCCAAAATAACATTCCTATTGCCCCTGCACCTCCTCCAATGCTTGCAGCTCCTCAGCTTATTCAGCGGCCTGTGATGTTGACAACAAAGTTCACACCCACCTCTTTACCTAACTCTCAGAACTCCATACATCCAGTTCGTGTAGTTAACGGGCAGACAGCAACCATAGCCAAAACTTTCCCTATGGCACAGCTCACCAGCATCGTGATAGCAGCACCGGGTACCAGGCTTGCTGGACCTCAGACTGTACAGATCAGCAAACCAAACATTGAAAAACAGGTACAGATGAAGTGTCTGCTAGTGCAAGATGCTGGGTTCATTGCTTGTTCATTGTGCAGGTTTGGTGAGGATGACAGCCAGGGAGAAATTTTCAGTAGGTACTGGAGATAACTTCCAATACAGTACAAATTGTGGAATGACTTGCAGCTCTTGGGATAGAAGTTACCATTTCCTTTAATATGGGCCATGCAACCTTTTTCTCCTGCTTCGGTGTTTTAGGCTCCCCCTACTGCCTTAACTTCAGTAGTTCATAAGCAGGCTACATTGCAAGGTTGTATCTTGGAGAATAAGTGCAAACTGAAATTCATGTTCATATCAATCCCTTTTGTTTTTCAAAGGGTGGTGATGAGAAAGGCAAAAATTGCACAGAATTGTAGGGATATTTAATATGATAAATGTAGCCATTTCTTCCTTGACCCCTTGATCTTGAAGTCTTGCGATTGGAGGCAAAATAGTCTCACTCAGCTTCTAAAGTCTGATAGTTGGATTGATTGAGGGGGGAAGGAGATGCTCAGAAACAAGACAATTCTGAATGTTTAGTTTTAAAGCCTCTCTCCAGAAAAGACTTCAATAAAATAAAACACTAGTCAGTGTGGATTGCAACTAAGAGTCAATGCCATTCAGTTCAAGTAAAGCAATATTCTGTTTCACTTTTAACTCTTTTGTATATTGTATGTTAATAATAGTATAATATTTTATACTATATTGCACAATATCTATAACATATAATACTTACATAATTTATGTAAATAATAGTTGCATATATGTCGCTTACAACTCTTTCATAGACTAATGTGCCTTGAAGTTACTTTCTTTCTGCTTGTGAAATTATTTATGGAAATTATGAAAATCATGTGCATGATAGATATGAAAATCATGTGCATGGTCAATTCTGCTTATGAAGTCTCAAGAGTAGGTCCTTGCATACCTCAGTGCTGTTACTCAGCTGAGTAACTCCACAAGTTACTCAGCAGTGTGTGCCCTTTTTGTGTGACTGGAAGTTGTACTTCTACAATACTCAACTTTTGATGCCTGTTCCTTTTGATGTCAGCAATATTCATTTATTCTTCAAATAATTACTGGCAATTCAACTACTGAAAAACATAACAGAAGAATGGTGGTGGTTGAATAATACATAAATTTTTCTGTGTACTTTTTCCATGTCATAAAGGGGAAAAGTTTGTCTCTCTGTAGTTTTACCTCATTCAGTTTATAATCTCACGCAGCTAATAGCCTTAACAGCTATGATATGGGCTGGACTGTCATGCAGAAGATTATGACTTGGAAGAGGAAAATGCCTCAGAAACATCTGAGATCGTAGGACTCAGAGACAGTTTTTTAGCCATTCTATGAGCTATGAATACTGAGAAGTGAGAAATACAAAATGCTTGTGCCATGCAGAATGGTTTCAACATGAAAGTCTTCCATGGGATGAGTTTTCTTAAAGTGTCTCTGTTTTCCTGTACCTTACGGTAATTTCTGTAGTGAAGTTAACTCTTAAGATGACTGTTATTTCTTGTGCAGCTGTGTGGGTTAATGGAATGGCTGTTTCATCCTTTGTTAAATGAAAACACTTTATTTAACATTCCTCTCATGTCAGATTCTTCAATTAAGTCTTTGTTAGTACACTGCTGGCTTTAAACGTTTTACTCTGTATCTGTGAAAGTATTTGTTTTGCTTTAACAGTCAAAGTGAAAAAAAGTCGTTCTTATCACTGAATGAGAGAAACACTGTTTCTTTTCAGACTATTAAACCACATGTGGAAACAGAAGAGAAGCAAACAGAAAGTCGTACAGTTACTCCACCTGCTGCACCGAAGCCAAAACGAGAAGAAAATCCACAGGTATCAGAACACACACAGAACTTTCTTTTAGGAAAACAAAGGATATTCTGTCCTTCAGAAAGTATTTTTCTCCCTCTGTTCCCTCAAGACTCCTTAACTTTAACATACCATACATTCCTGTTGAACAGCAGTAGTTGATAAGGCTACAGAATAAGAAATCTAAATACATACAGGGCATTGCATTCTTCAGTTCTGGAATGCATTTGGCTTCTGACTCTTTTGTAATTTAGATCATAATTGCTCTGTGATACTTCCTTCAAACAGGGGGCTTAGATTACTGTGTTGGTTTCCATTCCTTTGAGATTTTAGACTCTGGAGTTACTCTTACTGCTGAAGAAATGGCTGTGTTTTGCTTTATAAAATATTTCTGCTCTGGTAAGCAGAATGGAAAGAGTCATGTATGTTCACATTATGCTCAGGTTTCAGTCGAGTTTAGTTTGGGGTGAAAGAGTGGCCAGAATGGCTATTTTCTTTAAACCTTTCTGCCATGCGGAGCTTTGGAACTGACTGCGGCTAAATGCTGTACTGCATTTGTTCCTGTAGATGGTTTCAAATTGACTACTGTGTGAGCACTAATTCTTGTCAGTACAAAGTCTGATTTTTACATCTGTTAATTTTCTCCATTAAAATCAGAATCCTTTAAGAAAGCCATAGCCCTCATCAAATGGCAAACATAAGCCAGAGTTGCCCCTTGTAGTTGACAATAGATGTAGAATGATCTTAAACTAGCAATATTTTGGTGGCAATTGACCTGTGTTTGCATTTTATAAGAGTCAGTCACGCAGTTGGTTCAGTGGTGGACTGGAAGTAAAGACATTGCTTTCTTGTTCCCAGTTCTGACAATTGTGTGATAGTGAGCAGTTGGCGTTTCCCTGTATCTCAGTGTAGGTTCCCATCTAGAAAATGGGTCTCTTGTCTGTTCTTTTTGAAGCAGTTTGACATACTTGAACAAAAAGTGATTCATAGAAGCAAAGTATTATTTAAAACATTTTTGTTGCTTAGTTACACCTCAACAGCCTTTAAAGGGCCTAAATGACACAGCTCACCCTAGCAGTCTGACTTTTAATGATCTTTTTTCTCACCTCTCACAGAAACTTGCCTTCATGGTGTCTCTGGGACTAGTTACTCATGACCACCTGGAAGGTAGGAAAAATGCCTTAGGTTGGCTCCTGAGCTCTCTGTTTCATGTTCATTCTGAACTGGAGATAGGGTTCCAAAATATTTCTCTGTTAAATGCAGTATTTTCCTGCACAGTAGTACCTTTGGGATGTCCTCTTCATCTAACTTAGTTTGTTGTGCATGCTTTTTTGTTCCTCCTACTGCATTGAAACAAAGTAGTTACTTATGTAGTGGAGATGAGTGGTTGGAAAGAAAGTGTATGCTCTGACGGTAGGAAAGAAATCTGTGGCAATAACAATACTTTCTGGAAACCCCCTGTTATCTGCAAAGATACACAGATAATTATACTGTAACCTACATCTAGATTTTTCATTTATTTCATAATTTTGTGGGACTGTAATTTGTAAAGAACAGGTTAATGGATTATAATTGGTTTTATAATTTAGACTTTTAATCCTGTACAGTGAAAGACACCCTATAATTTCAATGGCTTGCATATTTCTATACTGTATTTTTAAGTATCAACAAGGTTACCAGAGGCTTTTTGTTTTAGATTTCAGTTACACTGGCCACGTGTTTAAAATGTCTTAGTTGTGGACTACTTGGCAAGAAGATGGCAATCATTTCATTAGTTAGTTGAGAACTGAATTTGCATTCTTTGTCAGCAATTAGTTTTCAAACCTTCAGAAATTAGAAGTATAACACAGTTGCTGATATTGGGCAAGATTGGTGGTCCATAGAAATCTTTACAGCTCTTCTCACATGCAAATGGAATTCTGAGGACTTTACATAATTTCTGAGATCCATTGTTTTGTAACCTGAGCGCTTTGTTTTACAAGAAATCCAAAGTAAGCGACAAGAGAGGAAAAGAAGAACAACAGCAAATCCAGTGTACAGTGGAGCCGTTTTTGAGCCTGAGGTATTAATTTTTTGCTGGGGGAAGCTGGTGTTTTCATTCTGATCTTGTGTGTCTTTCTGCCATGTTGCTACCTCCTAAGATATCTGTCCTAACTAGACAGGCAAGCTATCATTTATAGTTCAAAATGCTATTGCAATGACATAACCCTCAGATTTTTTAATAGTAAATACATTGGGGTGTTCCTCTAATACTTATGTCTTTTTCTGCCTTCTCCTATGTAAAGCTGATGTTAAATGACAGTGTGTGGTGGTCAGTTTGTGTGTCAGCCTGAAGCAGTCCAGATGGCAGAAGCAGTGCAAAAACACTAAATTTTGAAGCTGTGCTTCAGAAAGCACAAAAGCTAGTAATCTCACTTAGGACTACTGTGCTGTTGCTCAGCTAGTGCATATAGTTTTCAAAATTGTTGGCCAGCAAAAATTGTTATATTCTTCCCTGCAGCGCAAGAAGAGTACAGTCACATACCTGAACAGCACAATGCATCCTGGGACACGTAAAAGAGGTGAGGTATACTTAGACCTGTCTCCCTGCTGTATGCATCTTCCTCCATACTGAATCTGTAGTCCCCTTCTTCATTTGAAGAGCAAAACAAGAAGGACTTCACAGTACTTAATTTGTCCAGTAAATGTCCGTGATAGACAAAGACCATGCCTTCTAGGGATTAGCATAGCATGTTTTATTAGGCAGCTCAATGTTTCGTTTCAGTTTCACTCTCAAAAAAAAAAAAATTCACTAGATATAACAAAAGTGAAAGGTGAGATGTTTGAACATCATTTAGTGATATGAAGCTGCTGTCACGCTCCTCTTGGTAATGACTAGAGTGTATTGTTACTGTCAAGAAGGTGGTTATAGGAAAAGTGTCTGTGCCCTGAATAGGAGAAGAAACTTACTGTGGCAAAAACCTTGTTCCCCACTGGGCGTAGAGATGGGTTCTTCAAAAGAACTTACCTTGAGCAAGAAAAGCTATTGTGCTCATACTGAGCACTTTTCTGCAACGAGAGTGCCACTTGTCCTAAAGTGAGAGATGATCTTTCATATAGATATGCAGTATTATTCAGAAGAAATCCTTCTGGAGAACAGGTGAGATGTTAACCCTTAGATTATGGTGGAACAGATTAGTCAAAACAGTGTGAGGGAACATGTACCGTTTTTTGTGCATGGCATCAACCACACCTATATGATAATCTTCATCTGATTTTTGATGACTGTCTGCAGTCCTTGAAGATTCATAATACCTTCTCTACTCCTGAGTTTGCTGCCTAAAAAATGCAGTCAATCAAATTAAAAAAAAAAACAAACACAAAAAACAAACCAACAAAAAGCAATCCTGCCTAGCACTGACCAGTTCCATTATTGTTTGGGTTTTTTGTCTGCAAGGTTAGATATTCATTTGACATATGCTCCTTCTGATACACCTTTTTAGTCCTGCAGGCAATGTGGCAAAGCTGATACTTCTGCAGCTATGCTGTTTTAAAAGACATGTCTCTACTGCCATCCTCTAATAAGATTAAATGTGGTTTTTAAAGTTATATGGTGTAGATTTTACAGATAGTTTTGCATTTATTCTGTGAATGAATATTTCTTCTTCTAGTAATGATTTCTTAATTTTATTTTAGAACTCACTGTGAACAATTACTGTATCAATGAAAATGATTGTATGCTTTTATACTTGATAATCTCTTATCCTGTTTTTGCAACTGACTATCAGACTTCCTGTTTTTTTCCTCACACTCTGTTGTGAGCCTGTACCTTGCATCAGCACCAAATTGGTAGCACACATTTTCAATTGACAAAAGATTGGAAGTATACAATTGTTTTGTAATTTAATATAGCAGTATATTGAGTGAAAAGCTTTTGCAAGCATGTGCCCTTGAGAGCTTTAGTTTAATTCTAGATGGTGCTGAGCATGTCAGAAATTTCAGCCATAGATATCACTATCAGAAATCCATTTCCAAGGACATACTTGGTTCTGGAACATATCCAGATCTTAAATGCAAGGTTTAGCATGTTAATAGGTATAGACTGACAATCTGTAAACATAAGATCTGGGGAATTGTTCCTAGATCTTAACTCCTTTATGTTTACATATCCATAAATTACCATGAAGAAGAGAGGCAGAAATTATGGTTACCTACTGGGTTTTTTGCTGTCTTGCTTTGCATTCATAATTTTATAAAAACTGTTTTGAACACACTTTGTACATCTTCTAGTCTAAAGGAGTGTTTAGGAGTCGTACATAATCAAACATACTTGACTGAGAAAGTCTAAGAAAGAGCAGAGAAGTTGGAGAGGGTTACAGTGGAAGTCCAGTGATAGGTTAAAACTAGTATTAATTATGGGTCAGACAACAAGACCTGTTCATGAGGTAGCCTAATTTTAAAAATGTACCAGTAGGGTAGAAAGCACTGATCTGTGGATTAGTGAGTTTAAAAAAAAAAGGGGGGAAAAAGTAGGGGGTGGTGAGTGTTGGCCTTTGATAAAGGACTTAACCTTTGTGTAGATTTATGCTGGCACTAGAAAGATAGGGAGGTGTGGGATAACAGTAGAAGGGATTTAATAGTAGTTATTGTAGCTCCTCTCTAGCTTTAATGCCAACATGTTTCCCCTAGAAACTGAATAGCGTTGTTTCTAGGAGCGGCAAGTGTCCCCATGCTGCTTTTGTGGGAATGATTCTTTGACCCTCTACAGAGCTTATTTCTATTTCCTTCTGAAATACATCTTTTAAATGTTCTTTCCTTGCAAAATTCTACTTAAAGATTTCTTAAAATGTTTAAATCTTTGCTTCTGTCTTTCCACTTGTAACTTTTATATTAACTTCCTCTCTGTGCTACATCATTTCCTTTTTCACGCTAGCCAATGAGGACCACTGGCCAAAGGTATGTAAGATCATTTTTCCTTTCTTTCTTTTTTTTTTTTGTTTGTTTGTTTGTGTTCCCCGTTGTTAATATGTAGGTCGTCCACCTAAATACAACACGGTGTTGGGGTTCGGGGCTTTGATGCCCACGTCCCCTCTGTCCAGTTATCCTGACTCCCCTGAAAATGAAAAGACAGAGACCACATTTACTTTTCCCGCAGCTGTTCAGCCCGTGTCCCTGCCTAGCCCCAGCTCCACAGACGTAAGTAACTCATGGGGAAGGGATTACTTTTAGAAAGTTAATGCAGAAACAGACACAAGGAAAATCATTGCAGATTTCGTTTCTTTAGTCTCACTCATCATTTGTCCTGATTCAGTGCGGTGAAACAGTCCACCATTTTTTTAACACTCTTCCTTTTTCCTTCTGCACCTATGTTGTTATCCTGTAGAGATTTTATTTATAGCTCTTTCAGTGGATTGAAACATTGGGAGGCACCAGGCATGCTACATGAGCTTATTTCCTTTGTGCAGCATCTGAGATCTTGTCTGACTGAATTGAACCTGTCATCCAGGAAAAAGAGGCGGGGGGGGGGAGGGGGGAATGAAAAGTATTAGTTACAGACCATAATAACAAGAAGTTGTGTTTCTGTAATGAGAGAAGGAGGGAAACTGCCTCATCATGCAGAATAGCCGAGAGCAGTATTTGCAGCATTGATTTGGCAGAAAGTGTATTGTGCCTGTTCAGCGTGGATAAAAGAGTTTCCAGGAGTTGTAGTGTATTTTGATTAAAGTGCTTGTGTTTTAATGACTTGTATCTACAGAGCACAGTTTGAAAATCAAAAGGTGCTTGCTTATTCCTTCATACCAGTGCTGCAAACTCCTTCTGCAATCTTTTTTTTTAAAAAAAGACATTGTCACATATAGTTGAAGCCCAACAATTTGAAACAGGCTTTAAGGAAGAGTTGGGTCTTTTTATTTTCATCCATATAGTTGCACCACTATAAATACATACAATGAGAGACCAACTCTACTGACCACATAGAATGGGGAATAGGAGCCAGTTCCTTGCCTCTGCCCTGTATTTGTTCTGCAGAAGTAGCAGAAGTAGAAATAGTACAAGTGTGTCTGAGGCACCAAAATAAATAGATGCAGTTCTGATACCCTGGGAATATATATGTGAAATTAAAAGGTTCTCTTTTATTTAGTAATTTTGAGAGCAGGATAGCACTTGACTGTAAAAAGCCTTTCCTGACAGTCAAGTGAATGGGATTGTGAAAGAGCCCCTTAGGGATAAGGTGGGACAGCTCCACCTCTGGGGACTTTTAAAAATAAGCAATACAGATAACTTGCAAATATGCTGAAGAGCACATATTTTACATTGGCCCCAAGAGAAGGACTGGATAATGTGGTGGTGGTTTTTCCATCTCTGACGTGTGTGTATACTGCCAAGTCTTTTCCCACTGTGTAAGAGCTCTCAAAACAGTAGGATGAGTTGTTGCCCTGTTTTCTGCAGTGCCTGGTGGCAGCAAGCTGAATCAAAAATCATGAATTTCTATATCATTGAAATCTTGTTCTGAATGCCCTTAATTTTCTGAATTAGGATCTTATTTAGGCCTGTGCTCTGGATTGCTGTAATATTCATTAATTAATGAAAAATTAAGTGATTTAAAGGACACAATGGAAGATTACACAGCAGATAATAAACATTCTCTCTTACCGAACATATCATAATATAGCACAGTAACTCTCTTTTGCTTTTGAAAGCATAAATAAATCTTCTTAAAAGTTTTCATGCCAGGTATTTAGTTTATACATATGCAACAGGACTAACATTTTTAAAGAGTTTAATTTTTTAAAAGAATTTTATACCAAAGTCCCATTCAATACATTTTCAATATCAGTTGGGCTAATTTGGTAGACTTCTCAGAAATACGTGGTATTGAATTCTGCTTAAAATAAGACACATGTAAAAGTAGAAAATATATGTCAAAGTGCACATAAAAATATTTTTTTAGTTAAAAATAAACCATGAAACAAAATGAATCTTCGGAGACAGCAAAATATCAGAAAGGAGATAAATATATGTTCTTTTGTCATTACATCTTACAATTCTTACTTGCTAATCATAAAAAGAGGAATGGTTTCCAGTTGCCATCATGAGCTGGAAGGTAGTGTTCTGTTAATATATTATCATAAAATTGCGGTACAAACTTGTGCAGTCACATCACTTTTTTGTGATTCCGTTTCCTCTATTTATATATTTGTCACGTAGTGTGCTTCTCCCATCTGAGTTTTGAGAATTTAGCAATACTTCTGAAAACCTTTGGCATCTTTGGCTGGAAAAGTACTATGTATTTAAACACTCACAGTATGAGTCATGCTGGAGGTAAAGACAAAGTGGAAAATTAGTTCTCTGCCTTTAATCACCTTGAAACTCGCTTAGATGTAGAATACAGTATCCACTGAAAATCTCATGCCACAGCTTATGACTGGTGCTACCACTGAGGAGAACTGTGCTACCTGTCACCATCAGTCTTTTCTCATCCCTTAAATGCCTCCTTTGTTGTTTCAGCACAGACATATCTGAGGCCTCATAGCGATCTGCATAAGGGAACTGGCATAGCTAAAAATTGTTACTCTTAGGGTCATGCCCTAATCCAGCCAATTTTATAGATACACATGTTCTTGTGCCAACTTCATGCAGGGTGAAATGTGTGTTTGGGCATATAGAGAAGGCAGGATCACTTCTTTTGGCTGTGACTCCAGACCATGTCATGTTGAAGGGGGTCTACACTATTAGCAGATGATGTGAATGTAGAAAGATCTCTTTATTCTAGATAGAACAGAACATATTGTCTGTAGTTACAGCCTCCAGGTTTTGGAGACTTAAAAACGAAAATAAAACAAATGCACGCCTAAGGAAAAGACTATTTCAGAAGTCTCAGTTAAAACAATTGAGCAGTTCATCAGACATTTATAGAAGAAAACTGCAGTTTTGCCTATCCTTAAAATATTTCTGCATTAATTTGCTGATTAATTTAGAGTAGAAATTTGATTTGGCGCTTGAGTAATCTTTGTGTTTAGCCAGCCTATGAAAATTGCAAACCAGGCAAAGCACTTGGCATCAGGCATGATGGCCCAGAATGGCCTTGAATTTCTCCTGAAATGTCATTATCTGAATGACAGGGAGAAATTGTAAAGGGAGGATGAAGCAGAAACTTGAGATTGGATTGGTGATAAGGATGGAGGGGTAGAAGGTAGGAATCGAACCTGGGAAAAGAAAGTAATGCAGTAGGCAGGATTGAGCAAAACCTCTTTTTTTTTTCCCCTCTCTTTTTCTTCTCCCCCCACCTTTTTTCCCTTTTTCTGTTTGGCAATTGTGAACAATTTGGTTATATGTAGTTCCCCCTCATGCAGTACTGGTATATTCACCTGGAAGATAGCAATTGGCTTTGACAGTCAATTACTCAGCAGTAAGAATTGTGCAAAAATCTCTTTTCTAGTGATAGTTCAAATCTGTGGTCACAAAATGCCTTTTTATTAGTAAACTCTTGTATCAAAATGTTTCAGTTGAGAGGAGTATTACAGAATATTCAAATTGCAAAGTCAAACCCATAAAAGTTAGGAAAGGTCAGAATTATTATTGCTTCTGATAATTTAATTCATCTACATAATACACTGTGATCATTATTGATATAGTCATGAACAGTTCCTGTAGCAGAATATTTTGCTTTCCTACATTGTTTCAGTGGAATGTACATAGAAGTACAGTGTGCTGGTTTAAAGCTAAACTGGCAGGAGAAATGAACCTGACTCAAGGGAGATTACAAGTCAGAGTTACAATTTACATAAAAAGATTACAATAAATATAATGATAAAGAGAAAAATTGGTTTTAACCCACAAAAAACATATACATAACCCAGCACCCTGGGGCATGAACAGAATGGTGTTCGTCAGCCCCTGTTCTGAGCGCCATGTGGTCCCCCTGAGTGCAAAGGAAAAGGAAAGGAAAACCTGTTGGTGAGGATGATGGTCGCAGCAGTCTTGTTGAGAGTGGCAGTCACAGTCCTGTTGAGGTTCTGGTCCAACTCTGGATCTGACAAATGGTACCAGAAGTCCCAAACCCCAAAGATTATGTATGCTCAGGTTCAGGTGGGAATGCCCAGTACTTCCCTCAGGGCGGGGAGTTTCACAATGGGTGATTTAACTCTATGAGTCATGGCATATTTTTGGAATCTTTGATGGTCTAGGTCATTGCAGCTGCCTTTTGTGCCAGTCCCTAATGGCCCATTAGCAGACATGACCCCTCAGGCTGGGTGTGAAGGTGCTGATGCCTTCCTGGAGGGGAATTATCACAGCTGAGTCACTGGTGTGAAGACAAAGAAACACTCCCTTGCCTCACAGGGTTCTTTAACACCCAGCCTGTGGCCTGAGTGGTCAGGTGTGCCTTGGGCAGCTGCTGCAAATGATCCATTATTAACAGTTCATGAGAAATGACATAGAGGGTGTAGAATACAGAGTTTTGGTTACACCCACACAGTGATAAACTGGTCCTTGCTGCTGTAACTAGGTCATATAGATCCTACATTTTCAAACACACAAACTACATTTGATACTGTATTGCTCAGTTTTGTTGCCTGAAACCAGGCCCTGCTGCTCTAGACACTTTATAAAAATAAAGAAAACTGTTAGCTGTCTAGAAGGCTTTAATATATTTTCCTGGTCCCATGGTGAAGAGGAAGTAAATAAAAAGCGATGTTGACTCACCTTTTATGTTGTTTGTTCTGAAATTCTTTAGTCACTTCAGCCTGCCTCAGTGAGCTCTGCTCTAGCCTAAGTTGGCTGCTTACAGCCGACACAGAGCTGGTTCAGAAGCTGAGGTTAGTGGGGTGCATGTCACAACATCAAATCCATGCATATATTTATTAATTCTCCATAAAACCTGGGGCATTTATTTGGAATCCAGCAGTGACTGGGATTTTGGTATGGACAGTTCTTAATTCTCAGGAAGTACCCTGAATTTTGCATTAACAAAAACAAGACTGTGAATTTTGTGCCTGTGTGTTGTCATCTCCATGTGTTCAGCTGCACTGCACACTATTCAGCTGTATCATTACAGGTTTTGCAGCATTCAGTTGAATTTGGAATGTTCTGGGTCTAAATTTCTAGGTTTGTAGGTCTCTTCAGGGCATGAGAAATAACAGGTTTGCTTTTCAGCACACCAATAGTTTTGCATCTGAACCAGTTACCAAGAGCCATTGTGTAGTCTGTGGCAACCAAAGCATCTTAAGGTACATAAGTCTCAGAAATAGAATCTTCTTTTTCTAAAATGAGAGAATTTTCCTCTTAAAATTTTCCTTAGATTGCAGGGGATTTTATTTTAGCTTGTATGACATCTCCTGCCTGCCTTCCTTTCCTTGTACTCAGTGCATGATGGAGGAAGAGTTCTTCCCAGCCTGGTGACACATTCCACTTCACAAGAACCATGAAATGTCACTCATTTAATTACTCATTTAATGCCGAGGAACACTTTAGTGATAAAGGATAAAGTAATATCATAACTCAGCTCTCAATGATTCCTGGGAGTTAGGGATCCAAAACATGGCATTGAAAAATCACTAAAGATTCATCCTTTGCAAAACATGAAATCACGGTTAACCTTGGCAATTAAGAGAAGAATAGCATTCCCTTTGAAAAAGGGCCTCATCATCAAGAGACTTGGGAAGTAGGAACTTGAGCAGGTTGCTTGTGTGTCATTCTTCTAATGTGTATTATTTTATCAATAGTGGAAATCAGTGTCACGTAACTTAATATGTAAGTGCATGGTTAAATCTGCTGTCCCTCCAAATTTACAGAACTTGCTGGCACACAGGAAAAGACAATGTGCATCAAAATGAAACCTTGCACACATTGGTACTTCATATAAGCAGAGCATATACTCACAGTTCCACTCAACACATCTTAAGATTGCAGATCTTACAGATCTGGTGTGGTTTTCAGCACACAAGTAATTTTGTGACACTAGTGTGAAATTTTTAAGTCAGTGAGAAGTTTGTGTTTCAGACTCCAGACAGGGCCTTGAATAGCGGAGTTTCCAGGAAAGCCCTTGGACAGTGAGAGGAGAGGGCTGGGGTGCCCCTTGCCTCCAATATGAATGCTGAGGAAACTTTCTTTCATGCCTCTTTGTTCAAATATCCTAAAAGCAAAGAAAAGCAAAAAGAAACACCACCACCACTCCTAGCATGAGATGAGAGTAATAGGAGGAGAGAAAGAAAAGTGACAAAAATCAGACCTACCTTTTTGGAATGTTAATGGCTGTAGGAAAAAATTCTCGCTGAGGGTGAAGCAACAGTAACTAAACCTAGTTGTTTTAAAAGACATGGCCAGTCAGGTTTTCGATTATTTCTTTTAAAAAAACCTTAGTTAGAAAATCTCTCTTTGTACTTTTTCATCCTGTCTCTCAGCAATTTTAGAGATGAAACAACCACTCTCTATGGAGAATGAGAAAGTTTTGACTCACAGGTTTTTTGGTGCAACTTGAGGTAGCCTAAGTGAAGTAAAAAGAGTTGTCGCAGAACATAATTCATTGTATTCTTTTTCATTTACAAGCACAACACCTTTTCCTTACAGTTTCATTTTTAAAGGTGACCTAAATATTTGACAGCGCTCTTTTAAGTCACTCAGTTGGGGTTCCTTACATACTACTACTGGCAAAAGACAGCCTCATCAGCATTCCTGGCGTGGAGTTGGGCTTACATCCAGAAATGAGGAGGGTTAAGAAAGTGGGTAGCTCATCACTTCAGGCAAATAAAAGGACCAGGGTAAAGTGGGAATTTTAAAGAAGAAAGGCTGTGGGGTATCAGTTGTTAAGAGAAGCTATGATAATAATTGTTTGCTGTACCATTTTGCCTTTGGAGAACAGAGAGAGTTTGGGAAGACAGATGTCAGTGTTTCTGACATACTGCCTGGTTTTCCTGTTTCACAGCCTAAAAAGGGTTTGACCTTTTGGAATCTCCTTAGAAATAGTTTTTGCTGTAAACTTTGAATTCAACTAGGATGTAAATGTCAAAGGCCAAAGTTCATTGTTTGTCTTCTCTCTCTCTCTTTCTCTCACCCACACCCTTTCCCCCTCAATTTTGTAGGGTGATATCCATGAGGATTTTTGCAGTGTTTGCAGAAAAAGCGGGCAGTTGCTGATGTGTGACACATGTTCACGTGTTTATCACCTGGACTGTCTGGACCCGCCTCTGAAAACCATTCCCAAGGGCATGTGGATCTGTCCCAAATGTCAAGACCAGGTATTGTTTGACACACAGGGGGAGTTATATACAATGCACTATGAAGATTTTTCGGTGTTAATGAAAATAACCAGATTGTTTGGGTTATTTAGACCAAAATAGCCTGACACTGAACAAATCTATTTGATCTGTAGTAAGGCTTGTGTGAATTTCATTGAATTACCTCTGTCGGAGTGCATGCAAATGCGAAACTCTTAGGTCTTGCTCCAAGTATGGGGTCTTTATTTGTTACCCTTGTGGTTTTGCTCTTTTTCTGGACCAAAGCATGCAGACTTTTGGGAAAGATTATCTACAACCAATATTTCTACCCATAGAAATTTTGCTGTTCATCTTAAGCTCATTGTTTCTTCAAAAGTTATTATTATATCCTTCTGGACAAATAAATAAAACATTTTCACAAGCATACTTCAATAGATAGAGCAAATATAAACCCTTCTTTGCCCATTTAAATCAAACATCAGAGAGGTTGTCCTCAGTGATCTGTTTAACAATATCATCCAGCATCAGTATAATGAGGATAGGCGAGCAGTTTGGTGGTTCTTCCCTGATGATCCCTCTCTGAAAATACACTATTGAAGTGAACAGATTATATTTTAATATTTTGTTTAGAGTTGCATTGAGATTACAGGACAACGAAGTAAATTATTATATTCCTAACTCTTCCATGGAACTCCAGAAGTTGCAAAGGACTGCCCATTGATAATGTGGAGTCTGAAGCTGTTAGCATTCTGTCTAACACAGCATACTGTTTGGTCCCCCACAGGGCCTTTGGTTAGCCAGGTGGTAACGTGAGGAGATGGCCTGATGTAGGATGTGCTGCTCAGGGGAATGAAAATGCAAAACTCAAGCGCCTTAGTAATTGCCAGAAAGGGGGGAGTATTACCACTTCCCTATTTCTGTTCTTGCCTACTTTCACCTTACCCCTCCTCTTCATATTTCTGTGATAGGTTCCCACAAAACTGGGGGAAATCTGAGTAATTTCACTGTAAAATGACCAAGTCCTCTGTCTTCTGAGACACCACTCTCATCAGTTATTAAAAATATGTTTCTTTCTCTAAAAATATAATTTGTTAGAAGCAAAATGTAGGAAGGATCTGAAAGACATAAATGGTGCTTACCCTTATAAAGAGAGTTTGACAACTCTATTAAGATGATTCTGATTAGAAGGTGAGATAGGACAATTTCTTGTTTTACTAGGCAGAAAGTGTCGTGTTTGAATGTATGGTGTGGAGATTGTTCTGTGGCATGAAAACTTTTCTCCCAGAACAACTAAGATCAGCAATTTATCTGAACGATGTCTCCTGGCAAGTTTGAGTTCAGATATATTATCCTTTCATTCCTCTTTTAAGTTGTTCAGTTTCATTAGAATACTTTATTTGTGTCTATGGAGGGAATTTAAGAAAAAGCTGACATTTGTAAGTAACAGGCCTATTTTGTGGGAGCCACAATACAGTTGTGAATAATTCCCTCTATTAAATCTCAGAACAGGTCTGTGAAGCTTCATGTTAACAAGACTGAGGCTAATGATCACCATGGAAGAAAATCCTGAGTCTTTCTCTGTTTCTGTCTGTCTTTTTTGTTTTCTCAGAGGTAGATTTTTTTTACCAGCTATATCTTTATGAACAATTTTCTTTCAGATGCTAAAGAAGGAAGAAGCAATCCCATGGCCGGGAACTTTAGCAATTGTTCATTCATATATTGCATATAAAGCAGGTAGGAAAATGTTGAACAAGACTTTTGTTTCACTTTTAACAATGGAAGGTGTTATTTTGGGAATGGGATAGAATGGTACGTCTTTACAAAAGGAAATTAAAGGGGAAGAATCACTAGTAAAGAGAAAATAGCAGTCTAAATATTTGCTGAGCCTTCTGTGATGCCTATATATTTAGGTAAAATTTTGGGGGTGATTCAGTGCACAAGTTGTTGAATTGACTTTAAACCCAATTCCTCTTTTTACATGAAGCAGTTTAGACCCTCTAGCCACTGTTGTAACAGAAACATTTTAAATATCCTGTTTAATACTTTGTTTTGCAGCAAAAGAAGAGGAAAAACAGAAACTACTTAAATGGAGTTCAGATTTAAAACAGGAAAGAGAACAGCTAGAGCAGAAGGTCAAACAGCTCAGCAATTCTATAACAGTGAGTATTGTCCTCCCAAATAACTCTTCACCGGTGTTTTGGTGCCAGAATGCAGAGAGAAAACTATTATAGTGACTCCATGTACTAGACCTGTCTTCCACTGGATTTACTGGGAGCTAAGTGGGTGTTTTCCTTTGCTTTTTAGGACTTTAGGGAGCAGGAGTGAAATAAAGACAACATATACATACACTGAGTCTCAAATAGATGATCCATGCTGACCATGTAGGTAGACATACTGTGACCTAGAGTATCAGCAGGTGACAAAAGTGACCCAGGGCATTATCATCTGTGGACAGTAGATTAAGTAAAATTCTCCAGTGGCTCACTTAAGCAAGAATGGTTGAGCCTCTGTGTGTAATGAGAGTTATAGTCTTGAACTTTCCAGACTTTCTGATGCAAAAGCAACTGTTTGCTCAGGGCTGACTCTCAGGCTCTTGGCATGTTACCTTGGCAGTCAGCAGCTGGACACTGTGCAGGGCTCTGCGTAATACTAATTGGATAATGTCATACTTCAAACCAGAAGCTTTAGTTTTCACCTTAGTTTATCGCAGTAATTGGAATATACATAATAATTTGCTTTCTGTTCTCACTTCAATATGCAAATCAGTCTCTTGAGTTGCCATTGTAAAGTTTGAACCCCTCACTTAGTGCAGCCCTGGTCAATATCACATAATGAGATATACTGAAATCTCCCATGTGGCAGCATCTGCGTACATAAGTACAGACTTTTCTTTTTACATTCAGATGCACTTTCTAGGCTGTCTGTCTTTGCCTATTAAAACAAAAGTGTCCGGTGTTTTTAGGCCCCTCGGTGGTGACAATGCAAATAAAAAGATTGTGAGCAAACGAGTGGTGAGAGCCATTGGTTAGCAGTTCAGGAGACTGTCATCTTCTGGTTAACAGTAGCTGGGCATAACCTGAGCAGCACTAGAGCAATTACACCGTTTCTTAGTGATGTACCCAGGCAGATGTAAGCCCTTAACATGAGGGATTGGCAGTGGGTAAGCAGAAACCCATTGGGATACTTACATTGGGCCTGTCCAAAACAGACACAATATGTCAGTATTTTATGGTGTTATATGATGCCATAAGCATGTGAAAATAGTAAAGCTAAAATGACCAGTGTCTGGAAATGAGCATGGATAAAAGATTTAAAAAATGTAGGAAGGTTGCCATCTTTGTGTGAAAACCTGAATGTAGCATAGCTACCATTTCCTTATTTTTGAGAGTTTAAAATACGCATATAAGCAGTTTTCACTCTTGAAACATCATTTGTGGGCTTTTAAAAAAATTATCTTACCTCGACTCTTAACTGATGAGCTAGCTACATTACTACCACTTAAAAGAGAAAGAAGTGGCCACAAAATAAGATTTTCAAGTGAAGAGGAGTTTGTTTTCCTTTTCAAGTGCCCCTTTATTTATTGGGAGAAGGAAGTGATGTTCCTGCTAAAATGTATGTGAAAGCAAAGGCTGCATCCCACTAATGGTGTGCACGCACACTGTCAGCAGTCAGCTGCAGTAGGATGCCTGAGCTTGCAGATCTGAGCTAAGGAAATTTCAGTAATGCAATACTAATAGAAAAAATAGTAAGAACACACACTTGGAAGCTTTCCTTGAAAAGGAACACAAAAGGATGGAGCTGTCTGTGTTCATTTGCAGAACACCTTGGAATAAAAGGGAGCCATACCAGGTGACAGCTATGTCCTGGCAGTTTAATTCCTTAGCCTGCAAATATGAATTCTCCTGTGAAAACATCCCAGAGACTCCTTTTCTTCTAGGCTGGAAAAGTGAAATTGTAGCTGCAGTCTTTTCTGGGTTCTTACATGTAGATCTGTGAACATCATATTCCTTCTCTTACCTTCTTTCATTCATAAGCTTGAACTTATTGCTGCTTTTCTGTTTTGCTGCAGAAATGCATGGAAATGAAGAATACCATCCTTGCAAAACAGAAGGAGATGCACAGCTCCTTGGAGAAGGTAAAACAGCTGATCCGCCTCATTCAAGGCATCGACCTTTCAAAACCCATAAACTCTGAGGTCAATTCAGTAGCCATCTCCAACGGCATGGACTCCACTAACAATACTAATGCTGCCACCTCCACCTTAGCCCCCTCCCCTTCCCAGAGCTGCATGGTGAACTGTAACAAGGGTGATGAGACTAAATAACACAGTGAAGTTAAGAAGGAGCCAAGGGAGGTGGCGGCGAGGAGAAAGAGCAAAATAAAGAAACTCTAGAAAAGCAAAACTGGATTTCTTCTGGAAAGTACAGAATTCTTTAGTTCTTTGGTTCCAGAGAGAGCGTGAAGATGCTTGTGCCAGGCGGCACCGGAGTTTGCCAATTGATCCTTCTTATTCTGTGTGTACATGCGAAGTTTGGATCATGTTACATGAATAGTGCCAGCTGGGGGTTCTTTGCCAGCACCATGCCAAGTGAAATAATATATTTACTCTCTCTATATTTTACACCAGTGTGTGCCTGCAGCAGCCTCCACAGCCACTATAGGTTTGTTTTATTTTTGTTTGGGGTGAGGAGCAGGGATAAGGGAGGAGAGCAGGTTTCAAGTTCCTATTTGCAGAACAGTTTGTTTAGCTAGGGGAAAACAAAAACAAGTCCAAAGAGCCTATGGGCTTTTCCTGTTTCTAAACTCTCAGTACTATTAAACCAAAAAAACCAGAAATATAAATTATCAAATCCCAGTGCCCAGAAGGGACAAGTCTATCAAATAAGCAGTATTTACTATTGTTTAGACAGGAGATTTACAAAAGGAAAGGAGATGGACTTTTCACTGAGTAACCAGCACATAGAATCACATAATCATAGTATATGCTGAGTTGGAAGGGGCCCATCCGGATCATCAAGTCCAACTCCTGCGTCTGTGCAGGACACCCCAAGAATCACACCATGTGCCTGAGAGCGTTGTCCAAATGCTTCTTGAACTCAGCCAGGCTTGGTGCTGTGACCACTTCCCTGGGGAGCCTGTTCCAGTGCTCAACCACACTCTGGGTGAAAAACTTTTTCCTGCTATCTAATCTAAACCTCCCCTGACTCAGCTTCATGCCATTTCCTTGAGTCCTGTCACTGGTCACAAGCGTGAAGAGATCAGTACCTGCCACTCTGCTTCCCCTCACACTTATAGGCTGAGGATCTACTGTCCCAACAGCTTGGGGTTAATCCTGTTTCTTCACATTAAACAACAGACTTGCTTTGCAGAATTGGTTTGGGTCCTCACACTCATCCAGAAAGTCTATTATGGGAATGGGAAAATGAGGGCCAGAATTCAGGGTCAGCTTGGAGCATTGGATGGAGGTATCTCAAGAGAAAATGTGCATCAGTTACTTGAAAATGAGATTCCAGCCCTTTTCTGTATTTATAAACAACAAAGGTATCCTGAACAAAGTAGCACATAACCCAGATGTGTGAACTCAACAGAGAAATGTCCTTTTCTTTCACTTCCTTTCTCTTCTTTTGGTAACAAGAACTAAATAAGGAATAGAAAAGCTGTTTTTCAGGCTGACAGTCTAATTAAAGAGGTAGATGGGACCTTGCATGGTATAGATTAGAAGTAATAGTGTCAGTGAGATACAGTGAGTCTTTGTGAGTCCTTGTGTCATCGTTTTGGGCACTGTTTTTTTATGCAAGGGCAAAATCTTTGTATCTGGGGGAAAAAAACAACTTTTTTAAATTAAAAAGGAAAATAAAAGATATTGAGGTCTTCCTAGTGTTACTTAAAATAAGATCAAGGTAAGAAACATTGTAAAAAAATTACAAAAGTGCTATTTGTTTCCTAAACAAGTGATTTCTATTAAAAAGGTGTCAGAACTGGAGAAAATGCTGTGTACTTAGAATTTTTTAACACAGACTTTGCTTATTTATGATGACATTCTGCTGTGTTTGTGTTTTAAAATCCAATGGGACAGTTTCCATAGATTATACCATACATCTACTGACTAAATTTTAAAGAAAATCAAATCCTACAGTGCTGGATCTCACCCCACCTGGAGGATCTGCCAGGCTTGACTCCGCTGTTACCATCTTTCCCCCATTCTTTCATGTGTTTGTAACCCAGAGAAAAGCAGTTTGGTAGCATGCTTGTTTAAGGCTTTTATAGTTTTGTGATACGGACTGATTCAACCTTGAGAATGAAAGACAGTGAATTGGTTGGACTGAAATTGCCTTGATTATCTCCTCTTGTTTGTGAAGTTCAACTCTTATGTATAATCTTTTCACCTTAGACAGCAGAGCTTGCCTTGTGCTTCCTGAGTGTGGGGTCTGTCTCAGTTTAGGGTGCTGATTCTGGCTTGTGTCCCAGAGCTGTCTAGTTTAACTACTGCATATAAACATTTGGGCAAAACCCTCTTCTACTGGAAGTAGTGGGAAAGCTCCCTTTACTTCGAGCAGGAGCAGAGTTGAGCCACTACACACACAGTGGGAGGCACTGTCCCTGGTGTGGTGGCCTTGAGAGCACGCGTTGGGTGGCGAGGCAGACCTGCTCAGCCGCTTCTAGTGGAAGGCAGAAAGGCTTTGGATCTCAAGGATGCATTTCTGAATCAAGAAGAAGTGAATACTCCAGACACTACATAGCCTGAGACAGTTTCTTTGCTGCCACAGCCAAGTGGGTTTCTGTGGGGTTCTTAGAGCTGTTTTCTTTCCTCTCCTTTAGATTGCTCCTCTGCCCTTTAAAGACTTCTATTCCTTCTGTAGGAGTGTGCACTATTTTCAGCACTAAGCTTAGAACTGATATCCTGTGTTCTCACATTTGTCTGCAGTTGAGAAAGTGACTCTTAGGTGCACTTCTCAGCTGCGATAACCTCGACTCTGTCTTTTGATGTTTGAGTTCTGTTCGGGAACTAGCAGAGCTAGAAGGATAAGTTGGCATGAGTGGCAGGGAGACAGCTGGGCATTTGACATCAAAACTGATCATACTAAAAATGTCCTTGCATCAATCCAGTTCCCAGTGAGGGTCATTACCACAGGGCAGCACTGGGTCAGCAACCCACAGCATTTAAACAAAGGACTATCAATTTCAAGTTTGAAGAGAAAACACAAACTGAATTTCTTTCTATAGAATAAGAGCCATCAGTTAATGGCCAGATATTCAGGAGAAACTGCCTTTTTGAACAGGTTGCTCTTTAGTTGGCCACTTGGATAATTCTTGACATCATCTTCTGAAGCATGGAGTACATTCCTGGTAAGAGACCGTCTCAGGAATGGATGTGCTGAGTCTTCATGGTTCTCATGTTGTTTGTGGTGTTACCTGCTGAGCTCTCTTGGAAACACTGCCTTTGGAGGCAGCAGGCAATGCTTGGAGACTTGATAGTCCTTCTGTTTTCTGGGTTGATTCAGGAGGGGATAGAAGTGAAATTCACCAGTAGCCATATTTAAATTTGAGCACAGTTAACCAGACAGGAGATGTTAAAGCAGCTGTTACTGCTTTTCTGAGGCATCTGCTTGTCTCCAGAATCCAAATAGATGAGTAAAGACTTCATGTCCCTTTTGTTACAGCATTTGTGTTCCAGACTGTAAAAGGATGCCTTTAGTTAATCATTACCTGGCAGAAAAATGATCTTAACTTAGACTTTTTGATGCTGCTTAGGTAGTTTTCTCTCTCTCCCTCTGATCCTGTTCAGATATTTTTTCTCCTGGCTCTGCAACAGTATCAGTCAACATGCAAGGAGCATTCCCAGGGCTGCAGTGGCACTGGCGATGATGCTGCTGTGTAGACACAGTAAGTTGGAGTTATCTCTGCTTAATTACCAATAATAGGATGGAAGGGGAATTGGCATTTGCTAAATACAGAGGAAAATGGATTTTTTTTTAGCTGCTCTAAGGCTCCAGTTGGGAGAAATACAAACTCTTTGACAGCTTAAAGCTCAAGCTTTTCTTCTGGGTTTGTATTGGTTTGGTTTTTTTTCTCTGTAATATTTGAGGTAGAATGAGTTTGCACTAAAACTTCTCCTCTTTGGGAGGCTGTCATAATGACTGTGGTTTTGTATTTCCAAACCACCACCAAGATATTAACTAATTCTTATGTCATTGCTTGTCATTGGTGGGAAACAAGTGGCTTTCAAATCTGTTATAAGGGAAGCGATGAGACCACAAAGGAAGCTCGTATCAGAGACAGGCCTGGCTCTCAGCCCAGTGCTAAGGGCTTTGAGAAGTCACTCTGCTCCTTTGCTCAGAAATAGAGCAAGCGCTGCAGAAGTTGCTTTTCCCTTCTACTTATAATCTGTTTTGTAAACAGCTGGAAAAGTGTGTAGTGGTCAGAGTGGGAAAGTGAGTATGTGACCTGGCTAGAAGAATTAGTACTGTCATTATTGTTCTCATTATCTTTGTTTAGAGCCAGCAGTGCTGTACAAAACATGGTAAAATAAATACTTCTAGGGATGATTGCCAGGTAGGGTGAGTAACATCACTGATACCATGTTGGTAGGATGAATTAATGTTTTGCATTAGCAAAATAGGGTTTTGTTCTACGTTGCAAGCAGGTTTCTATCACTGGGGATATGAATTAAAAGCCACTGACCTAGAAATTAAAGAGGTGATGATTTTATGGGCAGATCTGTTGGTTTTATCGTTGGCAGAAAAACAATATTGTATTTTATCCTTCCTAGCTGACCAGACTTAAGAAAGCAAATCTGTATTCCATCTGTCCAGAAATGTGAACCCTAATGCTGACCTCCTTGGATTCAAATCATCTTCTTCCATGTACTGTTGCAGAGACAGCCCTGAGAAGCAGCATGGTCAGCATTCAGGAGAACCCAGAGTGAAATCTCCCTCTTAGCCCCACTAAGCTGTGGCAGCCTGCAATACAGCGAGTAAACTCTGAAATTCCTTCCTGTGTGGATACAACAGTAAATATTTGTGAATTTGCAGTGCACATTTGTCTCTCTCTCTTTCCCCAGCTGGGTTGCACACTGCCGTCTTTTCTTCTGAAGCACTAACAATGAATATGTTTTTTAATGAAATGTGTTTTTAAAATAACATGATTTTAAAATATCATATTAAGATGTTAAACCAAAATTCACTCTTCTACTGAGGGCCTCTCTCAATGAACTGCTCAGATAGTCACCAAAATACCGATATAACACTTCCTTGTGGACCACTCCCCTTTGGGCAGTTTGTTGTGTCTTTTTAGAACTCTTGACCCTTCTTCACCTCCATTTGTCCTCCCTTGGAATTCTGAAGGTCCAGGGCAAGTTCAACCTTGCTGGGTTACTGCAAAGAGTTTTCTGATAAGTATGTAGGAGTCAGGAACCTGGAGAAAGAGGGAGATGTTTTGTCATGCAGCTGATTCATTTGGCGCTTAGGCTTGCCTGGGCAACAAACTACCTCAGCAAAGTGCTGTGTGGATTCTCTAGTTTCTGGCAAAATTCTCCAAGGAACCTTCCAACAGCCAGCTAGGTACTGGTCTCTGAGGGAGGTGAGTGAGCCTCACAGTGACATGCTGTTGGATCCTTGTTTTCAGTGGTCAGACCTGGACCAGGGAGTGGCCCAAAAATCAGATGGGATCAGGAAAACATGAGAGCTGCAGACATCTTGTCTCCAGGTTATTGCTGTCTTGCTCAGACCTTTCTTTAAGCCTCAGTGCTGTTTGTAACTCCTACAGAATGGAATGTAATACTTGAAAAATACAAGTCTCTCTATCCCTTACCTTTAGCTTCAATTTCCCCCCTATTTCTCTCTTATCTGGGATAAGAACTTTCTGCATCATTGTGTCTTGTATAGGCTGAGCACACAGTCGATCAACTTGCCAATAAAGAAAATTATTTATACTGTGCACTGGTAAGCTTGGTAATTACAGACCCATGAAAAGAAAAAAACACCTCTCCCAGAGGTTAATTAAAGATGTGGGCTTGTTTCAGAAAACCAAGACCTTACCTGTGTGAGAGTCTATCTGTATCCCTGTCAGTATTACTAAAACGAGTAGTGAACAGAAAAGAGGCTTGCCAAGACATCAGTGCTGTTAAAATTGCTGTGCTGTGCAAGTGCCTGGAGTGTGTCTGATGAGAACAACCAGACCAGTGTTTCCAATCTCCACAGGCCAGAGGTGGGCACTGCAAGGGACAAATGAAAGGACAGAAGCCTCTTGAGAAGGGACACATGGCTGGAGACAGGAAAGAAAGAGAGAAGAAAGGAGGAACAAAGGAAACGAAGATTACATGGGGTAAAGCAGAACAGAAAGAAAAAATATGGAAAGAGAGGAGAAGGAGGGAAAGTGCGGGTAGGAAAAATCCAGGAGTGAAATCGGGCTTCACTGTGAGGTGATGGGTATTCCTGCAGTTACAGGGTTTGAAAGTTCAGTAGTAGTAGTTGAGAGTAGAACAAAAACACTCTTTACCCTACATGGGTTGGTCTGCATTCCAAAAGAAGCAAGTGTGGTGGGAGAAGAGCTGCTTGGCTGCAAATGGGAAAGGAAGTAGGCACTAAGTCATCCTTAGCTCTGTTTCTGCTGCTGAGTGATCCCATTCTGACAAGAGCCTTATTTGGCTTCTAAGCTGCAATGTGGGGGATAAGGCAGATCAAGCAGACCTTGGGGCAGCCAGAGTCTGCTCTAATCTGGACTGTATTAATTAAACATTTTCCTGGCTAGAAATATTCCCAAGACTAGCTAAAGGTTCAGCTGCTAGTGTGGTTGCACTAGTATAGTTCAAGTGTTACAATCAGCCTAGTTAAAATATGCATCAGCTCTGAGGTCCTGGGATCTGAATGAGCAAAGGAGACAACGTGGGGCAGGACCTGTGACTTGGGTACTTTTCCACCATCTCTTGGAGTATCTGTGCAAGATTCCTGTTCTGTGGGCTGTCACATCTGGCAGTTCTGTGCCAAAATCCCTCTGTGCAGCACTGCCTCCCTGTTTTCTCAAGATCAGGTTTCTTTAGGGACATGTACAAAGGGGCACTTCACCAGTGCAGCCAGACAGTGGCATGTGGCAAGTTTAACCAGCCAGGAGCTGAGGGCCTGCCTCTAGGCTCAAATTAATCAGCAGCCCATGGCACACCATCCTGGGAAAACAGCTGTCCCAGCTCTCATGTCTGAGCAGGGAGTAAGCTCTGTGTCTTCTCCTCCATTCTGTAGTATCCAAGGATGTGTCAGATGCTTCAGACAGAGAAACTTAGCCCAGTCCCTGGTTGTCGGAAAGAGGCACTTAAGGGCATATTTACTCTCAGGGAGTGCCTGGGGAACTCAAAAGCCATGTTAGCTTGGCTCTGTCTGTCCTGGGTGGAGAGGTGGCATGGAAAGGCAGCAGCAGTGAGCAGTGTTGATCCGCTGGCACTCAGCAGTTTTCACCACCTGGGGAGTTTGCATCCTTCTTCTTTTTCCTACGTTTAGACTGTCAAATGTAAACCTCGACCAATTCCTGCCCTTTTGTCATGTGCCTTCTTAGATCTGTGTTGGTGGGAAAAAAATGAAGTATTGTTGCCTCTGAGCTTCAGCTTTTCTTAGTGAGCCTTGGGGTTGTAGCTCAGGTGGGGAGAGGAGGCAGTGGCACAGGGGCTGTGTTCAGTAGCCACCCTTGATTTTGGATCCCCAGTGCTGCAGTTTGATATTGCAGCAGCACTGGGAAGATGCTGCGCATGTGCAAGGGCAGGGGCTCCCCTGGCTTGTCATCCAGGTGTTGGCCTCTCAGGTGGGGCGTGCCAGAACTGAGGAGGGGAGGAAAGGAGGTGCCTCTGTGCCTTGCATTTCCCTCTGTAAAGCAGGTACTGGCAGTTCTGACTCCGAAAAGCAGTTTTCCTTGGCTGCAGGCACTGGGGTAGACACTGCTGAAAGGAGCTCCGGGCTGGGTGTGGCAGGAGGCTGTGTTTCTGCTTGTTCTGGGCTACTGTGAAATTTCTAATCATAGTCTCATACGTTTCTTTACTTAAATTATCTCTAACATCAAAACAGTGATTGACTGTAGAGCCAGGCATAACGTCTTACCTGTCAGCTCTCCAAAGTATGTTGTCTCTGAGTTCCTCCTGATGCCATATGTGACAGGCAGGCAAGACCCTCCTTAAGGAAGGTTTTTGATCCTGCGACTTGGGCACTCCAGTTACAGCTGCAGGGCACCCCCAGGCGCCGTCTGACGCCATCAGAGGCATCTTGGCCACCTCTCACAGCCCCACAGAAGCATGCACTGCAAACTCCAGCAGGCAAAGATTAAGCAAGGTAACAGCAGGAAAGGGGGTGATTCTGCTAGCGCCGACCTGTTCGGGCTCCTGTGGAGGAAGGAAACAACTTTGTTGTGTCAACAGCAGTGGAGCCTGTGGCACAGAGAAGTGGTGGTGAGCTGCTGCTGCCTGGGAGGTCTGGTGCAGCACTGGGGTGGCTGCCCGTGCCGAGTTTTGTCTTTGTGGGGCTGACTGGCTCCAATCTGCAAACACCGTGTGGTCCATAGCTGAGGGCAGGAGAGTTGTGAAGGCAGCTCTGCTTTTTTAGAGAAAATACTCAGGCCTCAATCACAGCTTCGTGTTCCTGGGATCACAGTGGCACCATCTCAGTAGATCTGTTGATACCATCACCCCACGTGTGTGCTGTGCTTCGTTCCATTCCCCCACTCCCACTCCAGTGTTTCACCCAAGACCAAGCTGCAAAGCGGGAGTCCTGGCATGGGCTTGGAGCAGGAGCTGACCCTGAAGGGCTCCGTGTCCAAGCCCTGGTCCCTTCTCCAGCCTGTCTGATTTCTCCAGGTGATTTTGGTGAACAGCCCCCAATTCTGGTGGTGCTGCTGCCACAGCCACAGGTCTGTTGCTGCACGGGGACCACGGCAGCTTCTCTCCCAGCTGGGTTTGTGCAAGGCAAAGCCAAGGCTCGGCCCCCCATGAGCGGGTGCCACCTGTGCTGCCACATTCCCCGCCAATCTCCTGTCCTTGCAGGCCCTGGTGTAAAATGCCCTTTCTGACTGGTACTGCTCTGTTGTCACAGAATCACACCATGAGAACACCAACTTGTGAGCTGGTTTGGGTTTTTTAAATATCTCTATTTTTTTTAACCTGATGCTCATAGTGATCTGCAGTCTCTGCTGCCTTCAAGTTCCTTGTGGTTTCAGTTTTGGTACAAATGTGTTTAGATTTTAGCAAATTAAAGTTGGGGGAGGGAATACAGAGCATCTGATCAATTTGTATTTATTTATTTTAACATTTTACTAAATAAAACACAGTAAAATCTCCTGTCTCCTTAGCTGTATGTACCAGGTGGGGACAGTGGGTCCCACAGGCACAGGGGACGACACAGTGCCTGTAGCAAGTCCCCAGCCCCAAGAGGGGTTTCTGAGTGTGGCTCTGTGCAGCGGGAGCACCGGCTCACTTTCCTGGCAGGGAGAAGGGTACTGCGTTAGGAGAACAAAAAGGGGCTGTTCTCAGTTCAGATACTCTCCTCAGTTCTGACTCAGTAGGTGCCTCGCGGCTGACACTGCCCGGCAGAGGGCACATGAGACCAACCCGAGCTGGGTTTACTTCCAGGTACCTCCACCCTCTTAGGCACATTTTGGGCCAACAACTGTCTAGGCTGGGAAGGATTATCTGAAAATTACAATCCTTCTACAGGCGTACCAGTGCACCTTCCAAAATAACCAAAAAGCCAGCATTTCGGTTGCCTCCTAGACCCCAAAGAATCACCTGAAAGAGACCTGCTCCACCCTGGCACTGCTTCACCATGTCTATAGCAGCGTCTGATCAAACCCTCTCATTGCTTAATGCAGCAACAGCATGGTATTGAACTTTGGCTGTATTAAACAAAAGCTGCCTGCTAGGGACTGGTGGGGTGGAGCTGTGCATGGCTTCACAGTGATGAGCAATGTCTTCCCAGCCCTTTCCCAAATAAAGCCTCAACACTTGCTCCTGGCAAACCACCATCATCCTCTCCCCTGCAGATGCAAGGCTGGTGGCTCATGAGGCCTAAGAGCCAGCTTTTATTCCCAACAGTCTTATGAAGCCAAGGCAGAGGAGCCCCACCCAGTCCTGCTGCCTATGCTGTGGCCTGAGCTGGGTGCCCATCCTTCCCCCTCTGCGGGCAAGGGGAAGGTCCTGTGGGTCACAGCACAGCATCCAGCTCAGCACGCTGCTCTTGGGGATGAGCTGCAGCACCGCCAGATTAAACCACATCTCTTCTACTTGGAGTGTGTTCAAACTGACTACATGGCCACACCATGAAGCCCCAGGCTCCAGTTCAGAGGTGCTGGCTGTGCCGGCAGGGTGCCTGGGCACTGCTGCAGCGCTGGAAACCATCAGACTAGAGCTCAACAACCCTTTCAGAGCTGGCAAGGGACTGGTGCACCTGCCATTTCATGACACTGGCATTTCTTTGGCCTGCTGTTGTTCCCTGTTCCTCAACCCTCCCACTGTGCCAGCCCAACAGGAAAAGGCTTCAAATGCACCAGGCAAAGCAAGCCCTGTGATGCTCTTCCCCAGCCAAGACTCAGGATACTCCTCCATTGGTCTCCTGCTGTCTTCCCTCCAGGGAACACATGCAGGCTCACAGAAGAAAAAATTAATAACCAGGCAGTTCTAACACAAATGTGAAAAAGAATAAAAAAGCTTTAATTTAAAAATTAAATTAAAAAGAGAAAATAAGCAAGAGGCCCTTGTGCCTTTTCCATACCCCGTGCTTTATATGGCTCCTCTCAGTCGCTCCCACCATGGACGGAAATCCTCACCCCCTGCACAGAGCTGGCTTTTGCAGCCCAGAACAAAGCTAAGGAGAGAACAACAGAGGCTACAGCAGCAACTGGCCTGGAGAGCCTCCAGGGCCACCAGCAGAATCATCTGGGAGGAAAAAAGGATTAAAAAAAAAACCCCAGACACCCTAATGATTGAATTCTTATGAGAAAAGTATTAAATAATTTAAATAGCGTGAGGAAAGCAATGCATCCTCTGTGCTCCAGTGTGTGATAGCAGTAGAACAGTGTCCAGTCAAGCTGTTCTAGCACAGGGTTCCTGTCACAGTGCTCAGCTATGATCTTGTCCGGTGCCAGTCACATCCCTGATTGTTGATGGCAATGACTGTGCTGCCGGGGGCTGGGGAGGAGCAGGGTGGTCGCTGCCAGAACTTCTATCAGCATGTGCTGGCCCATGAAGCTGCTGTTTTGCCCATGGCCATGGCTTGCAGTCCTGCCCTGGGTGGCACTGCCAACACAAGACAGGGTCTGTCACCAGTATGGCTGCTCCCAGCCAGGAGGTGCAGGCCTATTCGAGGAGCTAACACTGGGCACAGCAGAGAGCCTGTCCTGCTCTGAGAGCTCATCCTGCTCTGAGAGACTCCACCACCACCAGTACAGGGCCAACTCCACTGGAGACTACATCCATATGGATGGGGAGTAATAGTATTTCCTCACTATTAACCATCCAGCCTCGATCTGGGCTTGAACCAGGTCTCCAATAACCCTTGGTCTCCCTGGCTGGAGCTCCCAGGATGCTCGGAGGCTTCCTCTGAGTCTGCTCCACAAAAGATATAATGGGATGTTCTACAACTTCATCTCCTGCTCACGAAAGACCAGAAAGAGTATGGGGAGGACTGGGACCACTGAGCAGAGGCAGAGCAGGGTACAGTACAGCTTCCAGGCCTCTGGAGGAGGCAGACCTCAAGGTGAGGTGAGCTGGAGAAGACTGGGAACCCACATCTGTTAAAGAGGAGGGAGGAGACCCAACCCCTGACCCCTGGCTTAAGGAGGTTCCCCTGTTAACACAGGAAGGCTGCAGCACCTTCACCTGCAGGCACTGCCTGTTCCTGCAGCTGACAACTTCCACCTTATCAACATGCATCCCTTTGGTGGGCTGGAGAGGCTGTGCTGCCAATTCCACTGCCTTGGGCTGGGCTTCATCGGTGGGCAGGGGCAAGAGGGAGGCCCTGCCCCCTCCCTTCTCCACTGTCCGCAGTGTCACAGGCTTCTCTCAGCGGTGAGGTATTTGAGCGCAGCAGCCCCGTATCGCCGTGACAGGTCCTGGTGGAACTCCTCCCGCAGTGTCTGGAGGCAGCCCCGGTACCCTGCGCTCAGGCGAAACTTGGAGATGTCGAAGCTGGGGGCATGGGGCATGTGGATCATGAAGGCATTGGGCAGGACGAGCAGCTCATACTCCTGGGGACAGAGCAGCAGCTCTTACCATCGGCATTGGCTTGGTGGTACCAACATGTCACTGCCTAGCCAAGAGCCCTCAACACCCAGTGCCTCTGTGGTGCCAGGAGCAGCCGCTCACCCACCTGTGCATCCAGCTCCATGATGTGGGAGACTTTGTTCCAGCCGAAGCCCACGAACCTCTGGTCATACTTGGGGCAGTCTCGCCTCACTACAACGTAAGGCTCGAAGTCTGGCTGCCACGCCACACGGTACGGCATGGTGGCTGTCCGCCACTTGGCATAGTCTGTTGGGGCATGGCCTTTTGGCCACACGTGGTACCTGCAGGGAGATGGAAACCAGGGACTGGGAAAAGTTGGCAGCTCCCTGAGACAGGTAGAGGATGCAGGGGGTACTCTGAGACAGAGGGTGCACAGCCCCAGAGGACAAGGGTACAAAACTGGCTTCTGCTGGGTGTGACAGCCCTCTTGGATAGTGGAGCAGTTCCAGTCCCTACCTGAAGGTGTAGAGGGAGCCCATGTCCAGCATGGAGAGCAGCTCTGCTTTGGATTTAGGGAAGGTCAGCCGGTAGTGCAGGGTCTCAAACGCTGGCACGATGAGAGCTGCCTTCCTCTGGGGCAGCTCCAGCTGCTGGATGGAGTTCCTGTCGTGATAGGAAGAGTATGAGGTCTGCCTGGCTGTAAGCCATGGCCATAGCCTCCTTCCTCAGCCTCTCCAGCCTGCCTACCACTCCAGAAGGGTATTAATGTGTTTAGACAATTTACAGTGGTACCATGCAGAGGTAAGAGGAATGGGGTGAACCTCACAGCCACAGCCCCTTCCTCATCCACTGGCATTTGAAAAAAACAAGGGCAGGATCCTAAGACTGAACAAAAAAGGAACAATTTCTGCCTCTTGAGGACTGTTGCCCAGGGTGTTTGTTCCCTGAAAACTCTGGTGCTCGGGGAGCATGACAGGCTGAGCAAGAGCTGGCTGAAGGAAGCCTTACCTGAGGTAATCGTAGAGGCCATACATAGGCAGGAAGTCAATGTCTGTCAGAAAGACATATGGCGTCTGCGTGTTGGCCAAGGCCACGTTGCGCAGGAGGTTGATGGGGTAGAACTGCCCCTCCTTGTAGACAATATGGTAGGCGATGTTGCGGCGGGCGCTCAGCACCTCCGAGGCCTGGGCGTAGCGCAGGAACTGCTGAGCCTCAGCGTCCGACATGTACAGCGCCAGGCTGATGGGGCCTGCCCAGTGCTTGCAGATGGCCTCCAACATCTGTAACCTGGGAAGGACAGGGCAGTACATGAGCATCAGGTCTGCCCTGTGGCAGCTTTGCCAAACCCAGAACTGGGCACCTGCCAGAGAGCAGCGTGCCTGTTGAGCCCAGTCCTGGAGGGAGCGAGAGGAACTGATGCCCCCAGCTTGGGGTGTTGTTCCTCAATGCAAAATGCTGGTGTGAGGATGATGAGAATCCCTGGGTAGCTCCAATGCTATGGAGCCTCCCCAGAGGAGTGCAGGTAGGATCCAACCACCCACCAGTCCTACCAGCAAGTACCTGTCCATGGAGAGCTGGGCCACAAGGGTGACATCAGTGGGGTTGGGAAGGGTCAGGAACTCATACTGCAGGAAGAACAGGTGGATGCGGTGCTGCATGAGGTGCTGCTGGCGGAAATCGTAGCAGGGATCGTCCTCATCCAGCTCCTCCAATGCCTGCTGTAGCTGCAACACCAGGAAGATGAGGGAGAGCAGGAGCCCCACAGGGAACTGGCTGTATGGGGTCTCTGCCCATCCCACGCTTTGGGGCTGGAGGCAGTTGAAATAACCCTCACCTGGTCCCTGGGTGGGCTGGGAAGACTGGCACAGCCAAAAAGCTCCCTGCGCAGCAGGTTCCCATCGTACTCCAGGAAGGTAAGGTAAAGGTTACGGAAGAACTCCACATGCTTGTTCTTCACCCGCAGCTTCTTGGGTGAGTTCCAGTGGATCACCTGGGCAGTAGTGTGTCACTCCAAGGAAGAGAAACCAGCAGCACCCAGTGCTCCCCAAGCCCTGAGACACCATGCTGACTCCCCTGGACCTCCAGTGTCCATCAGGCCCTCTCCAGTCTCAAAGGCAGCAAACTCACCCACCTTGAGATCTGAGAGCTCAGTGTAGCACTGCTCCGAGCGGGTGTGATCAGAGAGCTGCACATTCCAGAAGCAGGCGAGTCGGTACACCAGGGATGGGTCCTGCTTGATCACTGCATTAAAGATATCCTAGGAGAGAGAAAGGTGAATGCACAGGTGGAAGAGGAAGACCCCCCCACGCCAGCAGTGCTAGAGGAATGCAGAAGGGCTGACCAGCCCAGAGGAGGGACTGTTACCTGATCAGCCAGTGAAGTGGAGAGCATGCTCATGAGCTCCCGCTCTGCAGTCAGCCGCCACATCTGCTCCCAGCCCAGGCGACGCAGGCGGTCCAACAGGAGCAGGATCACCCCTGAGTGCCGGGGAAGAGGGCACTGGGTCACCGAAGGAGCACCCAGCCAATACAGAGCTGTAGCACAACCGTCTGCATTCCTTTGGCCCCTGGGGCACGCGGCTTCTCTGTACCCACACACACCACCCCAGGATGCTGTAACAGCCCCTTAATTCCCACCACTTTCCTGCTTCGCCCCAGCTTTTCCCAGCCTCCCTGTGCCATGAGGCTGCAGGGCCCATCCTGGCAGCTCACACTCACCTGTGTTGAAGCCACGTCCCAGGGCCGGCCATGGTTTGTGGTTTTTCCATAGGTTGCCTAAATACCAGTCACTCTGGTTCTCTACCAGCCCAATCGCCTGCTTGTCTGAGGAAACAGAGGAACATGGATGCAGCTGGTTTTGCTGTGGGTTCAGAGCCCAAGCAAAACCACTGCATTGGTGCTGTGGCAAGTGGGGGATTGCCATCCTGGGCTGTGCACCCAGGGCCCTGCCAGGGCCCAGGGGCACTCTGTCCTCACCAGAAAACTTCCCGAAGACAGCCCAGAGCTCAGCAATGTCAGTGGCAAAAGTGATGTCAGTGTCCAAGACAATGACCTTGGAGAGGTTGGAGGGCAGGGCCTTGGTAAGCGTCAGCTTCATCAGCCCATAGATGCCAGAGTAGTGCTTGTTGGGGATCCACGACACCTCTGGCTATAAGACAACACAGCTCAGGGCTGGGCATGGCCAAGCCCTTCCTCTGCCTGGGCAGGACAGCTGTGTGTGCCCAGCATGCTGTGCAGAGGAGGCCAGCAATGGAAGGGCACACATTGCTGTGCTGCCAGCCAAACCTGGAGCATTCCCTCCAGCCACCAGAACTCCCACCTGGACCACAGTGTTTCAGGGCTCAGTGAGGGACTTGGCTCTGGTGCAGAGGCAGTGCTACCCCAAGGGGCCTCCCAATCCCTCCAGTACGAGCCCTGTGCCCCCTTCTCAGCTGCACCAGCAACAAGCCCAGAAAGGGGAAAGGGTGAGTGAAGGACCAGGAAGAAAAAGTTAATCAACCTCCACCTACTCGCCCCTCTTTGCTACGCCCCTCAACCCTCTGAACACTGGCTTACGACAGGGCAAAGGGAGGGCAAGCACCTGCCTTCAAGTCATCGGCATTGTAGAAGCTGACGTGGACAGAAGGCACCATCCAGGACTGGAAGAGCGTCTGGAGAATCTGGTGGGCCACAGAGTCCGTGATGAAGTGAAAGTGGAGGGGGTTTTTCCTGTCAAGGGTAAATGCAGCAGCACTCAGCATTCACAATGGGATGAAGAGGACATAGTCCCCATCGCTCCCATCACTGCCAAGGGACTGGTATCAGCTGAGGGGGCAAATGGAGAAAAATCAGCCCTCTTGGGGAAACAAATCCCCCTCTGTCCTGCTAAGTAGTGGCATAAGGTGTAGACAGAAGCCCTAGAGCCCCTCTCCTGAAGCACTGCCCCCTGCAGCAGCTCATCCAGGAACCCCAAATAGTGGGCCTCTGGCACAGCACCTCCCCATTACCTGTGGAAGAGGATGGATTTCACCAGTGTGACCACATCCCGGCTCGCGTTGTGCCCGGCACACACAATTGCAATGTGCAGGAGCTGCCAAAAGACAAATGGTGCCTTTCTGAGACTGGAAGCCCCCTCTTTGCAGGGCCTGTCAGCTCCTCTCTGGGACTGTGCCATGGGGAGAGACTCCGTAACCCAGCACTTCCCCAGTGGAATGAGCCCCAGAGAAAGGTGGGAGTTCCCCAGCTCAGAAGTAGGAACCAGGAGCCTGGCTGCCATTCCTCCTGTCTGGCCTTCCTTTACGGAGAAGGAAAATGCCCTCACCCACCGACTGAGCACCATGGAGAGCCAGGATGAGGCCCCAGCATGGCCAGAGCATACGGACAGCAGAGACAGGTGAGTTGCATATACATCCCTGCTCCACAAGGGTGCCAGTCTCCCATCCAACATCCCCTATCCACAATGCCACCATGCCGATACCATCACCCACCTCACATTTGTGCACTGTCCGCTGCTTGGGGCAGGCCGTGCGGTTGCTCCTCTCGCCCCTGGGGGGATCTCCATCCTCAGCAGAGGTCCCCCACTGTGGGCTGCCATCGCTGCCCTCCATCTGAGCCTGGCTGAGCTGCAGGCGGAGCTGCTGATTCTCCTCCTCAACCCTGCGCACCCGTGAGGCCAAAGCCTCCCGCTCCACATCCCGGCTCGGCTGCTCGCCCAGACAAGGTGGCAGCAGGAGAAAGCGGCCATCTGTGGAAGAGACATGGGGCATGTGATGGGTATGGCAAGGCTGGAAGGGCCCAGGTGTTGATGGTGGGGCAGAGCCCCAGCTGAGAGGTCCCAGTACACCTCACAAGCGTCCAGACAACACCACAGCTCTGTTCATCTGACCCCCACAGATGTCCCTGGAGACGTCCCCAGGTCAGATATACCTGCAGTGACTTGCATGCCCACAGAGCAACCACCACAAGGCCTCACCCCCTGCTGCTCACCCCCTATTGCAGACTTTCCCTTGATCCAAGGAGGAAGAGAAGGAGCCACTCACATTCGAGGCTGCTCACAAAGAGGTAGAGCCAGGAGAGGAGGATGGCCAGGGTCACCGTGGCGAGCAGCAGCTTCAGCTTCATGCGCCAGGAGCGCAACATGGTGTGCCAGCAGGACACAGGCGGCAAGGATCAGGTGGGCAGCCCAAGCCTGGCTGGCCCCAGCATCCTAGAGCCTGTGAGGAGTGGGGGAGCAGAGAGAGGTGTCAGCAGCAGCCTGCACAGGGTGTTTTGTCACCCCCCAGCAGGACATCCCCCATTGCCTGCTCCCTCCAGGACAGCACCTGGACAAGTGCTGCAACAAGACAGAGGCCCATCAATGCTCCAGACACAGCTTCTCCCAGCTGGCACCCACCTTGCCCCCCCAGACTTGTTCTGCCACCCTGACAGGGCTGCAAAGCCAGCGGGGAGGGGGGACCTCAAGCATGGAGGGGTGTCGGGATGGGCAGGAGGTCTCCAAACGCTCTCCCCCTAACTCTGCGCCTTGCCCCCTGCCACCCCGCAGGCCGAGGGCTCCCAGGGCAGGGGAGAGGCAATGCCAAGAGCCCTCCCTCCCCGAGCCGGGCCGTGGGAGGCAGGCGGAGGGGCCGGGGCTGCTGGGGCAGGCGGCTCCAGGACCTCCCGCCCCAACCCCGCCGCCCACTTCGGGGGGAAACCCGACGGGCTGCGGTGCAGCTCCCTCCCCGGCTTTGCCGCCGGGACCCCTGCCCCGGTGCTCGGGCAGGCAGAGACCTCGGGCAGGGCACACTCGGCTCCCCCCACAGCCTGGCCGCGCTCCGTCCCCCGCCCGCAGCTCCGGAACGAGCCCTGCCCTCGGCACAGCAGCAACATCTGGAGCCTCAACAAAAGCTGCCGCCGGCATGAATGCGCCGGATTAGGGTCCGCTCCCCCTGCACACACCCCGCTGAAGGCCATTCATGTGCAGATGCCCATGGGGCCGCGGGCCCCCGAGCAGGCAGCTTGGGAGAGCACACACACACACACTCTCCTCTCCCCTGGGGCCGGGGTGCAAACTCCCTTCACCTCCACCGAGGAATACTCAGGTCTGCAAGGGCTGGTGCATGGCCAGGCCGAGGGAGCATGACCATGCTAGCCCACTGGAGACGCTGCTGTGTCCCCATGGCAGTAAGCATGCCACCTGAGGGCTACACCCCTTTTCTTGGCAGAGAAGGGGTCCTGCTGGCACCACAGCTCCCTGCAAGTGAGACCTGGCAATGACCTGCTTTTCTGCTTTATACAGCAGGCCAAGCATGGGAATGGTGGGGAATGGGGAGCTCACACATGGAGCACACCAGTCCCAGGTGCCCCTTCTCTTTGCCACAGCCATGGACCATGTTGGACATGGTGAGACCTCCACGTGCTGCTGTAAGCCTGCCTCCCATCCCACATGCTGAGCTACACACAAAGTCTGGGGGATGCCCAACGTAGGCCAGAAAGCAGTGAAGAAAGATCAGGGAGGTCAGCCAGCAGTCTGGGAAGCTGATGGACAGGGAAGCAACTTCAGCACAAACGAAGGATAGAGAAGGTGGAGGCACACAGCAGCACCTGTGCTGCTCCCACTTGCCCCCATGGCCCCTCACTACAGGAATTGTACTCTGTCCCTAGCCTGCACATGAGCACACTACTAGGACAGCAATTCTGGGAGCCAAGATGGGATCTACAGCAACCCAATTTCCAAAATCTCTCCCAGAGGCACCCAATGATTCCATCCATTTCCCCCCCCCACCTCATAGTACATCCACCCCTTTTGCTACCCCTTATCCCACTCCTCACTTGGCCACTCACCTTCCCCCCAGGAGGTGATTTCCTTACCTGCCTCTCCCCTTGCCTCCCTTCCCGGCGCCTCCCCAGCCGGCTGGCAGCCCACTGCTGCTGCTCCCTCCCAGGACTGCTGTTCCCCGTCCTCCCTTTACTCCTCCCTTCCAGATCTGACACTTCCCCCCCTCCTCCCCGCGCTCAAACCCAAGCTCTCCCCGCACACACTGCCGGCCTCCCTTTCAGAGGAAGAAAGAACAAACAAAACAAGAGATTAAATTTGCTTTCTACTCAAGAGCCCCCAGCGCCAGGGGCAGAGAGTTGCCCAAACTAAATTTGGAGGAATCCATTCTCTTCCAGTCCCCTTCCCACTTCCAGGCCTCAGATATTCCTCCTTTACTGAGATAAGGGTAGCATCAGAATTATCTACCCCCTACCCAGCACCTGCCTTCTTTCCTGGGCCAGGTGCAGGAGGCTTTGTGCTGTCATGGAGATATTTCAGGGGGCCCAGGACGGCAGCAGAGCCCACCCTGTCTCCCCATAGCTGGCAGAGAGGGGCTGAATGGCCAGCCCAGGATGCAAGTATGGTGAGGGTGGAGTGCACACCTTCTGCTACCCAGAAAGAAGAGATATTGGCCACCATCAGAGCACTTGCCGCTCACCTGAGAGGGTGCAAGCCCCACCGTAGATTTGAAAAGGAAAGAACTAACCCTGATGTCTCAAACTTGCTCCAGGCCACCGGGAGCGAGCACGATGGTGGCAGGAGGCCGGCGCTGGGAATGCTAACTATGCGGACACAGACTGTACCTGCAGCTCCCCCTGCGCCCGGCCCTGAAGCTGGGGAAAGGCGGCACCGCTGCTGCCCGGGGCTGGCGCAGGAGCAGCGGCCTCGGCCGGGGGTGCCCAGCAGGAGCGGGGAGTCCAGTGCCGTGTGTGCTGGGAGGAGGGCAGCACGGGCGGCGGGCGGAGGGGATGGGATCCCCATGCAATGCACACTGCCCCCGGCCCCACAGCCCGGGCGAGGTGCGGCGCGCCCCGACCTGCCCGCACAGCCACAGCAGCACCTGCGAGGCAGGGCTGAGCCCCGGGCAGGGGCGGGCTGGGGCTGAGCCCGGGCAGCACCCAAAGCCCCGCACCGGGAGGCGAGTTTACCTCCCGTCCGGGCAGCTCCCGCTCGCCCTTGCAGAGCCCTGGGTACGACAGGCAGCAGCTCCTCAGCACCGCCCTTCTGCCCTGCCCGGCCCCGGCAGCGGGAGGACACCGCCGGGCTGCCCTCCTGCCCCGGGGAGCCGCTGGCCAAGAGGAACCGGAGTCCTTCCCTTTGTCCCCGGGACCGTCCTGCCCCTGCCCCACGGCATCCATCACTCCAGATGAGGCAGTGGCCACGCAGCGCTTCCCCATGCTCTGGGAGCAGCCCTGATCTCCTGCAGCCCACTTCCAGCAGCACTCCTCCAGGAGAGGAAACCGGCCCCTACTCCACCTGACCACTGCGGCCTCTCCACATGCTTTTCCTGGCCTCCATAACTTGCTTGCTCCCCACACCAGACCCAGGATGGTGAGACCTTGCCAGGCCCTCACCACCCAGGGCAGGAACAGATGGGCTGCTGGGGAGCATAGGCATGGCAGGCTTAGGATGTTCATGGGGGTGGAGGAGATGGCAAGCCAGAAGGCAGCTACACAGTCTCTTCTCCATTAAATATTAAAAGCACAGCAAGTGGAGAACAAGGCTGGAAGCAGCTCCAAGGCAAGGGGCACCACGGGTACTAGCAGCCTCGGCACAGCCCGCAAGCCTCCTGACTCTACTCCTCCCTGCAGTCTCTGAGCCTCTCTGCCCTCCCTCCTCAGTCTCCTTGTTCGTGCCAGACAAGAGCAGCCAGCAGTAAGACGAGAGGTTTCCCAATACTGCCGGTTTCCAACTCCAGCATGCGGGTGCGGGCCAGAAGTGCTGTTCACAGCAAGTTATCCTCCCTCCCCCACATTCTTCCCAGGAGCAGGCAGCTCCTGCTTCAGCAGAGATCAAGGGACATGGCACCCATGTCCCCTCTCTTGCTGGAGGAAGCTGTCAGCAGATACTAGGGAAAGCAGAGGCAGGACCCAGGTCTTGTCTCATGCCTGGACATCCCCCTTCCAGTGACAACAGGACGATGGCCAGGGGACGGGGAATGTCATGCCAGCAGAGCTGGGCAGCTGCACAAACACGAGTGCATGCTCAGACCAACCTCTGAGGCGTGGGCAGGAGCCCAAGGCTGGCTGCCCTCCAGCCACTCCTCCATGCACAGGCAGCATTCACTTCTCGGACGGTGCACTCACCTTGCTTGCCCCAAGCTCCCCCCAAGAGCTGCCCATGTGCTGGCGCCTGACTCCTCCAAGATCCTCTCTTTTTGTAGGACTACAGTTCAGCCTGGCTGGCCTTCAGTCTCTACGGTTCAGTGACTGTCAGGTGAACAGTTAATGTTTAGGGAAAACTGGGAACTTTTGCATCTCATCAGCATGTTTTCTCCAGCCCTGCAAGCACAAAGGGCAGCAGCTCTGTTTTCCCATAGCACCAGTTGGCAGCAAGGCCATGGCAGAGTGGATGTCTTAGCCTGTTGTCTCTTCCAGAGCTAACATGAACCTGCAGAGGGATGCTGAGGCACAGATAGACTGTAGCTCCCAGGGAAGTGGCCAGGAGGGGCATAGGGACAGCCCCACTCTTGCTGCCTCTCTCCTGCCTCCCCCCCACGCATTGCAAGTGAAGAGGTAGCCTGGCTGTTCCAGTAAACTGCTGCAGGCAGCTAGCATAGGAGTGATTTCATGGAGCCATGCTGCCTGTTGTCTTACCTAGCAGTAGGTGACAAACTGCAAATCCTTCTCCCAGGTCTCATTTTTGGAAAGGAACAGTTTAGTTGATCCACTTAGACTCTCTCAGCAGGAGCCCAACACTTGCAGCTTCCCGGGCTTGCAGAAGGAGAGAAAGGGCCCGAAAGCTATGACAAGAGCTGCACAGACTGGCAACACAGAAAAGGCACTACACTTTTAAGAGAGGCAACTGGGGACTATCTCTTTTGCTCTTACAAAGAGATGGGACAGGACGGGCTGGTTCCTCATTCAGCAGGTCACCTTTGAAGTATGTACCGCAGCACCAATCTGACAAAGTGCCTTATGATTCAGGGTCATCTTCCTGTCCCCTTCCCCATGGTTGAAATGCTGTCACTTGTGAGCGGCTGTGCCAGCTGGCAGATACCACACAGGCAGCGCAGAGCAGGGTAACTGCAGGAATTTACAGAGGCAGAGTGGAATTTGGCCAGGAGAACAGGATTAAAACCCCATGCTACGGATTACCACGCCATCCCTCCCTTCCCAGTCTTATGATATGCAAAACTTACGTGAGAATTTCACTTTCATATTTCCCTGTAAAGAGCAAACTGTGGCAAAACAGCCACCACATTCTAGAGGTGGGATCAAACAGCACCTGCAGAGTTGGATACCAACACATGAGCTGTAAGAGAAAAAAGCATCCTCATCTCCCTGCTGCTCCCCAAAACCACCAAACTGCAGAAAAAATCCCAGAAAGATTAAAAGATCCTCCTGGGGGATCAGCAGCTACCCCTCAGTTACAGTTCATTCTCAAGCTCTCCTCAGGCCGGTAGGATTATCACACATACAATTCTGCTGCTCTGCATTCAGTTTTTTATTCTGCAAAGATCATACTGAAAAGTATGAAGCTGCTTCTTCTCTGGCAGAAGCATAGCACTTAGGGAAGAGAAGCAGTCTCTGAAGAGTGTTGAAGTTCCAAGTTTGGCTGAAGCAGGGACTTTCATCACCAGACTGTTTCCTTGTTTCTGGAGGAAACAGGCAAGTTCAGGCTGTGTCTGACACAGGAACGCCTAGCTGCCTACCTCTCCAAGTCTGAAACCCCAGGAACGCATCAGGGAGCAACTCCTCTTGGCAGGGACCCCAACCACGAGGCTGTGCTAGACACAGTCTGCTTTTGTAGAGCAACACTGCATCCAGTCTGCCTTCCACAACCAGGCACTGGGTTGAGCTGCCTTACGGAGCCCCTGGCAGAGAGGGCTGTGCAGGGTACACGTGGGAAAGTCCAGTGCCACAGCAGAGAGTGCAAGTGTTGCGTAGGAGGCTTAAGCCTACCAGACATCCAAAATGCTTACAGGCTGGGCAGCTGCATGATGCCACAACTCCCAGGCAAAGCAGGAGGAGGCCACCCAGAGAGCAACAGGGTCCCCTAAGCACTCTCACTCCTGTTAGGCCCAAGAAAAAACTGAAAGGATCCAGCTGGCAATAGCGCTCAACCATGTCGCAGCAGAAAGGATGCTGGTTTTCACTCCTCTGCATGTGCTGTGTTTGTCCCTCACTGCAGAAGGAAAACAGCAGGATAGACCCTGAAAGCTTCTGTGCGAGCAGAGCTGCAGCATACCAGACACACTGCTCAGGACACCCACCCAGACATGCTCACACCACCAGCTGGGTTTACTCCAGGCTAGAAGCAAGGATCACCTCTCAGGGACCAAATCACTCCCTGCCAGCAGGAAGCCCCTCACCCAAGGCCTGTCCAACCCTTTGGCTGGATGTGGCTCAGGAGCAGCTCACCTTCCCCCAGCACTCAGCTAGCCCTGTGACCACAGTGCGAGGCTCAGGGCAAGGGAGCACCCTGCATGTCCATACTGGCCAAGGTTTCCCACTTGAGCCCATTTTCTGCACAGCCTATGTGAGCTGCTTCAACCTGGAACCTGAAGGTGATCCCAGTGCCTCTTTCCAGCATGAGACCCTGCCAATATGCTGGTGAGACCACCAAGAAACTCATAGAGAAGGTAAGTGTTCAATACTTCCAGCTTTACATCCCTGCACTACAAGTTGTTTGATGCCAAGAGGATACTCAGCAGCTGAATTATCAACAGTGACTGACCTGTTTCTGGGCCTGATGAAGCACAGGCCTAACTGACAACAGCTGCTCTGACACGAACACAGAGTCCTGGACCAAACCTCATCCACACACCTCCCTAGTCAGCACAGCTTGGCACAGGAGGGACCAGGCCTGGGCACTGTGCAGGAGCATTACTCAGGACCTCAACTGCTTCTTGAAACAGAAGCAGCGTCGGGGCTGATCTCCAGTTCCCTTCCCCTCTGCTGGGATTAGGTTTCTACTATCTGCATTTCTGCTGACGTCTGTTCTGCAGCTAATGGCCAGCTCTGAATCCATTAGGTTCACCATGTCCTGGTCTCCGGATGCGCTCTGGGCATCAATACCTGTTCACCCCTGCCATTTCCTGACACTTTCACCACCACAGGCTTGTGGCAGACAGCGGTTCCTGGGGTCAGAGCTGAGCAGGGTCAGCAGCCAGGAGCTCCAGCTTTTATACCAGTCAGTCTGCAGCAAGACCTCCACCAGCTCCAGCTCTGTCACCAGGACAGCTGGAATACCCAGCAGGAACCATGCCCATACAGCAAGGGTAGGAATTTCATCTTTTGAAGTATTGACACCCCAAGTTTCCAGCTAGCAGTGCCCATGGGTAGGGACTAACAAAAGATTCCACCTCCAAACCCAAATCTCCCTGCTCCCTTGAAATGCTCTTGAACAACCTGCACCAGGAGCTGCTCACTGGTGGGACAGGGGAGACCATATCCTAGCACATCTGGCCAAACCTACTCCTCTACACATACTTTTGAAGTCTCCATCATCTCATGCAAAATTAATTGGGCTAATTACAGCAAAAAAGAAGACAAAGAGACTCCAACAATCCCAGGTAGGACCCTTCTCTGCCTGGGAAAGTTCACAAGAGGTATGACACCATCCTCCCTGCCACCTCTGAGAAGGTGCCAAGGGCATGGCTGTGAGCCAGGCCCTCAGGTGCCTGCCGTGCATTGTCACCAGCAGAGCTGGGTAACTGTTTTCGGCTGAATAGTTATTGATTGAAAACTGCAGTTTACACACAGCTCAGAGCTATTTCCTCCTTCAGCACAAGTTTTGGACACAAAATGCTTTGTTTTCCAAGCAAAAACTCTCATTTTGCATTGTCTTGTTTGTAATTGAGCTGGATTATGTTTAAAAGAAAAGATAAAGGGTCTCTCAAATTCATCTGTGTTGAGTTTTCTTCCCGTCCAGCTTTTCATTTTGGGCACTAAATCAAGCAATTAATTATTTGTCCTGCTCTGCTCTCCAGACAAGCTAAGAGAATCATGGGCCAAAGGGCCGGAGCAGCTCTTCGCAAGCAGGAGTGCTGAGGTGTTGATATTTTTGTGCTGCAGGCTCCTTTCAGGCCCTAGCTTGAGCTCCCTTGAGGCTAGCAGGCACTCACCTGGGGAAAGGAGAGCAGGACCCTCTGTGAGAAATGGCAGGTGCCCTAATGAAAGGGCATCCACTCCCCCGCACTGAGCAGCAGTTCAAGGATACACAAGGTTATTACCACTGCTTAAACGACATGAGCTCCTGGCTCTGCACAGGACAACCCCAAAAATCACACCATGTAACTGAGAGCCTTGTCCAAGCACTTCTTGAACTCAGCCAGACTTGGTGCTATAACCACGTCCGTAAGGATCCTGTTCCTGTGCTCAACCACTCTCTGAACTTTTTCCTAACATCAAGCCTAATCCTCTGCTCACACAGCTTCATCACACCATGGTCCCTCACTAGTCCCACTAGTCCTGGTGACTGGAGCAACTCTTTCAAATGCCATCTCTCGCAATGCCAAACTAATCTGGCAGCCAGAAACACACACAGGACATCTGACAAGGAAAGGCAATGCCTTCACTCCCTCTGCATGAAAAGCAGTTGTGCCACTGGGGAGGATGCTCCTCAAAGACAGCCATAGCTCATGGATATAGCCTGGTGCCTCTTTCACCAGGCACTGGCCCAAACTGGGAACTGTGCTCAAACAGCCACTCCCCTATCTTCCTCGTCCAGAGCTATTCCTGGCACTAGTGCCCTCAGTGTCTAAGCAAGGCTGAAAGCAGAACTCATCCATACAGGAATGGAACAACTGCACTATAAATAGCAAACCAGGATGGCTCAGGACAGGTTCTAAAAAACCCAAGCAGCAATACTGCCATCCACTCAGGGCGCTCCGGGCACTTTGTAGCTCAGGAATCGCTTCAGGTCTTATACATTGCAACACTGCGGAGAAAAAGCTGCTGTACAGGCTAACACAAGACTCTTATCTGCAAGAAAGCATATGGGGCATTTTAGAAATGAGGTGGTGACTGAAGGGGGCAAAAAAAGGACAGGAAGTGGATCCCAGAGCAGAGGCAATTCCCAAAGCCACGCAGTGGAAAGGAGAATTCTCCCAAGACCCAAACTCCTTACTAACCATTCCCAGCACTCCTCCCCTCCTACTCCTCTCTGTCTTCCCATCCCTGGGACCTCTCACACTGCTGAACTAAACTCTGAATTTGCACACCAAAGGACAAAGGTGGGGAAGAAATAGTGTACCTTAACACAACCAAGCAGCAGATGAGTGGCTCAGGACAAAAGCTCACGTCTTCTGCCATCCACAGCAATCTCTGTGCAGTGCCTAGCCTGCACCAGGAATCAGACAGAGGCATAAGAGCTCAGCCCATCCCGTAACCATCACAGTCAAGTTTCCCTCCTACCTCTAGGAAGAGTCTTATCCTTCCCACTGGTCGTCCTCACTACTCCCTCTTCCCTGCTGGTGCCTCCATCTGGACCCACAAATACTCTGCCTTCCCCTTCTCACTGACAGCATGTGTCCTATAATGGGATCTCAGCCTCCACAGATGTAGATATGACCAGACTCATGCAGCACTGCCAGGCACCAGCCTCCCACTCTCAGCAGGGAGCCCTGCTCTTTCAGCAGTGCTGCAGCACGGCTCATTTGGGCATACACTGGGAATAAGAGCACAGGACAGACTGTTGGGAGATCGGGAGAGGGGTGTATGCACAGGGAAGGCACAGCCCTGAACCAAGTCATCCAGTATATAATCACAAATACACACAGGGAAGCAGTTGCTTCCTCTGACAGAAAGGTTATTTTGTCAGAACAGGAAGACAGCACTAAAAAAAAATCAAAACAAAAACACGAAACCCCTGCTTTATTGCCCCTAGAGCACCAAAATCAGACAGAGCACAAGAAGCAAAGATAGCCAGTGCTGACTACAAACACACCTTCATAATTTTGGAAGCCCCCAGCTCAATTTGCTTCTCCCCCACAGCTCTCCCTCTCACCCCTTGCCCTTCCTCCTTTGCACAGAAAGCAAGAGGAGAGGGAGAGGTCTTGAGTTTAGCCAAGTTTCCACTCAGGGAACAGAAGCTTGATAACAGACAGGACAGGATGTGAGCACCCACAGAGGAAGAGGATTAGTAACCCCCTAATCTGCACGTTTTGGAGTCTAAGCACTTTACTCTGCTCTCTAATTAAACCACAGAGTACAAAGATTGCCAGAAGGTGGAGAACATGGACGAAGAAGGAAAGGAAACAGAGGCTGTGGCTTAAAGGTTGTTCCTTGTGGCTTAAACACAAGGAGGGGGGAATCACTGGTAGGGATATATTTCACCTGAAGTGCTTTATACTAGGGCTGTTGAGCATCCTGTTGCCTTTCCTGATCCAGTCTATGGGAGGGTTGAGGGCAGGATAAAGGGGAAACTCTGCAATGGCTTGGGGATGAGAAAGGAGGAAACAAGGGGACCGTTCAGACTGGACAAAGCCTTACCTGTGGCAACTTTGTCTGGCTGGCCATGACTGCCCTCCCGAGTTCCCTGCCTCCTGGGAAACAATACAAGCACCAGAGCACATTTGTCTCCACTTCACAGACCTGTCTGCACAAAAGGGCCTTGTTCCAGCACTTATCTGGCTCCAGCCGGGGAGGGGCCGGTACCTCCCCACCTTGGCACCCAGGCAGGACATTCAGCTCCATGTCGGTCTCCTTTGGATCTGCCTGGCAGGGGAAAATTTCCTGACACAGGTAAAGAGGGAGGCCTTTTACCACAGTCCACGACAAACAGAACAGTTCAAATAATAGCCCGTTTCCCTCAAACTGTGCTCAGACTCACTGTGCCCATGCAGGGAGTAGGCAGTAAGCCTGAACCACCAGAAACTACCTGAGCAGCGAAGACAGGAGCCCCACAGCACAGGAAGAAAGGCAGCTGCTGCCATAGCTGGGAAGAGGAGTGCCAGGGAATTGTCTCACCTGCTAAAATGCTCTGCCTCCAACTCTGCCCCACCAGACAAAGACGGGGGGTGCATGTGTGCAGGGGCAGCCTGTCACTCCAGTGTCCTTCTCTTCCTTCACTCCTATTCTTTGGAATTCCTCTCTTCTGTTTGCTTTGTTTCAGACCTCAATGAACAGGAAGAAAAGGGAAGGAGCCTTGACAAATCCGATCAAGGCAGAGACATGCCGAGGCTCCCTCCTGCTGGCATGCCAAGCCCTGCACTAATGAGGGGTAGAGGAAAGAGAGATGCCCATTAAGAACAGTGGCCCCACAGAAACACTTGAGGTAAAGGACAGAGGGAAAAGAAGCTGCTAGGACAGAACAATGTCAGCACAAGCTCCCAGCCTTCAGAAGGAGGTCTTTCCATTTCCCCTGACCCAGGGAGCTTGTTCCAGCTCCTCAGTCCATGTCCCACAGACCTACTGCTCACTACACTAGAAACAAGAGATGGGATCACACTTTATTCCAAGGATTCATGTGGCAAATCTGGTCCTTCTCCCCAGAGAACTGGGCTACAGGGAGCTTACAAGTGCCAGTGCTGTCTCCAGAACCTCCCCACTGGTCCAGAATACTCAGACTCAAGCCCTTCTGCCACACAATTATCCTGTTTACCCATTTAGAAGCACTAAAACAGAAAGGGAGCAACCACATGTAAACAGTCTACTTAACATATATGATAACTAACCTTTGGAGGCTGCCAATGTTGCAGGAGTAGCTGGAAACAGCTGAAAAAGTTGGCAGAGCCTGGTGGTGGCTGTGAGGACCCTTTTAACTAAGGATTCACAGATTGAAGGGCAGATAACACATCTCAGCTGTACTTGAGGATTTTGGAGCTTGCTGTCACCTGAAACCCAAAAGACAGTCACGTGAAGAGCTACTGCATAAGAGAGCTCTCGGGACATGTCCCAGCACAGCCAAGAGTGCAAAAGTCACAGATCAATAGCAGCCAGAACCTTAGTCCTGTCCCCTTCCTCCAGCCTGTCACAAAACACAGCTGAGTGTCACCCAAGGCTACCCAGACAGCCCATGGGAAAACGACTATTTGAGCACTGCATGTTCCTAGTCCCACATCACTGCACTGTCCCGTAGCATGTTCCCCCCTCACGTGAGAAGAACTCTACACATGTCCCCAGAACTGCTGGCAAAGCCACAGCCACTATATTGCATTGCAACACACGAGTCTGCACACCAGCTCTTCAGCAGGATCAGGAGCTGGAGGAGGGATGCAAGTTCCTTGGCCCCCTCCCAAACATGATAGCAGCAGCAAGTGTCTAACTTGTGAGGCAATGAAGGGATTAACTATCATGTCCAGTAACCTGAGCCCTCATGACAGACCCTGGGCAGCCCCATAACGGGAGTTAAGAGAGTCTATCCAGAGAGATGCACACAGGGAAAGAGTACAGGCAGAGAAGAGAGAAAGCAGGCAAAAACCACCACACAACTTGTACTGCAGAAAGTAACATGTCTGTACATGTTACTCCTCCTCAGAGGAAATCCTCTTCCTCTGCTGGGATCTTGCCAGTGCACCCCTTTCCTCCAGCTCCCACAGCTGAACATATACATTCCACAACTGCACACTGAAATGGATAAGCCCTTCTCCCAGGCAGCTATAAGGATTATCATCTCTTTATCAGGAGAAAGCCCAAACCAGAAGCACAGTCACACCAATACACTGGGGCCAAGGAATTGGAGAAGAATTGGGAGTTTTGATTTGAAACCCCTCTATCCACACATCATTGCTCTGAGATGCAGCAGGAGCAAGACCTTAAAAGCAGAAAAAAACCTACCAAAACCATCTGTCTAGTCTGTCCCATCTGTTTTAAAACCCTAAACAGTACAGCAGTGTGCTGTACTGTTGCACCCCTCTAGCCATAGCAAACCCCAGCTGGCCTGGCACAGCACAATATGACACAAGGGAGGTAACATTGATCCCAACAAGGGCTGGAAATAAAAAACAATAACAACAGTTGTTACCTGAACAGTGAAATCCAGCAACTTCAACAAAGAAGGACAGCACCACGCTGCTTAGCAAAATCGTCCTTCAGCAACAAAGCCTGATGCTACTTTTGCTTTGCAAGTCTCCCTCAGACTTTGCCTACAAAGTGGCAGCCAGTGAGAGGACATATATGGACCATACAGCATATGTCAGTGAACAGACATTTATTTCTTCTATCATCCCCACGCTGTTAGTCCTGATCTCTCAGCTGCCACCTCAGATGAAAGGGGTCTGAAACGGGAACCTCAAAGATGGATAGTTCTGGAGCACAGGGAACAGGTTATGAACCAAGATGCCAAGCCCTCGTGGTACACATTCCTTTTCCAGGTACAACTCTCCCCTGGTGTTACCAGGGCCTTGCATTTTCAGGGAGCAGTTCAGAAGTTAGGAGCCAAGCCCCTGGCACCCATATGAAACTGGAAGCAGAAGCTGCCTGCAATACCAAAGCTTCAATAGCAAAGAGCTGGAAAAGCAAAGGCCCCTTCAGCAGAGCTAATACTGAGTGGGGAGTGCCAGGCATGTGCTTGCCACACATGGCAGTGCTGATAACACTGTAATTCACCACAGCGTGACCACACCAGCACCACCCGGACAGCAGAGTTCCCGTTCTCACATGGCAGGAGCCTCACCTGCAGGGTAAAGCCCAGATCACACAGATGCAACCCAGCCACCAGCAGTTATTTACACAGCACCATGCACAGGACTTGCAAGATCTGCAGGTGGGACTGATCTCCAGGTCTGCTCACTTCTCCACATGTGGTCAGGGGAGCTAGGATGAAGCTGGGGGAAAGTCAGAAACCACAAGCAGTCGCCCTTCCATCCTCCAAAAAGCAGCTGCAATGCCCTCTCCCTCAGGGCCCAGTCATATCTCTCCCTTGGAGTGTTTCCATTAACTCAGGCCATCAGAGAACTGTGCGTCCAAAAGTTTTTTCCAACTGCATCACATGGTTATTAAAAGACATGGCCTCTCCCTCTCAGCCTTTGGCACAGACAGATTTGAGTATTACAGGAGAGACTACACACTGCTAATGAATTAAGGAAGGGAGTTATCCAAGTAACAATCTGGGGCTCTAAATGGCTTTCTGGAAAAGGCATCTGGAGGCAGGAGGCAGTCACTATCTTGCAGCAGGGCTCTGCATACATTGCCAGACATGTTGCTCTTCCTGGGAAGCCAAAAAGAGTCTTTCTCCAGAGACACCAAGTCTGAACTAAGATGGGAATGGAAGGGGCATCCTGACAGAGAACAGAAACAAAATGCCTCCAAGTCAAAACACATAAAAGGCCGCTTAAGCTTGTTTTGACCTGGGTTTCTCTTCTCCTCAAATTACCACTTCAAGTAATGGACCTGTCAGCAACAGTTCAGAAACTCAAGGACTGCACCATCTACATCCCCTGCCAGCTGCTGCTTTTCCAGACCCCAGGAGGGCTGTCTGAGATCAGAGGTACAAGCTGCCACCATGAGCAATGCCACGCTCAGAGCCTGGTGTGCTTCACTGCCTTTGTCTCCTCATTTGTAAAGAGGTTTAGAGCTCTCCTGAAAGGTGCTGGCCTCCAGTGGGATACCATGAGTGAATCAGGCCTTCCATTCTAGGCAGGGCTCATGTGACAGGGACTAAAATATTCCCTGACATGCCTCTGTCTACAGGTTATTTGGAGCAAGTCATAATGTATCCCTAGCTATTCCAAAGTATTGGCTGAACTCATCCAAATGCAAAGAAAGTACATGGCCAGATCATGGTGTGAGAGCTGAGAAGGGCAGGAAGGGATGCCCCAAGGAGACAGAGCCAGAAAGGCCATTTCAAGCTTCTCCAGGCTTCCCTCCCAGCCACAGCTGGAAAATATGGCTGGGGAAAATATCCTCTTCCCACTTCAGCTACCAATCTCCCAAGACACAGCCAAGAATCCATATATTGAGTCTATTCTCCCACATCCCACTCCTCAGTTCTAACGCTGGCAGGTGCTGTATGAAAATGTCCTCTCCCAGCCCAGCATCCTGAAGATACATTTTGAGCAAGGCTTACTTAGGATGAACTGCTTTAGACCCATGGCAGTGCTTTGCCTAGAGTCAGACTTCCCAGAAATGGTGTGGTCTTGTGGATCTGAGCAAAGAGTGAGACTCTGGCAGTCAAGCAAGCTGGACTTCAGCACTGTACCCACGGGATGGGCTGGCAGAACATTTGACTTTTTTTTTTGTTTGCTTCTTTTCCTACCATTAGTGCTGAGCCTGCACCCCTCATTATCAGAGCATTGGAACTATTTGGCCTCAGTTATAGCCAGTGGACTTCCAGTAAGCACAAACCCTCAGCACCCAGAGTAACAGTAAGCACTATAAGGAAAGAGCTGTTCAATGATCATTCCGGGCACAGTCAAGACAGAAACTAGCCCCTCAACTCAGCCTTTCACCTCCTACCCCCACCAAACACCACGGGAACCATAAGCCAAGGCAATTTAAGTCCTGCCCAGTCTCATGGGTTTGCTGCTGCTCTGAGAAGCCACCCCTCCCACAGTGCTCCCTTGCAGCATATTTACCATAAAAAGGCAGCATGATGCTATTCAAACCGTCCTCCAAACTCACTCACTGAAGGAGGGAGATGAAGAAAAGGGGACATGACAGTGGGTGGGTGGAAGGTTGGGGGCAAGGGGTGAAGATGCAGCTGTCAAAATGCTTCTTTCTCAGAGACAGAATCACACTCTCAGAGTCACACTGTTCAGTGTAGCCCAAGGACTTTGTGCATCAAGCTTCACCTCCAGCTGAAGACAATGTGTCTTTGGCAGTCGGCTCTCAGATTGCTGTCTGGCAGAGATAGAGCTTCTCCTTGAAGGAGAGCAGCTCTGGCAGTCTGCACTGGATATGCCCCTAGAGTAACCACAGCACACACCTACCCCCAGCAAGCTGTGCTCCAGACCTCTGTCGTGAGCTTCGGGTGCTATCTCACCCACCTTCGCACTTATGCTAGCAGCTCAGCCACCGCGAAATGCAGAGGCTCACAGGTAGCAATGCACGTGAATGGAAAGTTGGGTCTAAACCGTGTGATTCTGACTAAGAAGGTTTGCTTTGCGCCAGACTGGTTGCCAGCAGCATCTCGTGCCCTTTTTGAACTCAGCCTGCTGGAAAACAAACCCTCGGGGGAAGAGGAGAGAGAGATCAGGCAGGATAAAGCGCCTGCCCATGCAACTGTAATGCCCGCCGAGGCAGGCGCGGGCACACACTGTGCCCATTGTGCAGAGGTAACCGGACAGGGGGAAGGAGGGCCGGCTCGGCCCGGCTCTGTGCGCACCGGGAGCCCTGCGAGCGGCCACGCCGCGCCTCCCGGCCCACGGGCACCGCCGCCGATCTTTGCCCCGGCAGCATGTGGGGCGGGCAGCCCTGGCTGAGCGGGAGGCAGAGCCGGGGCAGGGCACGGAGTGAGGGAAGGCGAGAGGCCGCGGGAGCGGGCAGAGGCTGGAGCCCCTTCTGCAACAGGCTGCAGGCAGGCGGGCCCTGCTGCCCCTGCGAGCGGGGCTCGGCACAGTGCGGCCAGCACCGAGCGCGGCGGGGCCGTGCCAGCCCTGCGGGCACCGGCAGAGCTCCACTGCACGGCCCGACCGCGGCCCCTCTGCCCGCTCCTTCGGTCCCGCCGCCCGGGCTGGGGGTGGGCACTGCCACCTGCGGGCACGGGGAGAGCAGCTCCCTCTCCCGAGACCCCGAGACCTTCCCCAGGCTGCCCCGCACGCAGCAGGTGGGCCCGGGCCGTCCGGCCCCCTGGAGGAGGGGCTGCCCTGCCCGCCCGGCACCCTCACCGCTCACCGCCCCCCGGGCAGGTGCAGGACGGTGACTCCTCGCTGCCCGCCGAGCAGCGGCCCGGCCGCGGGTGCGTACCGGAGCCCCGCGGAGCCCCCCGAAGCTCCCCCGGCTCCCGGGGTGCCGCACGCCAAACCCCGGCGGGGCAGGCGCCGCTCCCGGCGACACCGGGAACTTCCCACCGGAGCCGCAGCCCGCGCCGGCCGCTCCCCCNGCTGTGCCAGCGCTACCAGGAGTACGTGCGGCGGCACCCGGCCGCCACGGCCCAGCTGGAGGGCACCGTGCGGGGGCTCTCCTACCTGCTGCCAGGTGCGGCCCCGGTCCCCCGGCGGGGCGTGGGGGCGGCGGGGGCTGCCCCGGCGCCGGGCGCTCGCTGGTAGCCGCTCCCTTCCCTTCGCAGGTCGCTTCTCGGACTCGCACGCGCTGTCGGAGCTGGGTAGGTGGGCGTCGCGGGCCCTGCAGTGGTGCCCTTGTGCGGGGGAATGCGGGCCCGCTGCCCCGGCCCTGCTGCTCGCCGTGGCTGGCTGCATCCTCTGGCAGCCAGGGGAGCAGCCTGCACGGCCTGCTGCCCTCCTGCCCTGCGGGGCACAGAGGTAGAAATGCCGGTTTGGCTTCCTTTCTGTGCATCCGTTCTACGGTGTTCTCTTCCTTTTCCAGTGTACTCTGCCTCCAACCTCTTAGTGCTGTTAAATGACTGGATCCTCCGAAAGGACCTGCAGAGAAGCCTGCCCGTGGTAAGGCTGCAGTGTGTGGGAGGAGGATTTGGGACACATGTTTCTTCTTTGCAGGAGCTTTCAGGGAGTGTCTGTAGAAACTTGACAGGTCTTTGCTGTGGCCTCCCTTTGTGGTCAGGTATGGAGAAGCCAGAGGCAGCCTCTGAAGGCAGGTAAACAGCAGCCCTGCCCTGTAGCTCCAGTCTTGGGGGAGTGACCAGAGCACTCCCGGCACTACAGAAATAAGGCCCTGATTTGCACCAGAAACTCCACTGTTTTTTTTGGGTTTTTTTGAGAAGCTCAGAGTCTAAGCTAGGCAGAGGTATTGCTGTTTCCAGAGCAGGGGCTCTCGAGCACTGAAGCTCTGATTCCATCCCTCAGACTCTTCCTTTGCATATGTTATTGAGCAAAACAAACATCACGTTGCTTCTGTGTCTCACTTGCATGGGCCCCAGGCTGGCTTGCAGCACTTGTTAGACCCTCTGGGAAATGAGGAGGAAGGTGGATTTTTCCCAGATGAGCCTCTTCTGTTACAAGCCTGACCAGTGTGTAAGTTGGGTGTAGGCAGCTCTCTGGCTGGAGCATCAGGTGTGTAACAAACTGAAATGCAGAAGAACTCCCTGTTTGTTAATGTCAAAGAGAGTTTCAGCTGTATTGTCTTTTTTGATGCTTTTTAATGGGTTAAATCCCACAGTTGACAGCAGCAGCAGCATGTTCCCATGTGGAGAGCAGGAATCTAGACTGGGAGAGCACCGACTGTGTTAGGGTTCATGCCTGGAATCTAGACTGATGCTGTATTCAGCAGGCATTCACTCTGGTGTGCCTGTGGACTGTGGGTCCCCTTCCCTCTACTCCAAGCTTACTCCCTCATCAGCTCTGACCAGAGAGGAACTTTGCTGTGTGTCTCAGCTCTGAGATGATGCAGAGGGGAGAGTTTTGCTGTGGAGCTCAGGCACTGTCACCACTCAGGAGGCTGTCCTGCTGTGTCAGTTGGGGTAGAAGGCACTACAAGGTACAGCTGTGATGTTCTGAAATAGCAGCCCTCCATGATACTGTGATGTCTCAGTCTGCACCTGCTTGGAGCTAGATAAGTGGGCTTGTGCATAGGCTCTGGCTGCAGTGGAGACACCACTTTTCATTGGTGGGACTGTGACTTCCAAGGCCATCTGGTGCTTATTTCCAAGGGTCCTACCACACTGGGCTGTGTTTGTGCCCTCCTTATCTCTGGAGCAGAACCTGCAGCTTATCCCCCTTCTCTCCTCTGTGTTTTGCAGTCACTGCCCCAGCAGAAGCTGCTGACCTGGCTGAGTGTGCTAGAATGCGTGGAGGTCTTTGCAGAGATGGGGACAGCCAGGGTGTGGGGGGAGATGGGCCGGTGGACCATCATTGTCCTCATCCAGCTGGCTAAGTAAGTGCTGGGGGCGGGGAAGGGACAGTGTGGGATCAGAAAGGGGATCTGGAGGGCACTCAGTAGTACCCCAGGAAAAAGATTTAGCAGGACTGAGCTGCCAGTCCCCGAGGCTGGGGGAGTTTGGAGCCCCATGGTGTACTGGATACTGTGCCACAGAAGGGAACAGTTGCACCTCTCACCTTGCCAGTTGCTCTGAGCAGACCTGAGTGTGTCCCTGTTCTGTGGAAGCCACCTTTCTAGCGCAACAGGAACCCAGCTTCACAGTCTGATACTGAAGGCTTCCACATGTCTGTTGACAGAGCCATCCTTCGTCTCCTACTCCTGCTGTGGTACAAAGCTGGCATCCAGATGTCTCCTCCCATCGTGCCACTGAACAGGGAGCAGCAGCAGCCTCTCCACCCTCAAGGTGAGCGCATGGTGTTGTCATCATTGGTTTAGCGCCTTGCTGAGCCACATGTATTGTCCTGCTGGAATTACTCATCAGAGCAGTGGTTTGTGCAGCACAAGACACCGTAAGGCTTTATTACTCAAGGTTGAGCTGTGTTGAACTTTCCACCCTTTGCAGAGGACAAGTTAGCTTAGTGGCAGTGTTGTCTTATGGTCTGAAATGAGGGGATGGAGAAGTCTAAGCCAGGAACTACTGGCTGAACTGTGAGTCAGGCTTCATGTTCCCTGGTCCAGCAATGAGGAAAGAAGTCCTAAGCCTGGGCAGTGTCAGGCAGACTTACCTTTTCACCCTCTGCCTAGTATTAACTCCTGCAGGATGGTCTGTTTCGCACTAGATCAGCTTTTCAGTCTGCTCTTCTTGGTGGCAGTATAGGGGAGGGTGCTGCTAGCTCTGGTATGAAGCATATTACTGAAGCCTGACTGGCTGTTTTCCTTCTGCAGACACGGAAAATAATTCTTCAGGGAAGGATCAGACCTATGTTGGCAGGCGTTCCAGCCGTGTTGTGCGCTCTCTTCAGAGCAGTAAGTAACTGTTTTCAGCCTGAGCTGTTTCTACTCTGTGCCCTTTATGTTTGATGTGGGTATGAGCAGTAAAGGGTAGAACCTTGTATTGGGACGTATCTTGCTAATCATTGGGCCCACTGTGGGTGGATGTGGATATCAAGGCTAGCACTGAAATTTTATTTTCTCAAGTGGGCAGTGCAACAGAGACAGCTCTTCATCAGGGTTATGCTTTGAAGAGCACAAATCTTACAAGTACCTCTCCCTGCTCTGTCCCCTTTGGAGGCAAGCTTTGAGGGTGCTGGCCAGCCACAGCAGTTGCTGTGTCTATAGCTCTTCATCTTCACAGTGCAGAAAGCAGTGAGGTGGTGGTGCAGGGAAGCATGGTAGGAAGGTGTCCTGATTTTCGCTGAAATATAGGGTTAGTCTTATTCCTAGTAGCTAGTAGAATGCTGAATTTTGGGTTTAGTATGAAATAATGTTGATAACAAATGTAGATTTTTGCAAAGTAGTGGTTAGTCTAGGCCTAGGACTTTTCAGTTTTCCAGGCTCTGCTAGTGAGAATGTGCACACGAAGCTGAGAGGGAACTGGTCAGGATGGGTGACCTGAACTGGACAAAGGGATATTCCATACCATAGGATGTCATGCCCAGTGTATAAACTGGGGTGAATTGGCTGTGAGGTGCTAATTGCTGGTCAGGGATGGAATGGGCATTGGTCAGAGGGTGGTGAGCAGTTGTATTGTGCATCACTTGTGTTTCTTGAGTTTTGTTATCTTCCTTTTCATTGTTGTTATTATTTTACTTTATTTCAATTATTAAACTGTTATCTCAACCTGTGAGTTTTACCTTTTTTTGATCTTCTCCCCGTTCTAGTGGTCGGGGGCGGTCCAGGGCCAGAGGGAGTGAGCTAGCAGTTGTGTGATACTTAGTTCCCAGCTGGGACAAAACTTTAATCTGTGTTAGTGACCAGATTTTCTTGTTTCAGCCCCATCCCTGCAGTCCCGGCACTGGGGGTCCCCCCAGCAGAGGGAGGAGTCGCAGAGCAGAAGAGCGGAGGAGATGAACCAGCCTCCCACCCCTCTGGGTCTCCAAGAAACCTTCGCAGAATCCCTCTACATCACCCGCCCTCTGCTCCACCGTATCCTGCCGTGGCTGTGTGCGCGCTCCCGCCGCACAAGGGTGCCGGCAGAGGGTGCTGCAGGCTCGGCCCTGATGCAGGGCAGCATCTCCCCAGGCTTCACTCCCCGCGGGGCTCTGCTTGGGCTAGGGCTTCGGGACTCCTGCCTTCTCTTACACTGTGCTGGCTGGCCTCAGCCACTGGAGTTGTGGCTACATGTCCTCCAGCCCCTTGCCCAGGACCCCCCAGCACAGCCTTAGGGTGTATTGCCCTGCACTTGGCAGAGCTTTGCGGGTATTTGGGGGATCGCTTGTCTCTGCCTTTTGTTAGGCATGTCTCATCTTTCCATTCCTTGACTGTATGTTCCTAGTATTGAGTTTAGGAGTGTGGGGCCAGAGATCATGGAAGCCCTGGCTCCTCTCAGCAGTCCTGGACATCTCAAGGTCAGTCTGATGAAGAGTCTTTGTTGGTGCTTGAGGCTGATGGTGGCTGAACATTGCACTTCCCTGTTTCCCAATCCTGGGCAGGCCCTACTGAGAGAAATACACACAGGGGCTGGTCTTGAGCTTGGAGATTGACACATTTACGTATCTTCTGCAACACTTAGAGTGCTCTCTGTTCTGAGCTGAAGCAGTGTGCTCTGCATGGAGCTGAGAGTGGAGGGCTTTAGAAACCTCACTTTCTTTTCCCTGCTGGCTGCTGCTGCTGTGAGTTAGCTTCCTGCCCTCTTCCTTCCAGTCTGAGCTTGCTGAGTGATCTGAAAGACCTGAACAGGCGAGAGCGAGCGGAGCTGAGGCGACGAACCATCCTACTGCTGTACTACCTGCTGAGATCTCCTTTCTATGACCGATATTCAGAGTAAGGGGGCCCTGCTGGGCTTTTGCTGAAAATTTCCCTTTTAACTAAAATAGCATCAGGGGACTGGGTGAGTAGATCTGAAGAGGTCTGGGTGCCTGTGACCAGGTTAATCTGAGCCCTTGCAGAACAGCTGCCCTTGCTGTTCATTAGTTCAATAGCTGGGGAAGGAGGCATCCAGCTGGACTTGTTCATACTCTTTCCCTTCCTAGGGGTAGGATCCTCCTCCTTCTGCGGTTGTTGGCTGATTACGTGCCTGGAGTTGGCTTTGTCACACGTAAGTGGGTCCCACCGTTATATCCCTGTTTCTGTTGGGTAGAGAAAACTGAGGGCAGATGGGAACATTTGTCAGTTGGTTTCCAGTCTGAGGAAGGAATTGCAAAGTCCCTAGAGTGGTTAGCACTAGTGCACTCTGTGTTGATGCTTGAGTCATTTTTAACTGGAAAATGAAAGGATGAATTGCTTCCTGGCTTGATGACAGTAATAAACGTTTGTGTGCTGCACAGCTTGGCCTCTGCCTTTTAGGCCTCTTCTGGGCTTCCTTTCTGACCCTCAGCTGGTGCACCAGGGCCCTGCTTTGCAGCCCTGTTTCTGCAGTCTTTTCCTTGATCTCTAGTCTGCAGTGCAGACACAAGGGGTAAATGAGTGCCTAGAAGTATTGACCCAGTCAGGAACCAATTGTAAATCAAAGGGCCAAACCAGATCTGTGTTCTGGTCCTTCACCAGACGATCCCTTTATTACGGGCCAGAACTTCATTTCCCCTCTTCCCTGATGATGTGAATCTTTGTGGAGTTACTCATGGCAATGATGTGACATTACATCAACCTGGCATCAGGGGATTGATTGTCCTTTCTTTGGGGAGATCACAAAGCTGGCTAGCTCAGGAGTTGCTTCTTCCAGCTAGTGATTTCAGACAGGCTCTGGAGCCTGCATTAAGCCATGTGCTACATAAGCATTTTCATTCTACAGCAGATGCTTCTGTGTTTGCACCTGCTCTCTGTTGCTGTCTTCTCTTCCCTGTGTCACAGCAGTGCCCTCCTGACTCTCTCCGTGCGAGTTTTCCCCTTGCACACTGTAGATTCCGCCCTCCACCCCCATTCCCACTGGAAATTGGATACATCAGCTCTGAGGGAGTGATTGGTATCCCACACCATGGCTGTGCTGACCTTGTTTCACACCCCTCTTGGTCCTGGCACCACATTGCAATGTTGCCTCCCATCTTGGCAAAAGTAGCTGTTGTATTCTTGGGTTTATCTGAGTTGTGTAACTGGAGATTTGGGATTGTCTGGTATCATAATGAGAAGGGGGGATGTACCCCATAGACACACAGCTTCAAATTCTTGCCTTTCTACATGTATGATCCTTCTGTTCTCTTGTTTCAGGGCCATTGATGGATTACTTGCCTGCTTGGCAGAAAATCTATTTCTACAACTGGGGCTGATGAGAAGATGATTATTCTTTGCTAAGATCATGGCTGGACATTTCTAAGGCGGGCAAGCAGGCTAGGGGGAGGGATGTTGATAATGTCTAATTTTCAGTTAAACCATCAATGAGAAGCTCCTGTTCTGCAGGGTGGGGAGGGGGGTGTATGTGATTTTTTTAACCAATCTAGCTGTGAATGATGGACTCTACATATGTGCAGAGACTGGCCACCTACTTCTTGGACTGTTCTGTGGCTGCAGTGATAGTGATGGGGCAACCTCTTTTTTTAAGCACTTGCCTTTTTCTCTTTTTGTACAGCTGCACTATAATAAAGCCAGGCAGCATAGTGAGTTTTTGGATAGCATTATCTCACATGTCAAGGCGCTGAGGTTGTACCTGCAACCTGCTTGTGTTGGCCGTGCCTGGCCAATCTGCTTGGAAAAGACTTGTCAAATAAACTGACCAAATGGAGAGAACTGAGCTGAAGAGCCTCACCCTCTTTGCATGGGATCTCTGCGTATCTGGTTGCCAGCAGGTCTGTCTCTGTCTGAAAGGGCAGCTTTTGCAGTTGTCTACCCTGGGATACACTGTCCCTTAGAAGCCTTTTGCTCTGGCCTGTCAGTCAGGGCCCTACATGTTGCTCAGCTGATGACTGTAGCTTCTGGAACTCCTGGTACCTCGTTTAGTCCCCACATTCCTGAGGTTCTGGTGGTACACAGGGCTGCAGTGTGCAGGCTGCTTTCCTAGCACCTAATGTGTGCTAGAAGGGTTTGCAGAATGGCTGCCAGCCAACCTTCTGGGGCTTGGCCAAGGGCAGAGAAGTGATTAATTCAGCAAATACTACTGTTCCATATTTAATAAAGCGCCCAGGAGAGGCTTGTATCTCCTCTGCTAATTGGGGTACAAGTGAGGCACCAGTCTGTGCAGCGAGCTGCTGTGGAGGCTCCCTTGGCCGGGACAGAGGGGTAGCCAGCTGGTGGCACTGGATTGCCCCACAGGCAGCTCCTTGTGGAATGCCTGGGAGCTGGAAACTGCCAAGTGTGTGTGCCCCAAGTGGGTGTCAGGAGCATTCCTATCTTAACCATCCCTGAGGGATTCTGAGGCTGCAGTGCTCATAGCCTTGTTGCCTCAGCACCTGAAACTGGGGATATAGTCCCATGCACACATCCCTAATGGACCACCCCAGTTGGGGACCACAGGACTTTGCCAGTATGGGGATCTGTGTTGCCACATCAGCTGACAAGGCCCTGCAAAACAGCAACAGCAGTGTGAAAAAGCCACGAGCAAAGGACTGCGCTCCTTTGCTGGGGCTTTTAGCAGAGGAAGATGCTGAAGACTCTGAACTCTGTAGTCTTGGTGGGTGTCACTCCTGAGGACAAGGTGGTACTGAGATGCACAAGTCTTGCTTTTGGAGAGAGTAAGAGGCAAATGCTGGTGGAGCTGTGACTGCACACAGGGACATGAACCAGCACTGGGAGGGCTCTGAGCAGCTGGTGAGGACCAGGCAGAGGCAGCCCACGACCTAAAGATGAGGATGCGGGAAGGGTTAACAGCAGTGCCTGGGAGAGGCCATGTCCCATGCCCCACTCAGTGGGTGTCCTGGGCAACTGGGGTGGCTCCTCTGTGACCTCACTGCAGAACTGGTGGAACCCGTCAGTGTGCACCATGCCCTGCTGGCTTCTGCTGCTCACCCTGCTGCTGGGGGCTGCTCTCCCACAGCCCGTGCAGAAGAGGTGCTGGCACTTCCATTCTCCTGCTCCTCCATGCCCTGGTACCTGCAGAGGTACCCCAGGGCTCCTGACGTGGGATGGCACTTGTGGCACCAAGACCCCGAGAGCTGGCCAGGCTGAGTGGAAGACACACAGCACATGAGAACTCTTGTGCCAGCCTGTGTGAGTGCTGTAGGACCTCACTTCACTCCTGTGCCTCGGTTTTCCTCTGTAGGGTCAGCTACTCGGTTCCCGAGGATTTCTCTGCTCCCCTGGAGCTTCCGCAGGAGCACTTTGGCCTTGTGGATGGTACAGTGCTCTCCTTGCCTCTCCGAACCTCCTTTCCATACACTCACCCCTCCAGGTGGGCAGCTGTCCCTAATCCCAGGCATAGCTGTGCCCAGCCTCTCTGCTCTGTCGGCAGATTACGGCATCAAACCCAAGCAGCCTCGCTTCAGGACCCGGGTGACCCAGGAGCGTCCAGAAGTGCTCCGCAGAGCTCGCAAAAGCAAGCGCGACGGTCTCGACTTGCTGGAGTACTACGACGATGCCCGCCTGTGAGCCAGAATGCCCCCATGCTCACCAGCAGGTGAGGGCTGCAGCAATAACCTCCAAAGGTCCCATCTGATCATCATACAATCTCTGGCCTCCAGGGATTGCAGCCAGGGCTCTTGAACCAAACCCAAGAAGCTCCAGCTCCTCTTGGGAGGAGGGCCCAAACCCTCTGCAGTGGAACACAAACAGCACAGTAGCTCTGTTCCATGAACCATCATATTTAATAGTTGTTGCCACCACAGCAGATCCAGCTGAAGCACAGAGACCACTTGCTGCAGGGACCAGGAGAGCTCTTCTACCTCCCTAGTGCTTTGCACAGCTCCCTGCAGGCTTTAGCCCTTCCCTGCCCTGCTTTGGGCAGGCACCCAGCTCTATGCAGGGGCTGAGCCCCACTGCCCTGGGGTGCCCCAGCCCTGACCCTGCCTCTGTTACCTGAAGTTGGGGGGAGAGGGGAAAAGGGCAGAGAAAGGCTTCCCTCCCAAGGGTATAGTTACTGCAGGGAGGTATAAGGGCATTTTTCTCTCTCCCCAGGGCATGGATACAAGACAGGAGGGATGGTGACAGAGGCAGGGAAAAGCTGTCTCATCTCATTCTGGCTCTGGCAGAGGGGATACTGGGGCTCCCTCTGCCATCCCTGCCCAGCAGCCGCGTCCCCAGGGCCTGGCACAGAGGTGATCCCATTTCCCAGGCAGGAGCCAATATGTGGGTCTTGTTTTCTGTAGCTGCTGTGTCATCATACTGCAAGAGATCGACTCTGCCACTGCAATTAAAAGTCACCCCAGATGGATGTGACGGGAAGCTGTGCCATGGTCAAAAGGAGGAGATGCTGTCACCCCAGCCTGCAGCTGGACAGGGCAGGAGCATGCTACTGCTCCCCCCAACTGCTCACAAGCAGGGCACCCAGAGGGTGCTTCTCCAATAGAATAAACTAAGTATTTTGTACAATAAACACAATTTGTCCAGCCCTCCCCCCTCCCGTCCCCCCAGCCCAAGGAAGGGGAGTCACAAAAAGAGGCGGTGCTCCATGCCCCAGGGAGCCCTGCCCCGGGTCCACTCCTCCTCCAGGCTCAAAGCAGCTCTTGTCCATGCACGACACGGGGAAGGGGCGAAACTGCAGCCCTGGCTGTGCAGGAGGTGCCTCTGCCAGCCCCTACTCCAGGTAGATGTCCTCTGTGGGGCACGTGTACTCCACATACTCCTTGTAGAATTGCTGAAAAGCCCTCCTGCAATACAGCATCAGGCAAAGCTGAGCAGCATCCTTCCCACAAGGCAATTACAGATCCCCATTTCCATCCTCATCCTTTCTCCCTACCCTGTGGCCAGTTTAACCTTTCAACCCCCCAGAACCTGGCCCCTCCTGCAACTGCTCCCAGAGCTGCCACCAGAGCTGCAGGGTCTCCATCCTTGCTCTGATTCCCTGCACAGCGCATGACATCTGCCTGCAAAGCCTTGCACTGGGACTTATTCCAGTGCTGTCAGGAATATGATGCCCATCGCCCTGACAGCCCTGGCTCTCACCCCAAGCCTCTCACTTGAGGGCTGAGGGCCAGGTCCAAGCCCCATATGTATGGGGAAATGGAATTCAGCCTGGCTGCCTCAATCTTCCTGCCCTTTGTGAGACACCCTTCCCTGCCCAGCCAGGACTCACCCTACAGACTCTGCCAGTGGCTTCGTGGACTCCTCCGAGACGAAGACATGACAGGCAAATCTGTGGTCAGCAGGGTGCTTAGTGATGAACCCAAAATATCTGAGGGCAGAGAGAGCAAATGTGACTGGACCAGCAGACCAGCAGGCACAGGTACCACAACACTGCCAAGATGTACCCACCCTTAAGCAAAGGGGTCTGGGACCTGCAGCCAACACCCCTGCCAAACCCTGGTGGCCACTAGCTGCCACAGCCCATGCCCAGAGCTGGGATGTAATCCCCATCCAAAGGTGTTGGGAAACCTCTTCTTTCCTTCCTAGCCCAGTCTTTGCTACTCACAGTGAGTAGGAAGGCAGCAAAGACTCTGCACTACTGCCTCCTTGGTACTCACTTGTTGTTCTTTGGATGGTACCCACAAAAGGAAATGTTCTTCAGCTGGAAAAAATGGCTACACTTGTTTACCTGGGGGAGAGAGAGACAGAGAGAGAGAGAGGACTGTCAAAGCTTTCTTCCCCTGCTGTGGGGCAGCTGGTCTCTGGAAACACGCACTTGGAGACTGAGGAGTGAAATGAACTGGAGCCTGATCCTGGGCTGCTGTCAGCAGCAGTTTCAGGATTGCCCCAAGCACCGGCACAAAGAGAGCTTTTCCAGGCAGCCCTGCTGGCTCCCACCCCAGCTGCCTCTATTGCCAGAAGCTCCTGCAGGGTTTCCCTGGAGGCCCTGGGTTAGACTGTACTCAGGCTAGAGTCAGTGCTGCTGTTCACCAGCACATACAGCCCTTTTTCCTTGTTAAAAAGGCTCTCAGAAACACTATCAGATAGAAGGTGAAGGACAACTTAGAACTAAACAAGTCATTCAAGTCTGACTCTTCAAAGGGCCCCAGCCAGAAATGAAAACTTATTTATACAAGTCTAAAGCGCAACTAAATTGATGGCATCCTCTAGATACAGGCCAGACTTATCTAGAAAGAGGTAGAAATGTCTGCCCGGCTCTGTCACAGCATTCAAAGCCATGAACTACTCCTGTCCTCCCACTGTAGGGGAAGTTTCCCAACAGCTTACTGCAAAGCCCTCATTTGCCTCTGCTCGGCATCTCAAGTGTGCTTTACTAGGCTACTTATGCAGAATGCTAATCAGCAGCCTGCCCTAGCCAGATAAAGAGATTACAGGGCAGATCTGGAGGACACCACTCAAAATAGTAGCATAAAGGTTTACAGATTACTGGGTATAGCTCAGCTCGAAGCATCCCAGCACAGTGACGTGCTTAGCAGCTGTGAGAGATGGTGGTATTTCCCAGAGCTGGGACTTTGTGAGGCATGGCAGACCACTGATCATGGGCCTAAAATCCTTATGATGGTGTATCTCACACCCTCAGATGTGGGGTGGGGACCTTCAATTTTCATACGCAAACATGACCTGTAGGACAGGTGGCATGAGCTAGCTCAGAGCAGCAATCAGGGAAGGGGTGAGACAAGCAGGGAACAGGGCACTACCTTGCTGTGTTCCTTGGAGTCGTCAGCTTTCACAGCAATCTTGACCCCACGCACACTGATCTCCAGCACACAGCTGGAGGGTGGGTTAAAGTGCACAGTGAGGCGGCGTGTGGTGGCAATCTGAGGAAGAAGACAGAAAGAAAAAGCCCCAGGACTTGTGAGCAGTGATGGCTCACCCCTTCCCAAGTGAGGCTCTGCCCTGCTGCCAGTAGCAGGTGCTCCTGCTTCTAACAATGGTGTGGGACACTACCTTCTGCATGGCTGCACAGAGCACATCATTGCCCTTGTGATAAGGAACCTGCACCGAGCCAAGGAACTTCACCCGAAACTGGTCCACCCAGTCACTGCTCTTGGCCAGAGCTGGAAGAGAGAGCACATGGCAGCAATCATCTCTAATGACCAGGTGTGTGGGCTGAGCTCCACCACCCCTCTCCATCTTCCAACCCTTCCATGTTTCCCTGTCAAGGGAATGCTTCCTGCAACACCAGGTACCAACTCCCAGCATCACAGCAGAAGCTGCCCATTGCTTCCTGCTGGGTGCCCAGCTTAGCCCTCCCCTGATACACCTGCTCAACACCAGCCACTGCTCAGCAGAGAGGACATGAACAAAAGATGGGGGACATCAGCAGGCTACACACAGAGGTTCAGTACCTGTTACATGGTCTGGGTCCTTGGTGACTTCAATAGCGTAGTAGGCAGGAAAAATACCCCGATCACCTGTGCGCATGTTGTAGGCCTCATACCAATAGTCTTCTGCCTGTACCTCCACCAGCAAGGGATCATCCACCTCCAGCTCTAGTTCATCCACATGGCGAGGCACAAACCTGGGTAGAGAGGCACTAGCAGCTGGCCAGCGAGCAGCACCAGTGGTCTTCTCACCAGCACACCAGTGGGGCACCCACCACCACCCCGGGCAGGCAGAGCCCTCTCAGAGAACCTGCTAAATTAAGTACTGGAGCAGGTTTAGGCTCAAAAGGTGGCAGCATCCTGGCACCTGAGGTGAGGGTATCCCCTACTGCATCGCCCACATTGCTCCCCAGATGTCTTATGTGCCCTTGGAGGCCTTGCCCATGCAGCAGCATGAGCAAATGCTGCTCCTGGGCAGGGCATGAGCTACAGTTTGTTTCCCATGGCTTCCCACACTGAAAACACTGGGGCTTTGTTCTAGTCCCACCGTGGTGGGAGAGCAGCACCAGCTTGCCCCTGCAAGAGGCTGGGGACACTGTGGCTGCAAGCTCACCTAAAGACAGCGCGGTGAGTCTGCTCCTGCTCCTCCCCGTTGATCATGCAGGAGAACAACCCGAACGACTCAGCACCTGGGGATGAAGGCAGAGGAGGACATCTCAGCACTGAGGGGTCAGCATCACAGCCAAGGGAACAACATGACCCAGGCAGGCTGCTAAGACTTCTGGGGGATGGCTCAGCCAAAGCCACACAATGCCACAGGAGAGGGAGGCATGGCTAGAGCTGCCACATTGTTGCTCATCAGTATCCATGGGCGAGATGATTTCACTGCACCAACCCAGAGAGGTATGACACCTGGTGTCACCTGCTGCATGGGACCAGCTACATCACAGGAAGCCCTGCCTGCCAGGGCATGCCACCACCCCTGGTGCTCTTCTGGGTTTGGAGAGGAGGGTGGCACACCAGGGGGATGCTGTTCCCCTGTGAACCCACTCAGCCTCCCCCTCAGATTCCTATGGCCATACCTTGGGCAAGCCAAATAGGCAGTCTGAAACACCTACCATCCCTGCAAACTGAAGCTCACAAGGCTTTTTCAGGCCCCTCTCCCCCATGCCTCTCAGACCACCAAAGACAAAGCCACAGGCTGCAGCAAGCAGAGCTGGGGCTCATGTCTGCTGGTGGCTTCCCATCTCCTGAGTGTGCCCTCAGCCTTGTACCAGGAATGGGCAGGGCTGCCCATACAGGCAGCCACTAGCCCATCTTCCCCCAGTGCCCAGCACTCACTGGAGGAGCGTGCTCGTCCACTCATAAAGACATTGAGGAACTTCTTGGAGAAGTGGATGTCCGCCTCAGGGGTGGAGTCCTCAGAGAGGCAGACTGAGTCACGCTTCAGCGCATCCTCCTCATACTCCTCGCCAATGGCCGACTCATAGGGTGAGGAGATGCAGTTGTCGTAGACTGTGGCCGAGTCGCTCTCATCGCTGTAGCCCGAGTAGCACTGCTTGAGGCTGACCAGTTCCAGCTGCACATTCTCGTCCACCACAAGTGTGTATTTGACAGAGTCGTAGGAGAGGGCACTGGTGTCTGAACTCACTGAAGCTCTCTGAAGGTTGTGTCCTGGCCGGGAACCACCACTCCCACCACCACAGGAGGCCCTGGGCAGGTTTGCCTTGTCAGGGGAGGACATGTAGTCCAGCACCTCATCCTCCTCGCTGATGGAGGGGTTAGTTTTCCCTGCCAGGGCTGAATAGCTGGAGGTGTCAATGTCGGAGCTGATGGACATGCGGTTCTCACTGGACTGAGACAGGAATGGCTTGTCAGTCTCCAGAGGATCCGAGTTCTTCTGCACAGGCGTCAGGTAGATCTCCTCTGTGGCCTCCAACCTCACGTCTGTCTGGTAGCGGATGCGGTCCCGGTGGGCCTCAGGGCCCCTCGTCACCACCACCACGCTGGCACCGTGTGGTGGGGCCCGGCTGGTGGCCTGGAGCTTCTCGGGCAGCCGGGAAGAGGCAACGCAGGTGGGTGCCATCTGGGTGGCTGCTGTGCGCCGGCATGGGCTCTCCGTGGATGTGCCCCGGTCTTTGGTGGAGGTTGTGCTGTTTTGGTGATTGACCTCATCACTCAGGCAAACGTGGTCATGGGGAGGGGTCTGCTCACCTGTAGAGAGGAGAGCAGCACTGAGAGACCCGCAGAGGAAGACGCTCCCTGTCAGGGAAGGTGTCCAGGAATGCCACTCAGACTCAAAGAATCATTTAGGCTGGAAAAGACCTCTAATTCTTGAGTTCCAACCATTAACCCAGCACTGCCAAGTCCACCACTAAACCATGTCTCTAGACACCACATCCACACGATTTTGAACACTTCCAGAGAGAGTGATTCCACCAGTTCCCTGGGGAACCTGTTCCAATGCGTGATCAACCTTTCATTGAATACGTTTTATCCTAATATCCAATCTAAACATCCCCTGTTGCATCTTGAGGCTATTTCCTTTCGTCCTATTGCTATTTGAGAGAAGAGACTGACTTCCCCCTCACTACAACCTCCTTTAAGGGAAAGCAAGACTCGAGACTCATTCATGTGGGATGTTTTCTCCAACCTCCTGCTCCAGCACCACTTGCCTCAGGCTCCTGAGCACCACGAAAGGGTGTGAGGAGCTGACCTTGTCCAACAGCCTGAGAACTCACCTGTTTTCAGAGGGGATGAAGACCGGGACACCCGCTCCTGCCAACTGTGCTTTTTCCCCAGAGAGTTGTTATTCAAAGTGTCCTGAGGAGAAGAACAAAGCCTCCTTATAGCCCAAACAGTAAACAGCATGTGGCACAGCAGTGGAACCCATCTCCCCCTGGGTCCACAGCACTCTGCTCATCTCCTCTCTCAGCTGGGCATGCTGGGGCACGTGATGCTGAGGGAGAGCCCTTGCCAGTCCCACATCTCACCATGCTGCTGCTGCGAGAGTTGGTGTGGTAGTGGAAGCAGGGTGGGCAAGGAACCACGTGGGTTGCATTCATCCACCCTGGGGATACCCCACTGCAGGAGCCTACAGCTGGACAGTCCCAGGACAAGAAGTTGAGACCTGAGCCTACCTGGATGCTTTACTCCCATCCTGCAGGCCCTGCTTACCTTTAAACCACCCACCTTAATGAAATCCCAAGGGTCAGGCATTGTGCTGCTGCCCAGCTGGGAGCCAGCTACTGGAGAGACTATTACCTGCCACTGGAGATATCCATACTGGCTGTATATAGGAGTACACACAGGTATGTATGTATGCATGTATACAAATCTATACATTCACACACACACATATACACAGTTCACTAGCAGACGTCAATCCTGATCAGCTGGAGAATCGAGTCAGGATCGGGCTGCCTGTGCTCCGCATGCTCGGGCAAGTTTCTGTGGGTGCTGCGCCCTGCCTGCCTAGCCCTGGGTGGCCAGCCATGCACGTGCACACGTGTGTGTGCACAAGAGAACATGTGCTCAGTCTCACTGTGTGACCCTGGCACCAAAGGCCACCAAGTCCCCTCTAAAAAGGACCCTCCTGCAGATGGGGAACAAGTCCTCCCTGCCCACCTCAGAAAGGTGTGACATCCCATCTGCTGCAGCCCCAGCCCCCATCCTCTCCTCCATCCCCAAGTTCTCCCCGGATGCACACTCCCAGCCCCTCCTGTGGGGCACAGGGTGTTTCTGTCCCAGCTGCAGCAGTGGCATTTTCCATGCCATTAGTTTTTGATCAAGTACTAAGCCCCACTGGGACTCGTTGAATTTTCTCATGGCCTTATCACCATCCTGCAGCTGTTACCAGCAGCACAGGAGTTGCCCTGTCCTTTACTTTGCTTCCCCATCAACATGAACAAAGCCTTTGCCCCAAAAATCCATTATGTCACACACTTGCTGAACCATGCCTACCAGATTCCAGCCTCCATGTGGAGAGGGGAGACCCCTTCCACAGGGCTTCAGTGACCTCCCAGTGTGACCTCCATGACTCTTTCCTCCGTCAAGGTAAAAAATAGCACATCTCCGCTTGCCTTTCCCAGGGACACAATGGGCCAGGATGCAGGCCAGGCAAGCTGTCACAGTGGTGGCCTCTGTGTGCAAAGTGCCACAGGGCCAGCACACAAGCCAGCCTGGCTGCTTAGACTGGATCAGGAGTCAACAATGCAGCAGGCAGAGTTCACCAAGCCCACTCATCCCACAAGGCCAGAGTGCTCTGGGTCTCTAATGCCCAGCCAGGGTGGAGAGGCACTCACAAGGTCTTAGGGGATGAACTTAGCCAGTCACAACAGCTGTTTCTTCCCCTTTGGGAAGCTGGGGATATTCCTCTCACCATTTCCATGATCACAGAGAGCCCAGCAGCAACTGCAATATCACCAAGCTGGATCCTGGCCCCATGAGGAGAAGCTGGAGCAGAGGGTAGGACGATGCCCTGCTTTGTGAACACCCTGCCAGACCAAGTGCCTGGTGTCCTGACTGGGCATTCAAGAGAGGATGTGTGGCTATGGTCTCTCATCTGACCACCAGCAGGAGGGAGCTGGGCAGGTCAACATGGTGCAGGAGGGTCTCATGCAAGTGGATGCAGATTTCAGGCTGATCACCAAGGGATGCCCTGCACCCCATCCTCTCCTTGGGGCTCATGTGGGCAGGGAAAATCTCTCTCTGGCTAGAGGTAGGCACCCCGAACAAGAACCCCAAGCACCTTAAAGCCAGCCTCTCACTAGATACTACCAAGAGCACTATCCTCCCTGGCTAGCCATGCCCCAGTCCTGCACCCCCATGCCCAAGGGCTCAAGGCTTCTGTTGCCAGCTGCAGTAAAGATGCCCTCTCTGTTTCCCCATGTCCTCAGCTCAGCTGTGCCTGTGGCTCCCAGTGAGCCCCACAGCACCCACCATCCCCTTGCGAAGGGATCATCAACTCCCCTTCCTCAGCCTACCATCTCTGCATCTCCCTCCCTCAATCCCTCCCCACAGGTCTGCTGCCACCCCTGACTACTGTTCAGGACTGACTGCCCATCAGGGGCCCTGCTGTTCCCCTCTCCTCCAGCTGACTGTGGCTGTCACGTGCCACTTGCTTCTCAGGGTCCCTGCATAGGGTGGGACAAGGCTGCTGCTGTTCCCTTGTCCATTATGCTCAGTGGGGCTCCCCCCGCCTCCCCAGTCCTGCTGCCTTTGTCCCCAGTGCCAGCTGCCTGTGGGTGCCCGTCCTTAGCTCTGCCTTCTTCCTCCTCCTCTCACCCATGGCCTCAGGCAGTGAGCTGGCATAAGCTGCCAGTGCTGGGCTGGTGACACCCAGCTCCGACTACTCCCCATCTGTCACCCACGGGGACACCTGCCTCTCGCTTCAAGCTCTTGGCTGAACGTCACCGCGACGAAAATCCTCCTACTTGGCAGAAGGCAGAGCTGAATGCAGGAGGGTGGCAAAAATAGCCCTGCATGTCGCACACTTTGCGTGGGTTTGTGAAGTTTGCAGGAGGGACAGAACAAAAGGACTCTGGCTACTGCTTGGGGGTGCAGCATGTGGGGCATGGAAGCACTACCCACCCCACGGGTGAAAGCAACACCGTGGCTGTGGGAGTAGGCGGTCTTGGGTAAAATCATCCAAAATCTCATACAAAATCTGAGCACGAACAAGACAACAGAACCCCCTCGTCCTCCTGGCCACCATTTTGGGCATTGCTTTTCTCAATTTTGCATGGGGTTCGGACATTAATACTTCTCTTGCCAGGTTCTGCTGTTCAGAAGAGGCTACCAAGTACCCATTGTCAGGCTTGAGGCACCTGGTGGCACCGTCCTGCCCTGGGGCTGGCAGTGCCGCAGCCCGGGGCTGCTGGAGCCCGGCCAGCTGCTGGTGCCAGCCCGTGGCGTCGTGCCCCGTCCTGCGATGGCTCATTCACGCGTTCCGTACGCCGAGCCTCCTGCTCTCCATCCCACGGGGGCCTCCCAGCTCCCACTCTGTCCCTGCCCCACGGCTCTCTGCTAGGCCACAGGAGTCCTGCAGGGAGCACAGCTCACCCCCACACCAATGCTTGGTTATTCCCCCTCCATCCCTCAGCAGGGATGGAAGGCGGGCGCCCGGCGCGCCCAACCACACCCGCGGAGCGCAGTGCAGAATGGCTCGGCGGTGTGCGGGGGCGGCTCAGCTGACCGTGATTAGGTTCGGGATGGGGGATCAGGGCACCCCCGGGACCCCCGTGCCCGCAGACGGCTCCCTCGGGCTCTGCAGCGGGGCCGAGCCTGCGGGCCGCCCGGCCATGAGAAGGGAGCCCCGGGCTGGGGGGCGGCCGCCCCGCCGAGCCCCGCGGGGACGGCCAGCGGAGCCTTTCCCCGCTTCCACCCCCCGTCTCTCCCTCCCTCCATCCCTCCCTCCNGGCGCCGTCTGCCCCTCTGGCGGCGCGTCCCCCGCCGCGTCGATGAGGTCGAGCTGGAGCATCTCCGCCTGCAGCCGGCTGGCCTCGCCGCCGCCCGCCGCCCGGGCCCCGCCGCCCGCCCGGCTCACATGGCCCTGCCGGGATTAGCGTCCGCGATCAGCCCCCGGAGGGAGGGCCGGGGAGGGGGGCCGGGAAGGGGCCGCCGCTTCGGCACCCGCGGCCGCTGCCTCTTAAAGGGGCGGCGATGTTATTCCCGAGGCCGCGGAGCCCTGCGCCCCCTGCCCGCCTCCAGCATCCTCCCTTAGAGATGGGACCCCCCGGCGCCTCATCCCCGGCTGCTGCCGGTCTGTGGGTACGTGCGGCCATCACGGTAAACAGGATGCCCACAAACGTGCACACCCAGGTCTCATCTCAACGTTTTTTACAGTGAGAAGAACCATTTAACAGAACAACCTCCCCCGGGGAAGTGGTAGAGTCCCTGTCGCTGGAGGTTTACAACACACCACTGGACAGGGTGCTAGACAGTCTCTCCCAGGCTCGCTTTCCCACACAAGGTTCAGCCAGCTGATCTTTTGAGGTCCTTGCAAGCCTGGGCAGCACTATGATTTTCCCATCCCAGGCAGACTGTGCCTTTTCTTGGTTCCTGTCCTGGCAGCTGGGACTTATACAAGCACATAATAATTTTTATTGGCGGTTTGGTCCAACACCTGCCTGGAGCAGGTCACCTGGGGCCTCGCCCATCACACCTGAATATCCTCACGGACAGAGAATGCACTGCTGCATGGCACCATGTGCTGCACTACTACTATTCCTAATTTTTCTCTCTGGGGTTGAAATTTTCACTGCACACCTCTGAGAGGAGTCATGCTCCTTCTTTCCTGTAACACCCACCGGGCAGCCAGGACAAGCAGTTCCATCCCTCTTGTCTTACCCATATAGAACAAGCCTTCTCTCACCCTGCATTTGCACATATTGGGACCCAAAGCCATTCAGAAGAGATGGCCAAGGAGCGGGGTTGTGGCGGTAGAGCACAGCTGCACTCTCTCCCCTTGTGCCCTCTTGGAGCAGGGCAGCCACCATGGCCTGTGAGGGCTGTGAGGAGCAGGTGTCCCCTTGTGCCACCTGTGCTGGGCCCCAGTACTGAACCACCATGCTCCTCGTGGCTGTGTTGCTGGGCAAAGAGGCACCGATGTCCCGCTGCAGCTGTTTAAAGGTCAGTGGTTTCCTTCCCAAGCCGCCTTCCTTGCATTAACTGGAGCTTCCACATGCACAAGTTGCTTCAGCCAGCAATAAAGGTGATGACTTGGCATCAGTGAGTTGAATCCCTGTGTTATCAGCTGTTTGTGGTGACTGGAAAGCTCATCAGTGGGCAGAGGTGGAGAAGGATGTTTTTTTTCAGCTGATGGTATCCATGTCTCCAGGTGCATGGATGCCCCTGAGTCATGGGAGAAGAAACAGCCCCAGAATCTCTGGCAGCCCCTCCAAGACCTCTTGTTGCTACCAGCTCCTAAACTGTCAGACAAAAGCCAGCACAGGCAGGATTCTGTCTGCTGCAGGCACAGTATGAACCCTCTCATGGGGGCCATTTCACCCTAGTGTCCCTGTTGCAGTTCTGGAGGTACTGTGTGAGCACCTGGAGAAGCACTGCACTAATACTTGCCCTCTTGAGGCTTTAAACATTTAAATCTCTTGTTTTGAGAGTCAGCCTGCATAATGCAAGTTCTGTGTTTCTGTGGCACCAGTTTTCTGTGACAAATCACATGGATTTTAACAAGGAAACTGAGGCATGGAAAAAGAACTGGAGGGAAATTCCAACTGAACAGATTATACCTAGCCAAGGTAGGTACATTGGAGTCAGCTGGCAATGTTCAACCTAGACTGCTAATGATGCTGCCTCAGTAATTCTGTAGCTGTGGCAATCACTCAGGAAACACATAGAGGAGGAAAAGTCCAAGAAGGATGCAGAAAAACAAAACAGCACCCATTGTGAGGAAAAGGGCACCCTTGGTGCAACCTCCAGGGCAACCTCCAGGTTCAAAAGCTAGGAGGAAACTACACCACTGCAGGTATTCCTTAATGGCCCATAGCTCAACAAACTGATTTTGAAAGCACACAACAATCTATCACCTTACTATCTGAGTGAGACCTACAGTGATCTGCAAAGGAAGAGAAGGGACTAGATGTTGGGAAGCCTTTCTAACTGCAAGGACACTGCCCCGCCAGAACATGCTGCCTCAGGAGCCCTCTAGAAACAAGTTAATGTCACCTAAGGTCAGCTTGAACACACACGCCTCAGCACAGATGCAGTGGTGAAGTGTTTTCCCAAAGTCCCTTCAGCCTGTGGGAGAGATTAAGGAGTGTGGAAGAGCAGTACCAGTGCCAAAATTTTGCAGCGGGATGAACACAAGATGCACACCTGGACGCCAGTGCAGTCATGGGGATCCTTGTGCTCCCCTGCAGACCCATCTCTGGTACAGACGTGCTGTGGTGCTCCTGCTGATGCTACCTCCTACCTGTATGGTGCCATCCCAATGGCAAAAAGTCCCAGTGTCCAGCAACTGGCCTCTCTCTGATGGTCCCAATGCTGTGGTTCATGTGCCCCAGGGGGCTGGAGCAGCATGAGCCCTGCTGCAACTGAGAGGTGCTGGGAGTACCAGACTATCTAGGGGAATCACCTGCACCGGGACTGCTGCCAACCCTAGGAAGCTGCTTGCTTCCATAGAAATGAAAAGCTTTTGCAGGAGGAATGGGGTGATATGCAAGATGTTGTTTGAGTGATCAAAGGCTCTTCCCTGCTCCCCTACTCCTGCAGCTTTCACTGGCAGAGGAGGAGTGATAGAACCTTCAGCCAGAAAAAGCATTTTGTGAGCAGGGGGTAGCAAGGGTGACTTGCTGAGCAGAGGGGACAACTGTGGCCCCTCTCCCTACCACCACCTGTGACTGCTTTGCTCCAGCTTCAAAGTGCCAGGAGAAACCTCCCTGCTCCCATCCTGGCACAGCCACAGCTGGCCATGGATCACAGGGGCAGCTTCACAGGACAGCCTCTGAAAAGCTGCATGGAATAAGCAGACACCTTGCTGCTCTATCCTTTGCTCCCAGCCCATGGAGCTGGCTCTCTACGTGTCCCCAGATTGGCAGGTTGCACGCTCATGGCAGCTGCTTCCCTCTTTGCAGTGGGTCCCACTGGCGTTCTGGGGTTGGCTGCTGTTAGTGGCACATTTGGATCAGTGGCACTGAACATCAAGAGAAAGCCCCTGGCATTTCCAGCAGTCTTATTGTGCTGAGAAAACAGAATGTTTTGGTTTTTTATCTCCAGATAGCTGTACAAAGATACATGGCTGGTCCAGGTCTTTTCATGGAGAGCACAAAGGCTCAGCACAGCCCTGTATTGGCTCTTTTCTCTTTGGGGACTTGTTCTAGAGGTCTCAGGTATCTCCAAGAAAGGTGTTTATTAATTTTTTTTTTCATTCCTGCATTAACCATTTTCCACAGTTCCTGGAATACAGATAAGGAACCAAGCTTTTATTAACCTCTGCCTGCCTGCTTGCTGGGATCCATCTTGCTGAAACCAGGGTTTGTCACCCTGGATTTCCAAGCCACCAAAACAAGGCCAAACTGTGAGCAAAGGTCTGTTGCTTTTGTTGCAACCATCCCTCTCAATACAACCATCCGCTCCCATTGGTAAGGCAGAGGTGGTATCCCTCATCCTAGTGGTCCTTGATCCTCCCCAGCTGGCCTTCTGCCCTGCCATTCGAGAGCTCCAACGGCAGCTCTGGTCCTCCAACAAGCCCCCTCCTCAGTCTCACTTCACTTTTCATTCACCTGGGACTTCTTGTTGAAATCAAGGTTCTTTTCAGTCATGCTTAGGATTATTCCTCATTCTTAGAACATGGTCTCCTGTCCATGAGGTATGGTCTTTATCAGGGGGCAGTTCCCTTTTCCACAGACATCAGTCTAGGCCTCCTTGCAGTTTCTGTGTGTCTAAGCCAGTACTTCTGAAGAGATGCTAAAATAGCCCACAATGAAGTCATCTTTGTTTTTCTGGGACCAAAAAAAATCCCAAAACCCACTTCTGTTTGGGTGTTGACCTCTGCATAAACTGTCTGTTCCATGGGGTTTTGCCATTAAACATCTCTGCCCAGACTCCCCAGCTCATCAAGGTCACTGATCGTCCCCAGTCACCTTTGCAGTGCTTGAGCAGGGTTTGTCCCCTTGCTCCTTCCCAGTGTTTTCCTGCTCACCACTGAGTTAACATGCCTGCCCATCTTTCCAGAGACTTGACGATGGGTTGAGAAGTTAAGAGCATCCGGATGCCTCCAGCCTCATCGCTCCCCACGCTCTCCAGAGCCTGTTTCCCCCTTCCCCATCGCTCTCTGCTCTGGCATGATCTAGTGAGCCAGCAGCTTGCTTTCACCTGACATTGCTTGCTCCATTGCCAGGCTTTCACCAGTTGCCTGGCACTGCAGAGGTGACAAGGGCCTGCCCTCTATCCTATGTACCACAGGTGCTCTGTGGCACTGGGAGCTTGCCACAGGCAGGGCATCAGTATGGCCACCCTCAAGCCCTGATCCCGGCATCAGGCTGACTAGCCAAGCCATCCATCCCCACATGATGCAATTAGCTGGCTGATGTCAGCCGTGGGTCATTACTGATTTGCTGGCCCCCGCATCACACGGAGACTGGGCCAAGCTGCTCCCTCTGGGCCTGATGCTTTCATCAGGCAGATCCTACAACTCTGTCGCCCCTAGGTCACTCTGGATGGCAATCATCTTGGAAAGCTCCCTGGCTCTCGCCTTCAACATTTGGGATTGAAAAGCCTCTTTCACTGCCATTGTTATCACCACTTTCGGTTCTGCTCCTCGGGCAATCCTCCATGTCCCATATAAACCATTTGGACATATTTTTAGCAGGCATTTTTCCTGAGCGTGGTAAGCTTCTTCCTTTGTTGTGTTTATGAATAACTCATGGCTTCCCCTCGGGCAGCCTCGCATCCCCCTCCCACCCCAGCAGACTCTCAGTGCACTCGGACACTTGCGCAAAGCAGCTCTGAGCTGTCCCCAGGGAAGGCATGGGGCTCGCTGCCAGAGCCTGAGCGAACCCTCTGCTGAGGGTCAGGCCTCTGCATCGCAGCACAGGATTGCAGAAACCTCTCACTAAACTCTATTAAATGGGCAAACCAGATTAGTTTTCCTCCTTCACAAGGAAAGGCTGCAGCGTTGAGCTGCAAGCCCCCCCCTGCCCTTTACCCTCCCTGCCAAACTTCAGCCAAGGGCTGGCAATCTGTAGAGAAGTAAAAAATCCTGCTCTGAGCCCAGCGGTGCTAACAGCAGTAGGGAACAGGAAGGGGTAATGGGAAGCACCCAGAAACACACCCAGAGCCTCTTCCTGCCTCACCTACTGCAAGCAGGAGGATCTTATGCCCAGCCCTCGATTTGGTCATGCCCTCATGAACACCCAGCACTGGGTTTGTCTTTGGTTTCACCTCCAGCATTATCCCTCCTTCCTTCAGCACACACAGCCTATGAGCCCAGGCTGTCCCAGGGAAGCCTGGCCATAACGTCATGGAGCAGGACGAGGCTGGAACCAGAGCAGAGTTGTAGAGAAGCAGCTCCATCTCTGGGAGCAGCCAAGTTTCTGCTGTGAAGGTTACGAATTAGACCAAGTGGCACAGCAGGACACCACTTCCCAGGAATGAGATCTTGCCTGTACCATCCTGTCTGCAGTGAAGGATTCCTAACAACATAAATTCACTTTTTAATTTTAAATCTATGAAAAATTATTCTGCCTTTCCCCTTCTCACTGGATCTTCATCACTTTTGCATAGGAAGCATTTCCTCTGAGGGACAGAATAATCCTCAAACCATTTGGTTGTTACTTCAACATTTGCATCCTTTAGCATGAAATATATTGACAAAATGCAGAATCTCTATGTTAAGATACATCAGTTGTTAGCCTAAATCAGTAAGTTTTAAGTAGAATGAGTTAGAATAGGCTACACAAAGTTATAATACTGTGTGATTTAGTATGTTGTTTACTCAGTTTTGCTTGCTTAGCATCAGTAGCTGGATCTGCTGAAGCCTCAGGATGCAAACTGTGAGCTTACATCTAGAGATGTTTTCAGCTGGAACCGAGTTAATTCTCTTCATAATTTTCCTAGTAGCTGGTACAGTGCTGTGTTTTGTCTTTAGTATGAGAAGCGTATTGATAACACAGTGATGCTGTGGTTGTTGCTGAGTAATGTTTATCCTAAGTGTAGGGCTTTTTTTAGTTTCCTGTGCTCTGCCAGCAAGCAGGTGCATCAGAATCACAAACCAGAAGACAAGGAGACTCCAGCTTGTCAGCAGAAGCTGCAGCTCCACAAGATAAGAACAGTGAATGGCCTGCCTACACAGACACAGAGAAAGAACCCAGTAAGGTGTTAGAAGACCCCAGACGAAAAATCACCATTAGACCAAGAGGCATGTGGAGAGCACATCAGGGCTGAATGCATGAGTCATAAGGGTATAATTGCCTGAGAATTTCTTTGTTGAGTGTCCCTCTCCAGAGGCATCCAGCTCAGTTGATCTGCTGCTGTACCACTAAATTATTTACTTTTATAAAACCAACGTCTGGGACTCTGCTATTGGAAACCTAGGGTTGTGCCTGAAAAAGAAGGAATCAACCTGAGAGTAAGTGTAAGTGTGTGTGTGTGTGTGTGAGAGAGGGGTTGAAAAGGGCACCTGTCAATTCATTGGAACTGCCCTCCGCAAAGGGCCCTGGTCCCAGCACTTAATAGTGTGTGTGATTCCTTGAATGGTGTGAGAATGCTCAGGCAGTGGCTTTTCCTCTAACACCCTGCATATTTCCAAATCCAATGTAATTATCAGTTTATCTCCACGTTTCTGCCCCCATGGCCTTACAGGGAAGTTCAAAGAGTGGTGTGAACCCCATCAGGCTGCCAACAGTGTGCCCTAGAGTGCTTAGGATGGATGGGAGACCCACTTGCAGCATTAGCATGGGATTCACAGCTCCCATCTTTATTTCTCCTGCTGCCTGCTGAGGTCAGAGCCACTTCCTTCACCTCTGTTTCACCAGTCTCCAGGTCTCCTGCCTCCTAAAGACCTGAGAACAGCCCTAGCTAAAGGCATCGATCAAGGCAGAAAGAACACCCTGGGTGACCAGAGGACAGTTCTCATCATGCCAGCCCAGCCACATCTTCAGGTCCAGGGATGTATTTGGGGACAGGAGGTACAACCCATGCAGGACCCTTGTTGCCACCTTGCACATCTCCTTAATTTCCGAGCATGCTCATCAGGTGCCAGATGCTTGTTGGTCACCCCACACAAATGGGGGGCATGCCCCCAGTTGCACCCAAATCCTTAGGCTCATCCCTGAGGAACAAACTCAAACCCCTCCAGCACAATGGGAATGAAAAGGCACCAGCTTTGAGATGTTTTTTGTCCCTTGGGTTTGGCTGGCTCAGAAAGGATCTGCACTGTGCTGCAGTGAGGAGAGGGCATTGCAGAGCACAGAGGATTGGGGTTGTGGCAATAGGCACCTTAAGCAAGCATCCTTGGCCTGGTGGTCCTGCTGGCCCCACTGGCACATTCTGCTCATCCCCCTCCTTCTCCCCATCCCCGTCACACTTACCCGAGTGGCCAGGCTCTCCTTGCAGTGCAAGCTGATTCCACACTCATCAGTAATCTCAGAGAGGTCTTCATCCTCAAACTCCTCAAGGCTGATGTCATGGGTGAGCCTGGAGGGAGTGGAAAGAAATGTCATGGTCAACCACTGTGCTGGTGGCCAGCAGGAGGGTGCAGGGTGCTATGCTTCCTTTGGGCTGGGAGCAGCACTGCCACCCTGAGAGAGGCTCTACTGGCAGCTCCTTCCAGAGGGAATAGGTCTGTCTCCATAGAATGGCTGGGCTTGGCATGGTCCATGGCTGTGGGGAGGCCAGAGGAATGTACCCCAAACCAGTTCCTACCTGAGCAAAGACAGCAGGGACATGCAGGTTGGGAGAGCATGGGACAGACAGCATAGCCAGCCCTATCCCAGGAGGTTCATTCTGCTCCCACCACCCCAGGGAGCCTCTGAGATTGTCCCAGCTGGGCACAGATACCCAACAGGGTAAAGGCCAGGGTTACAGGGAGTGGAAGGGCTGGGACAGGGCACAGCTGGAGGACGAACCTGCTGGGGCACGTGACCACATCAAGACCCATAGAACTTGTAAGCACTGCAAACCCCTCAGCCATGGCATGACCAGCCCCTGAGTTGCAGCTGGGAGGGATGTCCCAGCCCAGGCGCCTGCAGTAAGAGAGGGCAGCAATTTTTATCTGCACCAAAATCACTGCCCAGGGTGACTACGCACATCGCTGTAAACATTGGTACTGCTGAGCTGGTCTGCAAGGCTTCAGTGGTTCCTTAGGGCTGTCAGCCCCACAGGCTCATTACACCCCTTCAAAACATTTACAGAGATATCCTTTTAGCAGCTGAAAACTTGCTGACCAACCCTGGGAGGGTGGTGAGATGCTCCTGTCTTTTGTAAATTAAAACATTTCAACATGGTGGTACCTCAGTGCTCCTCTCACTTATTCATTACGTCAGTGGAAAATAAAAGACCCCACCTCAAAAGTCCTTGGCCAACCAATTCAGCCCCCTTTGTTTTGTCTGGAGTGGCCATGGGCACTGCTTTGCTGGCCACTATTTCTATTTGTTCTCCACAATTTCCACTTGCTCCCAGCTCCCTTGGCTAGGAGATACTTGAGTGAGAGGACTATGCCAAGCCCATCACCCCTCTCTAGCTTGACCCTCAGTAGTGAGGAAGGAAGGATAAGGGTATTTTGTGATCTGCAGAGCTCCCACCCTCACTCTAAGCATTGCTTGCACACCTTGGGAGTCCATCCCATAGTGGCACAAAGCCAGTGCCATAGCGGGGTAACACTTCCCTTGTCCCAAACCCTGGAGAGGGAAAAGAGTAGAAGCCCACGGAGAAAGCAGCATCTTCCTTCTGTGTTTTTGAGGACCCCACCAGTAGTGGTCTCCTGGGGTGAAAACATCTGCGAACAACAATGCCCATGGAGGCAGCCCCTGTAAGATGCATCAGGAGTGCAAGGACACAGCCTTCAGCACAGGGTGGGGAAACTGGACCCCCCACTCATCTCCTCCTGCTACCCATAGGAGGGAGGCAACATGGAACAGGAGCCTCATGATGAGCCTTCAAAGCACAAATTGATTTCTTCTCTGGTTACGCAGGTCACTAGGGTGGGACATCATCCACCGCTAATACTTAGGACCTGCACCCACTACAGTGTGGGAGCACAGTGGGCACTGCAGGGTCCTGGTGAGAGACACAACATGCCAAGGGGCTGGAAGGGGCTCCCTGGCTCTGCAGGAGCAGCCTAAGGGGGTGGCAGTGCCCTCCACTATGCAATGGGGACAGGCAGCCCTGTCCCTGCTCACAGGGATGGGGAGATGCTGCACAGGTCCCCAGCACTGGTGCTGCCTGCCAATGCTGGGGTGCAGCAGGATGTGACCAGATGCCTTTTCTGCTCTGGTGCCCAGCTGCCACAGAGATCCCTGCGCAGCTAGGAAAACTTTGGGCTCGACTGGCTGCCAAGTTTCCTCCTGTCCTGTGGCCACTCCTCACAGAGAAGCGTGAAGTGCCCAAGAGGAAGGGGCTTCCCCTCGCCCCTGCATGCCCGCGGGACAGTCCCCCCTCCCCTAGGCCCAGCCAGTCCCCTACCATTTCTCCCACTGATCTTCCAGCCAGCTCTCCTCCTCGGTGCTCGACTCCATTTTCAAGGGCAGCTGCATTGAGGAAGACCCCCCCTTCATTGGGGGACACACTCCCAAACTGAAAAACCCCCAGGCCCGCTGTGAGGAGGACTGAGGGAGATGACAGCTGAGCCCAGGGTGCCCACTGTCTCTCTGCCTGCCCCGTTGCAGTCTGTGGCTGCCGGCACTGCTCTGTAAGCTCACTGCGCAACCTGGGGAAGCTCATTAAAAATAGATGGAATCAGCTGTCCTGGAGGGGAAAAAAAAATAAAAAATAACCTCCCCAGCTGAGCCAGTGCCAAGTCCCTGCACTCTGTTGGGGATGCTGACTGCCTCTGCCTGCCAGCCAGCCAGCCTGGCTCCTGGTCCTGCTCCAGCACCCGCTCCCTAGCACCCACGATGGGCACAGGGGATCTGCTTACCCTGTCACAGACACCCGCACCACCCAGCCTCCTCCTGCCCTTGCAGCATCGCTGTCCCCCACGGCAACGGGAGACCCGAGTGTTTGTCTGGCTTCTCCACCTGGTGGAGTGAGGCTGCTCACTGATGCAAAGGCCAGAGCCTTTCCAGCACAGTGGTACCAGTGTCCTGGCCAGCTGCACTTCCAAGCTGAGGGAAGCAAGAGGAGCACTTTTGCACACCAGTGCTGGCAGCATTGCCCCTTCCCTGTCTGCCCCCACCTCACCCCCAGACTCACTCCTGCCTCAGGCACAACCATCCCTGGGTTTCCCCAATCTCTAATCCATGTTGAGGGCCAGTGAAATAATGGGTGAGCTGCTCTGCGAGCTCCCACCCCTCTTCTGCTGCTGAAGGAAATAGGGGTTGTAAGTGCAGAAGACTTCTGGAAGAGCTATTATGAGGAGATGAGGGTTTCTTTCACTTAAGAAGGCTTTCTTGCCTAGAATGAGGTGTCTTTCCCAGAGACAGTTTTAGATGTTTTCTTCTCCTGCATTCCAGAGAATCTGACTCCCTGGGTATGAGAGAAGATAAGTTCTTGCAGATCTCTCTGCAGGCCCCGCAGCAGCAGGGATGAGGACAATAAATGCCTGAGAAGAACAGGAAGGCATGTTTTCCTTAGGCCCAGTGGAGTTCATATTGAGATGTTAAGTGTTCTCAACATTTGGAAATAAATTCTAAATCCTTCCACTGCCAGGTGTTTTGGGGGTATCTGCATGCATTTAACCCTTACAGGGGTCTTCCTCAGGAGGAGCTGTCAGGTGTTGTTGACAAACTGTTGGCACAGTGGCCTCAGATAATCCTCCATCACCCCCACACCTCTCAGACACACTTGCTGCCCAGCAGAACATTGCAGACCATGAGCCTTTGTGAAACTGTTCACTACTTGCCTAATCAAAATGGAGCCAAACTAGCTTTAGGACAGGCACCGACCATGATTTCCAGATGAGAATAGGGCACCCCCCCCTCCAGCCGCACATACCCCACTCTGACATATAGTAGGGTGGCACCCCACAGCCACCCATCACAGAATTGCTCTCCTGCCCCTCACCACCATCCACTCCAGGAGCTTCAAGTGAGGGGTGCATCTCCCATCAGTTGCTTGGGACCTAGCTTTGCTCCTGGCCAGATTAAGGTGGGTGATGTCCACAGGAGCCCAGCTCACAAGGTGGCCTGGAGTATTCTGCTGAGCTAACCTGTTGCTAGCTCTCTCCCCACCAGTGCCATGCCACTGGTGAATCTCACTCCTGATACTACATTCATTGTCTCTCAGCCCCACAGGAACAGTACCCATGACTCCATCTTCCCTATTAGCTTTGCCTGAAGGCACCTCATCTGCTTGAAACCTCATCACTTAATGCAACGAATAAAGAAATCTCTTATCTCTGTATTACTTGCGCCCTTTGCTCCTCTCACATGGATGCTCCAGGACTTCCCAGGAGATACAAGGAACAGTCTTCATTACCCGCTCCTACTCCCTGTGCTGGAAACACCCCTCCCTTCCTCTCTTGCTTCTCAAAGAGACTAAAAATACCAGCAAAATGAAACAGCTCTGACTCCTCATCTCCATCATTAATAGTAAAAGTCTGAGCAGGACCTACATGTGTATTTTGGCCAACTTCCCTTGCCAGTAGCCATGGCATCACAGGTTTGTGGGGGTGGGAAAGCCCTGCCCCTGCAGAGGTTATGGGTGCTTTCCTGAAGGGTGTGCTGAGAGGATGCAGCCCTCTTGTATGCACGAGAACTGATAAACTCAGGATATCTGCAAACTGTGAAGAGTGCACACATGGGTGCATGAGCAGAGGCAAATGTTACCTGCCCATGGCAGAAGCAGCTCAATCACAGTCCTAATAACAGCCTTATAATCAAGTCTGGCTGCTGTGCCTCCTTCAACTCCATCCCCTGACAGGGAAAAGAGGACTTAGAGCCTTTCCTCCCCAGCCCACTGCTGCTGCATGGGATTTCTCACACGGGGATTTGTCCAGGGCAACAAGACGTGATGGAGCTGAGGGCTCCAACCAGAGTGGTTGCCTGACCCATGTTCTGATAGTCTGCTGTCAGGCAGCACTGTGTAGAAGTCCTGTAACCAGCACCAGTGGGAAAAATAGTACTATCCTACATTTGGCTGGCCCCAGGCTTTTTCTTCCATCACAAGAACCACAGAGATTCTTTTATTCCAACCAAGAAGAGGCACTTCTCTCTCTCCATCAGGGGAAGGCAGCCTTTTCGTCTCCCCTCACAAGAAGAGAGGTAGCCCCATCCTGAAGCCCAGTTCATTCATTGCCTTCAAACAGGCTCTTCTGACAGCTCCAGATGAGCACGACAGACACATCAAACAAACCATAGTGCTAGGATTGATTTTTGCCTCAGCCTAAAGGTGCTTGTTTGAACTTCTCAAGTGGATGGAGGAATCTTCTTCCCCAAGAGACCTCATCCCTTCTCAAAGGACCATGATTTCCACAGGGTTCTCTGAGGAGTGGGGTAGTTCCCACTCTCTCCTAACCTATGCAAATAACTCCCTAAGGGCTTCTTTCCCTAGGAGCCTTCTAATCCAGCAGCTAGGTGGACGTCCTTTGCTTTTATCAAGCAAACCTAAAGAAGACAGAACAGTCACTGACTCCTTCCCAAGTTCCAGCTACGTTCCTGGGGACAGAGGGGCAGGCAGCATTGCAAGTGCCACAGGGCCCTGCATCCAGCTTCACCCTGCTTGTGCCAATCCTCTCTGCCCCTCTTACGCTGGGTGGAGGGATCCTCCAATCCCAGAGAGGTCTCAGAGAGCCCCTCACAGGAGACCCTGGACCAAAGCATTAGCAAAGCCTCTTGGCAGGATGAGGAGTTGCAAAACAGTGTCCCAGAGAAAGATGTTAAGAAAGTCCAGTGGACAGAACCCCCACTGCAAGGCTTTGTGAGGCTTAAGGACAACAGGGAGGCTGGATGAGAATAACTTACTTTTGCTATCTCCTAAAATGTTGTTGTTCTTGACATGATGAGCAGCCCACCCTGGAGGTCCTTCTGGCTAAAGATGCGCTCATTTCATTATCATTCTCCTCCCAACTCTTCTCAGACAACACCAAACCATCCCTGGAAATAAAGACCTGCCAGACCACCATGCCCATCCTCTTCAGAGCTTCAGACCATTGGGCTGCTTACTGGCCAGATCAAGTCCTCTCTCAGTTCAAGCCAACCGAGCAACTAATGCTTGTGCCAGTGTGTTGCCTCTCAGGGAGCTGGGAGAGCAGATGTATATACCAGGGAGCAGATATCTGAAACACTGTCGTGCAAGCAGGGGCAGAGGGCAGGGCTCACCCAGGACCCTGCTGCCAGCCACAGTCTGGGCCTTCACCCTGAACTGCACTCATTGTTGCTGGGTCCACCTTGACTGCAGGGGACAGCCCCTCGCTGAGCCCTGCAGCAGGGATGCAGGACCTGGGACAGGCACAACGCAAGCTGTGACATATAAATGTTGCTTCTACATGTTTAGCTAGCATGACTCCCTTCTCACACAGTGCTCCCTGCCATAACATCGCCTCTGATCTGCCAGACCCTGCCCCAGGCTCAGAGATATCGCCATATCTTCTTCCACTTCAAGTCTCACACCCTGAGCTCAGTCCTCGGGAAGATTTTGCACTCCTGCCTTCATTCTCCAGTTTTCCACCCTGCACAGCCTCTTTCACAGAGGTCAGTTCTTCCCTGGGGCAGGCTGGCAGCACACTAGGCTCCTTTTCCGAAGGTCTGAGGCACAGCAAGAAGCAGCACCTCGCTCTCCCTTCCCAGGCGTTGCTGTTTGCTGGGGAGCAGGAGGGTGCCATGGGGACAGCCACTACATCCAGGACTGTGCCAGGCAGCAGGCCCAGCACTGCTCAGCATCTCAGCCTCCAGCCCCCAGCTCAGTGGCCAAGCCCCTTCTCCATGGTGGATGTTTTCAGAGGCAGCATTTAATCACTTGCTTTGCAGGGTATACCAGCCATGTTGCAACAGCTCTCGCAGGCGGCACTGCAATAGGAGGCAGCTGCCAAAGCCCCGGAGCCACTAGTGAAGGATGTCTAGGAGCAGAGCCCTGCAAGGGGAAATTGCCTGAAAACCACCATAGCTCGTCTGCACCTGCCTGCTTCCTGGCAGGGACCCACGGGTTCACCAGCCTCAGGGGCTGGGCCTGACAGAGGAAGGCAGGAGCTTCGCTGTGGCTCTAAGTGTGGAGCAGCTCCTCCTTTCCTCCCCAAAATCTCAGCACGCAAAGCAGCCGGTAGCAGACCCCCCTCCTCAGAAAGGCTCCCCGACAGCTCTGGTACAGCCCCCGTGGGTGGCAGAGGCAAGCGGAGCGCCATGGCTGACACGGCACGGCACGGCACGGCACGGCACGGCACGGCACGGCCGCCGGGAGCAGCGAGGCTCCCCCGATGGCGAGAGAACGACACCGGGCACGGCACCTGCGGGCAGGGGCAGCCCAGCACATCCCTGTCCCAGAGCTGCCCTCCGCAGGCACCCGGCGGTACAAAGCCCCCAGCCATCCCTGGCCTGGCCCATGCCCTCGGAAGTCCCGGTGACAAGCCTCGCTGGGTTTCAGAGGAGGCACAGCCCCTTGCGTCCTAAATCGATAGGAGCACTTGGTATTGCTAAGAGGATCAATTCTGGCACTCTCCCACGGTCTCACTTGGGGTTCCTGTTTCACAGGGGTGGGAAGGAAGCAGGAGCACCTGAGATTTCCAGGAAAGGGCTAGAAAAAGGTTTTCCTGGGGGTGGGAAGAGAGATGAAGCTTTTTTTTCATGACGAAGGGGTGTTTGAAGAAGAGATAATACAGGTAAGGGGGCCGGGGAGCGGGGTGTGGAGGGGGACATGAGGCCAAGCCGGGGGGCTGGGGAGCTGCAGTGGTGTATGTNGGGGGGAGCGGGGGGCGCGGCCCGGGGGCTCCATCCCGCGACCCCCGGCGGCAGCTGCAGGACAGATGCGACACAGCTGGAAGCGACACCTCGCACCTCACCCGAGCCGCTCCGCCCGGGCCTTGGGAAACGCCGGCCTCGGCGGGGCAGATGTGTCCGCAGCTGGACCAGCCCCCCCAGATGTGCCCGCAGCTGGAACCAGCGCCCCCACAGTCAGATACGCCGCAGGTGGCGGAGGCAGCCCCAGAACGCCCCGTGCGGAGGGCGGCCGCGGCCTCCTCTAGGCATGGAGAAGCTACCCCAGGAGTGGGGCGGCAGCAACCCAGGGCAAGGGGGTGGACACAGAGGGCCACTTGCAAGGGACTCCTCATCAGCGGGGACATGTCTGGAGGCAGCAGACGCAGGCTCTAAAACCATGCTCTGTCTTTCCCACCCCTGGAAGGTTTTCAGCACCGGGCTAGCAACAGGTCTGGCAGCCCCAGCATAAACCCTGTCCCCGCTGAATCTTGCCGGGGTTGTAAGCACCATAAGGGGAATTAAAAAGGCAGCGTGCACACGCTTTCCATAGGCACAAGGAGTGGAAAAAAATGCATCTCGAGGTCTCTCCCCAGAATGGGCAGACCTGCTCTTGCATTCTGCTGTGTCCCAGGGAGCATCTTACCTTGAGTGAGTGCTCATTGCTGCTACCTTTCTTCACCAGCCTGAGCAAGGTTTCTCTCTGCTTCCTCTCCTCGCCATGATTTGCAGGCTCTCTCAGAAAACTGTGCAGGTTGTGCTGTGCACAGCAGTGGACAGCATCAGTATTTTTAAGTCCCAAGGCTACTACTGTACCTAAACAGAACTCTTTTTGTTTTCTGCATGCCCACTCTCCCCCCATTTACTGTCTGTGACAGTCCTGGACGGCATGGGTGGCACTGCTTTAGCAGTTCAAACTTTAAAGATACAGCCAGTCCCATCAGTGTTTCTCAAACCACAGAGCTGACTGCCATTGAGACAATGGTATTAGTTCTTGGCCAAGGCCCAGGATGTCAGCTGCTCCTTCAAAGAAGAGCAAGCAGAGCCCTCTGAGGCATAAAGTCTTGCTCTCTCCCTCAGGAGCCTTGGTCTCCTGCCAAACTGGAGAGATTTCTGGGGCCAGTGTGGAGACAAATACATGCCCACAGGGTCACCATGTGCAGGTGCCCCTGGGGGAGTGTCCTGAGAGGGATCTAGGTGTCCCCTTCACTGTCTGGATGGACAGACTGAACTGCATTACATGCAGGACCCAAGAGACTCACCAGCATTCATTCAGGGAGCTTTGACATAGCTCCATCTCAAAGCATAAACCCCACCTACCAAAATCATTCCTCTGCAGCATGGTTATCATTTGGCCTCTGACCTGAGGCAGAAGGTAAGGGTGGCTGCCTCATGCCACAGTCAGTCACCACCAGTATATCTCACCTTCTGCTTGGACACCAAACACTCACCAGGTCACCAGTCATGTCACCAGACCTTTAATCCCAGCCCTGCCTCAGGTTGGTCTGGCAGGAGACCCACTTGGGCCTTTCTGGATGCACATCTGTACCTCAGATGCACAGTAGAGCCCAGGGCCACTAGGCGAGTGCACACACTTCTCCCGCAAAATAAGGGACTACACTTCCATCCTAGCCAGCATCTCTGACCACAAGGCATCTGCTGACTTTTTTTGTCTCTTTCAAATTGTCCAACTGACCATCAGGTTCACTTCAGACCAACTGTTGTGAGCCTTAATTGAAATCTGAGAAAAGGTTACGTGCTGAGAGGTTTTCCTGCTCCTCTATCCCAGCTGAACCATCTATCTCCCACGAGATGCAGCTGTGATACCAGACCAGCAGTTCACTCTTGATCAACCATCCTTCTTACTGCTATTTCCCCCTTTTCCCTAATGAGCACATCTCTGGCTCTCATCTCTTCATATCCAGGTGTGTTTTCTACTTTCAGACTTTTCAGCAAGCCCCCCTGAAGCCACTCCAGCTCCTGCCTTGTGCAGACACAGAGGAAGGGAATTTTCTCAAGCACCAGCACATGGAGCAGGCAGCCAGTCTCTGCTAGAAATCCAAGGTTATCCATGTTCAGTTCTGAGCAACATCATCATCATTCCTTTGACAGGGAAAACAGATATTCTGGCCAGCATGGAGGAGACTCAAACCCAACCTCTCCAGATTTGATATTATTACACTCTGGGTAGAGAAAGCTGGACTGAGTTTGCCATCATCCTGCCTCCTCATCTTCTAACGCAGAGGCTGTTGTTTTCAAAAGGTTTTTGTCATGTGGGAGCCACTCCAAGCACTGAAGTAGTATTTTTTCAAGACCACAAGGTCACTGGAGACAAGAGAACAATTCAACAATACCATGAGCCTTGACTGCACACCCCCTCGTAGTTAACCAATGCACTATACACATTACCCATCTTGTAGACCAGACATGCTCCAGTACCCCCTGTGGAGAGGTATTAGTTATTTAGCTTAAGTAAGAGAGAATGTGAGGGACAGGTGCCTGAGTCATAAAGGTATAACTGCACAGGGATTTCTTTGTTCCCGGTCCCCCTCCACAGGCACCCAGCTCAAGCTGACCTGCTGCTGTACCATTCAATTTATTTATTTTTATAAATCTGACACCTGAGATTCTGCTACAGGGAACCCAGGTTTGAGCCCAAAGAAAGGAATTGGCCACAGTGTGGTGTATACGTGTGTGTGAGCAAGGGAGCCAAAAGGGCACCCATCAGCTCACTGGAGCTGCCTGCTGGAAAAGGCACCTGGTCCCAGCAGTTAAAAGTCTCAGGTGGTCTGTATGTGAATTCTTGAATGGTGCAAGAATGCTCAGGCAGCAGCTTCTCCATTAACACTCTGTGAAACACCCAAATCAGCATTTTCCAAAACTGCCCTTTTTGTTTCTAACTAGCTGAGCAAATTAGACACCAAATTTCAAATGCTTATTTACACAAAATTAAAAGAGTGCTTTGGTTTTGTTGGCTTGTTTGCAATAATAACTTAGCTGGTATTTGGACTGGTGGTGTATGCACATTCTCAACTGAGGTATAGACTTCAGCACTGCTGTCCTGCATCAGCCCCTGCTGAACATGGACAAGGAACTGCACAGCTACATGCATTTCCTGAATCTTGCTGGGTGCTAGGGAAGTAACACACCTCATGTAATCCTCCCAAGATAAAAGAAGGTTCCAGTAACTAACTGGCTTTCTACAGGAGCATGGAGAATGCCATTAACACACAAGAACTCGACTCCATCTGCATCCTAACTAGTTGCTAGGCTACTAAGTCTGGTGTATTTAATATCAGTTCATGACTTAGCTGGAGAACTGCAAGAGCCAAGGCTCAATCACTGACAGGAGACCCATTTTGAACAACTGTTCACAGCTCTGTAGGACTAGCTCCGAGCCCCAGCCCAGCAGTCACCCTCAGGTGAAAAGAGCCTTCATGCCACCTTGGGGAACATCCCAAGAACCGCTACTGTCAGAGCATCAAAAGCCAACTGCTCTCCCTACCCAAGGAATGAGCTCACACTACGCTCTCATTGGGGGTGCCTGTGTCAGGTCAGATATTGCCACCTAGCCCCAAGACACAGAAAACAGAGTCCCCAGTCTGGCATCCATTTCATGCTGCTCCCTTTATGTCAGCGTCCAGCAGTCCTCTGCTGCTTCCTGAAACAAAGATGGTATCTTCATTAATGGTTACTGATTGCTTTTTCTTTCCCCATGAATTGGTCCAGATCTCTTTAACTCAGTCAAACTGTTAGCACCCACAACTAAGAACTTTCCACAAAAACTAAGGAAGGTGCAGCATTGTTCATTCTGCCATGTCACACTTTAACTGAACATGCCCAATTCCAAACATTACTGAAAACAGTGAATGATCATCCCCTACACATCAGTTTTACCCACCTTTATAATCTCAGCTGCGAGATGCCAGAGTGAACGAATCACACACTACTTAACAGGTTTCTTGCTGGAAGTTTACCCCTTATCTTTGGTAGGCCTAGTGCGTCTGTGTCCTTCCCAATGCTACTACCTGAGCTGCAGCTCTTCCAAATGCCACCATCCAAATCCCAAGTGCTGACGGAAACCTTGCAAATGCGATTTCCTCCTCCCTCACAAAGCCTTCCAAGAGATCACTTAGGAGATGTGGCCTCTCCTCCCTTTGAGTCCTTATCCCAAAGATCCAGCCCCAAAAATGCCACTTGCCAAGCAAAATAATTTGGATGACAGGAAAGAGAGGGTTAAAGACATTTATAAAAAGTTGTATTTACAGACCATTGCTTCAGCATGAAACTTTCCAAATCACAGAAATCACAATTTCTGTAACCTATGTGTACAAAGTGCGTGTCTTTCCCCTTTCTTCTCTCTGCAGCAGAAGATGGGGGTGGGGGAGTATCTTTTTCTTTACACCTTTCTACCCCCAAGACAGTGGGAGTAATATCTGGGTCAGACTGAAGGGAACATATCCTATTGATGTCTGGGTTATCCACCAGGCAGGCTATGAATAGTAGTCTAGAAGAAAGTTTAGGAAAAGTGACTGTGTTTACTTTTTCAGTCTGCCCCATGAATTCCCTTGGGAAAAATATAGGGTCAATGTCGCAGGGGGTGGGAAGGAAAGGTTATTCAGCTATTCAATAAATTTATTCACAGACTCGATTGAACCACTTCATGTTTCTCAGATGCATTTGAGTTCAGTTTCTATTCACAGCCCTACTGCTCTGAGTTCAAACATGGGCTCCAAAACTGAATCTGATTATCCCACTCAGAATGGGAGGCAACTCCTGTACTCCCCAAGCTTTTAGTTACAGAAGCTCACATATAGCCCCACACTATCTGTGCCAGGCGGGGATGAAAGGTTTTGGACAGCAAATGAAAACTTGTGCAAACAGTAGCCCATTGCATGGGACCAGCTACTCAGTTCAATCCCTCTTGAAAACAGCCACAAGAGAGAATCTTCTGCAGTACTACTACCCTCCCTTGCACTTTCAGTGGCAGGCAGAGGCATTCTGCCAGTACCGTGCTGGAGTGACATGTAACAGGACTGGGCAAGGAGTGTATGGTTAAGAGTCAGGAAAGCTATGTAATCATCCTGCAAGGCTACAAAGCACCAGCATGAATGCAAATGGCAAGGAGGAGCAGTGTGCAGGGCACGAGGTACAGGAGTATACTGTGTAGAAACTTGAAACACAGATGCCAATACAGAAAAGAGCAAACAGAATAGGCACACAAAATGGACACTGGACTCTGAGCTCGAGGAAGACTCACTTCAAGGAGTTGATGTGTAATACATCCTCTATCAATATGAGGCACTCCACAGTCTATACACCAGACATAGGTCACTTCATTTGAAAGAGCTCTCATTCAGGGAAGGAAATGCTGTAGAGTGCTGGGCTCAGGTGTAGCTCCCTTTTTCTTTGGACCAGACCTATTCTGAGAGATTGCTTTGTTCATATCAAGGCATGATCTTATTCTCTGCAGAACTCCTTTTCTCTCAGAATCCCTCTTCCCTAGATGTCAAATAGCTCTGAAGCTGCCCATTTCAGGCAACACCACTATGGCTCACCTTGAAGCAGGAAAGTTTTGTTTGGTTTTTGTTGTTGTTGCTGTTTTTTTTGGTGGGGAAAGTTCAAGTGCTTTTCAAGTGTACAGTTTGTATCTGTTCTTGTGCTACAGTCGACCTTCATCTTATTTCCATCCTACAGGAGTACTAGATTTACTCAGAAAGCATTCCTTCCCTTGTCAGCCTAGCTTAATGAAAGAAAGACCAGGTTTTCCTTGTTCTCACGTAGGATGGGTACTCTATTTTTGATACTGTAGCAGTTTCCTTCTTAACGCCTACTTTAATTTGAATTAATCAGCACACATCACTGCCTAGTACTATTGATGAGAATGGATGTTCACTATTTGTGAGACACACAGATGCTGATTCCTACATCAATGCATCAAGTCACATGCACTGAGCCACTGTTAGAAAATAAAGATACACCTGCGAGTGAACAGGTTGACAGAAGTCTCTTGTCCCCTTAAATATGGGCAGATTTTGGGGATGGCTGAGAAGAGACATACTTAGCTCTTTGGAGACCAGAAAACCAAATATTCCCAAGCACAAGTAATGCAGTGCCCTCCTGTGGCAGCTATTGGAATTACACAGTTATGTGAGACCCCAGATTTTCTGTTGCGGATCACAAGTTCCAGTTCCTCTGTGGCAGCAGTCCCTAATCTTCTAGTCACCTCTTCAGCACTCTCCCTCTTCACTTGCAGGGTGCTTGTTGCTAGCTGTAAGAGAAAGCAGAAGAGAGAATTTGCTTTGATCTCCCCTCTCATACTGAAAAATTGCCAGAACATGGGACCAGCTCTTTCCCTCCTGGAATCTGGAGCACTGGAGGTAGATGACTGGACCCAATTGTTCTCCTCCTCTGGCCCATACCCTCACCACATGGGCCCCTGGCTGCAAACTCGCTCTGTGGAAGGAGAAGCAGCCTCACAAGAGCAAACCCACAACTGTGCTCCATGCCTCCTCCAGCAGCAGGGCATTGCTCTCCACTGGACAACTGAGCTAACTGAGCTCGTCATGCAAAACAACCAGCAGACAGATCCCTGCCAAATTACAGGGTTATGGAATTACAGTTAGGAGCCACACCGCTCCACAAGGAAGTCCATTTTGTGCATTAAAATGTAGGGAGTAAATAAGATTGAGCCTTGTTAGCTTCCAGAACCAGGCAGTTTAAGCCAGAGCACACTAGGAACTACTCACAATCATAAACTCTTGCCAGGGATCTCTGAAGCAGGGAGACCTGTCACTTTGGCTCGTTTGTACAGTTCTTCAGCACATGGCTCTTCTGCTCCCTCATGTTTGCGTTTTGGAGAAGCCTGGTCTGCTTGTGACAGCCTCACCGCTGTAGAGGAAGAACAGTCATTGCAACAGTTCGCCTGCCTTTAGATGGCCTCACATATACACCCTGGCCTAACCTGCCACAAGGCTGGGAGAAAGACTGTGCAGTGCACAAACACAGAGATATGTTCCCACAGCATCCCTGGAAACTTTTAAACAAAGCTTTGTTAAAAGCAGAACTAAGAACACACAAAAGTACACTTCTTTGACAGAGGATAGCTTAATTATACCTGGCTACCCCTCCACTGATCTGCACTTTTCTCAAGTGGTTGCATATGATCCCATACAGGCAGTAAAAGAGTAACTTTAACGAACTTTTATTCTTTGGCAATTTTAGAAATGAAGGCTAACTGGGAACTTCTGAAGAAAGCTGAAAGGAATGTGAATGTGATCTATATTTTCTAGCGACATACCTTCTTTCTATCACAACATTCTATCAGAAAAGGATCTTCTCCTGCCTATAACCTTTAAGTTGACATGAAACTCAAAAGCACACAGATAGCTCCAACTCACCTGTACTGGTGCTGCAGCCCTGCCCTGAAGCTGAGTCTGTGACCGGGCCACTGAGATCTTCCACACATGAAGGGACCGATGCCAGTAAACCTAGAAAATGGCACGAGGATCTTAGTTAAGAAATAAAACACACTTGGGGTGCGAGAAGCCTTTCACATAGGAACACCTTAGTGATCACCAACCAGCACATCCATACCCCGAAGCAGAAGTCCAGAGCTGTGCTCACCCAGTGCTGACCAGAGACACACCCTGTGAGCCAGCAGCATATTTATTTAGAATGCACTGCCTAGGTTTTCTTCTGAAGTGAAGAATGGACCATTGGTAGTATATGGATGGTGACTTTCCCTCAAAACCAATCAAACTCTACTCTTAGTTGTCCAAGAGCTCAATGGAGCTCCTCCTGGAAACCAATTGTGCAAATTTGGCAGGGCCTGCTTCCTCTTGCAAGGACTGGCCAGAGAGATAAGTGCTATCTATTTTAAATCATAACATTTCCTCCCAGCATTTTATCTCATATTAAAGACACAAACTTTTGCAATTTCTGGTACTTACAGAGGCCTCTATAGCGTGACAGCTGCTGGTAGATCTGCTTCATGCGTTCAATGTTCAGTCGGCTGGTCTCTGCATGGTTCACCATGGGTTTGGGGTAGTCCACCCCAATGATGCACTTGGCTGCCTTCTGCACAGACTCTGGGGCATTCCATGGTTCATAGATATATCGTGAGGGGAAACCCTTTAGTTTGGGCAGATACCTCCTGCAATACAAGTAAAAAGCAATGTAGCACACACAGTGCACAGAAAGCATTATTCAACTGTTAGCCACTGATCAACTTGGCCTCACAGATCCAGCAACAAGCAAGCTCCAGTTTATCACTTACTTAACATAGTCACCACTGGGGTCTGTGCGACGTCCGAAGCCCACAGGACAGTAACAGTGGAAGAACTGCTGGAAGAACGCACTGCATGAAAGCCACATCCAGCTGCCTGCATTTACGCTGAAATCTGCATCCAGCAGCAGTTCATCAAATACCTGCAGCAATTGAAGGAAAAGGCACTGAGACCTTCCTCAGACAGGACTTTGTGGCAGTAGGACCGAAGATGCTACCTCAAATGGCAGGCACTGAGATATGAGAACAGAGCAGCAGCAAAGAGGCGATCTGCTGGCTGAAGCCAGTTGGCTGGTCCATACATCTCACTTCCCAACACTTTCACATAGGGAGGTATGGTCTGCTTACACTGATAAAGTGCTGGCTTATCTCTCATGCAGCTACAGACTAAATAACTACCTAGTGTTGCAGAAAGCTTTGGATATTGATCCTAGCCTGGCAGGCATAACAAGTGCAAAGCACCAACTGTGGGAAGGAGAGGATGCTGCACAAAAGACTGTGCACCAAAGCAAGAAGGAAGAACCCCTCTGCAGGTCCCAGAGCACACGACCACCGAGAGGCAGCAGAAAGGTTTCAACAGTACCTCACTCACATCCATGCACAGATGCTGCGCTTTAAGCAGCACTTTCAAGTATGCTCTGCTTTGTCAGCTTCATGACTAGATGCCCCTGCCTCCACTTTTTGTGAAGGGCAGTATGTATACTGGATAGATTCAAGCTGTCTGTCCCTTCAGATGGCCCAAGAGGAGGGTCTTTTACCTCTTTCCTTGTGATTCTAGACTCAGATTTCAGTCATGGAGCGTTCCCTGACCGGCACGGTGATGGATTACACAACGAGGAAAAAGGTCTGGTTAAGAAGTGACATTAAACTTGCAAAGAAAACAGATGGACTGAGAGAATTTTTACCAAAAATCCCCCCCAAACACAAAAAAGCCCCCCAAACCCTGGTCCATATTTACCAGTGGGTCCCACATACACTTAGGTATGGCTATTCGAGGCTTGGGATACTGTCAGAGCCTCCACAGTAGAAGGCAGAAAGAAGTCAGGCTGATGGCTGGCCAAGAGCCTGCTAGAAAATCCTCTCTTCCATGCACCTTTTACATATGAAGCAAAAGCCGTACCTGCATGCCCATCCTCGCAGCAAGTGCCAGGAAGACTTTGTTTTCCTTATGATCTCCTGCAAATATCTGAAAGTGCCAGGACTCACCCTGACTCCTGACTCCCAGCTGATCCAGAGATCACCCCTGGTCAGGAAGCAGGCCACCGCGTGCCTAGCCAGATGGTGGATCCACCCTTCTTGTCTCAGTTGGGTCATGATTGCATCAATCCAAGGGAAGCCTGTCTTGCCCTCTGCCCACTTTGCCAAGGCTTCAGGGTTCCTGTCCCAGGGTATTTGTATGCAGATGGGATTCCCCTCCATGCGATCAAACTTCGGGTTGTTGGTGGCTGCTGTATAGAAAAATTCCCGCCACAGAAGCTGTCCATATAGAGAGAGGGGGGGTGTGCTGTTCCGCTTTACCTGTGGGGGAGGGAATAAGGATATTCACAAGCACAGGAGGATTGGCTTCATGAAGCCGAGCTGTAAGCCACCCAAGCATTTATACACATTTCCCAAGTCAGTTGCTGACCACTACAATAAAGGAGATCAACTCCAGATTGCCCCTTACCAGAAAACCCCAGGGGTTAAGTCAGAGCATTGCTTTTGGTTCACTCAGTACACTGACAAGTTACCGTTAGTTTGGCATCATTGCAGTCAAAGGCTCTACACGGCTCATAACACAGAAGCCCAGACTGAAGAACAGGGTACTAGCAGATTTTAAGTAAGGTTTGCTTGAATATTTACATAGAATCACTTTTCCTCACCCAAGAGCCTCTTCTTTAGTAGCAACAAGCTCAGCCCAACAGTAAAACACGAGGAAGGCAACTGGAACTTCTGTACCTGTTCTGGCACTTCCTGGGAACCAGCATCATTCTATACATATGCTCAAACGGCCTGTTCTCCAGGTAGACCTTTTGTCTTACCTTCTTATACAGTTCCCAGAGACGATAGTAAAACAGGCGGCAGGACAAGCAGCCAAAACGTAAGTAGGGACTGAGTCCTGTAGGGCTGGCCAGCAATGAATTGGCGTTCATCCTTGGTCTTTCGTAATTTGCAACCCATGCCTAGACAGATGCAGAAGAAATAAGCCAGAACCTCCATATATTTGTGGAACATTGCTAAGGGCAGGCCTCTGTGCAGGTGGTGAGGTCACTCAGGTCTGACAGCACAGCCTCTTCTATTCACTTCCAAGCATTGCTGGAAGAGAGCTCTAGTGGGTAATCCCTACCCCCACACCTCATTCAAGAAATGCAAACCCTTTGCTCCAGGATTTAAACTAGTTAGTTATTTTGGCCCAGAAAAGGATTAAATTTGCTTTGCATGCAGGAGTTAATAATTCCAACAGTTCTGAGGGATACAAGCTAATACAACTGTTTATGTCCAGGTATGTCTATCTCATTTCACAGACTAAACAAGAAAAGCAGGAAAATTCAGACCTTTTTGTGGAGCATTATGTTGAAAATTTAGTCCCTCTTCAGCACAAGTATTTACGCTTTGATATTCAAAACTACCACCAAGCCACCCAGCATTAAAGTACAAACTGGTTAAAATTGAGTCATGCCTCTGCAGCTGGGTCACCTTTCATTACTTTGAAATTGTTTATCTTGTGCACTATAATCAAGAACACATTGAAACAAATTTCATTATTTCATCAAGGTGCTCAAGGAATGTCAGTCAGTGAGACAACCTATTAACAGGCTGTTGGACAAGGGGAAGGCATTCTTTTATAAGCATGTACTTGCACTAATACCTCAGCTAAAAAGAGATGATGTGCAGTGTGCAGCAGAGACTGAACAACTTATGGGAGAGTTTCCAAGTTTGCACTCCTCTAGAGAAAACTGAGAGGTAGAAACAAGGAAAAGAATCCTCTCTGCTCCAAACAGCAGCATTAATGATATACAGCTATAATTCCCTGAGTCTGAGGAAGCTTAGGAGCTCCCTGCTCCACACACAACCCAGGATTACAGAAGTACTCCAAAATACCAAAACCTCCTTTTTAGAGGCAAATGCTATGACCACTGCTAGGAAGGGCAAGGAACAGAGTAATGGGCAACACTACATATTTCATTTGGAGGCACAGTCTGCAGGAATTGCCACTTAAGTAACAGGGGTTACCTTTCTTTCCAAGTGTTTATCCAGCCGTGCCAGGGCTTCTGTCTCTCCTCCTTGCCAAACTGCAGGGGCAAGGCCATCTGTAGGAAAGCCTGAGAGAAAGAACTTTGTAAGATTTGAAGCAATGCCTAGACAAAGGATAAAGGTATCAGATTAAGTATTAATAACAGCAAGACACTAAATATTGTGTTTGTCTAATGTGGCTTACTTGCTGCTCTAATCCTTGTACAACAAGCAAATTACATGGAATATGGGGAGAGCCTGCTCATGACACTGCACTGTAAGGGCCTCTCCCTTCAGTGCTTCAGACAGCCTTACGATGACTTTCCCCAGTGCTTGCTGCCAGCACTCTCTCTGGTGTGTCAGCACTACCTACAGGGCTCTGCTCCAAAGTGCAGCTGGCAATGGAACATCTGCTCCACACCTCTGCCTTGCAAAATACCTTGCCATTGACATCAGCAGCTCACTAGATAGCCTGGCTGCTCCTGGTGAGGCTCCTGTTCTGCTGAAAGCTGGGGCTGAGGAAGGCACTGGAACAGTACTAAAGAAGCACTGCAACGGGGGAAGCAATAATGTGCACTGCTCTGGGCTGACAGAGGAGACTTCCCTGGCAAGCAAAGCAGTGTAAGGTTACGGGCAATCTCACATTAGGCCAGCCAATAAAGTACCTTAAGGTACAAGGTAATACTTCCTATATAGCTGGTATGAAACCTCCAGTCACAGACATGCAGACAATATTCTGCATTAAAATCCTTTCTTTCCTTGCATTTAGATTCACTTCCTTGAGGTAGGTGTTGCATTCTGTGTGCCTCAACCATTCATTTTCCTTCTCCAAGGAAAAGACAGGACCATAAGGCATAGGAGGAGGAATGAAAGAAGCTTCTATAATATCTTTTGTCTTGCTAAGCTCCCAAATTAGTGCTGCTTGGCAATAACTGAATGAAATTATCTAAGCCTGGTACACAGTTAGTTTACCTCTTCAGGTCTGTTACACAACATGTCTGAGGCCGCAGTAGGGTGAAAGCAGCTGGTGAGGACATAAGATACTGATACAGTGGTTACATGCTCAGTACAGCAGAGAACATAAGGACAGATGCAGAGCATGTCAGAGCAACGCTAAGGGGGATGCTGGGTATCAACAGCAGTGCGAGAGACACCAGTGTGTTATTACAAGGTCCAGCACTCACTGAAAACATTAGCCTGCTTCTACAGCTAGAGGCAGCCCATGTCAGGTGAGAACACATGCCAGACATCAGAAACAGTTTCAGTAGATCCTATTTCAGCTGGCAGTTAATCCTTGCCTTCATTCTTGTCACATACCCAGCTCTTCCAGGGATGGGACCCCATAAACATCATCATGATTCTCCTGGATGTCCACTTTACACGTCTCCATCTGCTGACTTATTACAGTGCTTACTGGCTTCTTTGGGAGCTCCATACGGCTAATGATGGCCTGGAAGCGCTTGTAGGTGAGGGGTGGCTTGTGGCCGTTCAGCTCAATTATTCTGGAGATAAAATAAGCACAGTGAAACAACACAGCCTTACTAATGCAGAAGACACAAGGAAATGACATCCAAACTGCATCCTGCTATTTCTGCTCAAGACAGCCTTTCACTTCAGATACAAAAATCCTTATAGGCCTACCTTACACTTGATGCATCCATCAAAGGCATATTAAAACCAACCAAAAAAAAAATCCCAAAACACATCAAAAAACAAAACACCACATACTTAATCATCTCCATAGGAAAAAAAAAATGAACACTGCTCCAGCTGAATCAGACTTACTATCACACCTCCCTTCCAGAGCTCCTCATGAGACCCGTCTGAAATCTCATTCTGATTACTGCTTTTGTCTCCCCAAGATGGCAAATCCTAGATCTGCATCTGTTCCCCCCACACCTTATGATATCCTAACCTGATTCTGACCTTACTTCCTTCCTGTACGACACAGAGGACCTAGCCTGTTGGTGACCCCTTCTCCACCTGTCTCAGATGAGACAAATCCCAGTTTGCGTCATTCCTCTCTCCCTGTGATTAGGGAAGTCACCATCCTCCCCCATGACATAAGGTCAAGAGCGGTCCTGTCTTATGCTATGCACCTGTGTCAGATGATGCTACAAAAAGACAGTCACGATTCCTCTACTTCACTAAGCATCCACAGCCTGCTGGGCCACACACTCTTTTTTCTCCTGCAACAGTAAGCTTTGAGAAGCCCCCCCGGCCAAGGTAATCTTCCCCAGGCTGAAAGATGCTATTTTTAACCCCTCTCCTGCAGATAGAGGAAGGAGTTAACAACAAAGCAGACAGCACAGGGATCGCCAGCATTACATAAAGCTGAGGCAGCCAACCCCACAGCTCACACAGGAGCTGCAGCGCAGCAGCCTTCCCCACCCTTTACAATCAACAGCTTATGCAAGGGGCCAGGCTCAAAGCCGAGTGTTCGGGTGCAGCCATGTGCCGCCCCCGGGCCCGGGCCGCACGTGTAGCGGGGCGGAGCGACACGCCGGCCGCGGGCGCTCCCGCACGTGTGCGCCGCGCTGACCCCGCACCCGCACCCAAGGCCGAGCCAAGGACAGCCTGCCACGGGCAGCACGGGTGCCCAGGTTAAAAATGAAGCCACCTGCAGTCTCCTCCCGAGCTCCTGCTTTGAGGCTGTAGACACTGGGAGATGAAAGGCACTGACGAACAGGAAAGGGAGGGAGGGTCATCCCTCCCCCCATGTGCATAGAGTACAAAGCACTGTACATTTTTAGTGCCGGGTTATAAACACGGCCATGGCGTGGGCACAGCACTCTGCCACGCCCCCAGCCCGGCTGGCATATTTGTATTTGCCTTACAGCCAGCACATCCTGTCCTGCATCACCACACTAGAGCTCATCTCCTCTGCTTTCCCACGTGTACCTTTTAGCTGTCTCTGTGTAACACCCGAGATAGCAAGAAGTGACAGAATTCTCATGAATACTACCAACCACAATCTTCTGTGTGGCTCGCTTTGAGCCCTGGAGCCCTCAAGCAAGACCAGACAAAGATCTCCAGAAAAATCAGTGTTGCCACTCCAGTTACAGCATTCTAGAGGGGTTCATTTGTTTCCATAGGAATTCAGAGCTCAAAAGAGACAAAATGACAAAGCTGCACTGTGTCTGCCCTGAGGTGCTTGGGATGGGGCAGGGAAGCTACTTCTTTCACACTGACTTTGTTTTCAGTCTTCTTGCATAGACCTGCCTGGATCTGTTTGAGATCCAGACCACTATACCACATCCCAGATCCACAGGTGCCAGTGTCTGGATCTGACATCCTCAAGACTGTTAATATGAATGAAGTTACCTACTACAGCTCCTGAATTCCTAAACAGACAGTTTTTGGATCCAGGACACAAATCTTTTAAGATAGGACTAGGACAAGTTACACATTTCACAGCACCTGACACTGGCATAATGCATAAAATCTGGACCTTTCACAATACTGCCATGAAAAGCAGTATTGTATATTTGGTATTGCACTATATTGGATTATTATACCACACATACTGGATATTGTAGTAGTGTTCAGCCTTCTGTACAAAGATTTGTATAGGAAGCTCCTCAAATGCAAGTCCTTTCTGTCCTCATACTGTCCTTCTAATCCGGATCACCAATGAGGAAAAAAAAAAAAGTCTCTCCCCAGGATTTAATACTCCTATTTCATCTGTCTCCCCCAGCGCAACCCACAGACTGCATGTGGCATTTGTTCTTCTAGTTTTCTTGAAGTGGAACAGAGAAGAGCAGAATCATTGTATTCATCACAGAGAACCTAACGTTAGTTAGTGAGCACACAAAATGGCTGTGCTACCAAAGTAGCACTATACTGCCCAGCACCACCTGACAATAGTACCTTGATACCAGAAGTTTGAGGGTATTTTTGACTGTCAGTCACACAATCACACTTTACCTCAAGAAAGCAGGCAACTAAAACCTGACCAAACATAGTTCCAGCACTGCTACAATAAGGTATCCTACAGTTAGTCACCTGTCACAGCAGAGTGTCTGCATACTAGAATACACACCCTCACAGGTGTGAGCTTCTGACTCACATTCCACAGCAGTGCCCCAGCAGGATGGCTAATGGAATAGGGAAAGCTGCTTGCCTCACAAACCTGATGCCTCAGCTCAGTTACAAATAACAGGGCCATGTTCTGGCGAGGGACCAAATGTACTCCCCCCACTTCCTCGCTTGAGGAAGAGCTGGCTGCCAGCACTCAGCAAGCAGGCTGCTCAACGCACCCCAGTACCAATTCACGCGGACTATTTAGTTAGCCTTGCCAGCTTATGCAATTGCTCTGATCTAAATCCCTGCTCCAGAGAGCTCATGTAGGGCTACGTGTACATAAGACAAGGGGTATTTCTACAGATTCAAAGAAGAGATGAAGAGATAATCAACAGATATGTTCATCCAACAGATGCTGAACAACAAACAATTCAAATTCTGCAGACACATACTGAGCAGACAAAAGATGACAGGATGGGTATCTGCACTGGGGGAAAACACCTGACACCAGAGCACCGTGAAGATAAAAGAGAGTAACAAGATCTGGCAGGCAGAAGTTTGATGTAACCTTCTTAGATGAAAATAACCCACCTTTTTAGCCCTGTGTACTGAACTGCAGAACCACCAAGGTATGCATGCTTCTCCAGCGCTTCCTCAGGATGTGCTTCTATTAGAACATGTTTAACTAACATTTCAGCCTTAGGCTACAGTATTTGAGGAAAAGCTGCTCCTGGATACATGCTACAAACTTACAAGTTCAGTGTTCTTTTCTCACCTAAACCACTGTCCCTGAATAACCCAGGTCTGCCCAGGATTATGGAAACCATCTGTGAGCATACTACAAAGGATTTAGATCCTAAGGAGGAGAAAACAGGCAGATCCAGAGAGGAGACAAAGCCTGTCAGGTGAAAGCTGTCAGACAGAGTAATAGCCAAGTAAAGGCTTTGATCAGGCTAGGCTGATACTCAAGAGATTATCTTTTCTGTCTGACTTCTACAACCTGAACATTGCTAATCTTGGCTGGGAATTCCCAGATTTTTTTAGGAGTATTTTCCAGCACTGTTGTTGATTTTCTATAGCACTCTCCTTGTTTTGGGGGAGAGCAGGGGAAAGATGCTCTGAAAATCACACAGTGATTACGAAGTGCCAACAAGGGCCACATTGCAATCTTCCTACTGGGTAAATTCAAAAGTTAACTGAACACAATCTTGGTAAATGTCTAAAAGGAACTGGTGGAGGTGGTCCTGGAGTGCCGTAGCCCCACCCACCACCTCCCTGATTGCAGTGCCATGTTGGGGGAGGGCAAGAGGAATCATTCATGGAGATGTGAAAGTTTAGTCTAAATTGCTTAAAACCAGGCTGACAATGCTGTCAGAAACCTAATTAAATAAAGCTGAGAAGTAGGATGTACCACCAGGTACTATTACCACCAGCTAAGTATACAGGAAAAGCATTAGGGTGAGCAGAGGGAGAACAAATACTGTGAGTTAGACAACTGGGTAACACAGCTGGAGGGCGATACACTGAGGCTTCCAGGAGAAATACAGTATCAGAACTGTATTACACCTGCTGAAACATCTCAGAGATGCCAAGAACCAAGAACTGTCAGAGTAACTGGAGACTTGCACTGCATCCACACAGACTGGGTAGCTGTCAGCCAAGACCCAATTTTCTAGTTGCCATAAAGGCCACTAGAACAATTAATCCAAAACCAACAAGGAGAGGCAATTCATGATTCGGTCTTAGGCAGTGCTAAGGTATAGTTGAAAATATTAGCTGTTGCTTGTCTGCACTAACTGTGGCTTTGGCTTGAATCAATTTAAGACCTTTCCAGGAGCAACAATACATTTATGACTTTTAGTTCAGTAAGAAAAATGCATGAAAAATAAGGAAGTGTGCTAAGCAAAAAGAACAAGCTGAGATGCAGATCAGTGAGAGGCAATGATGTTGGCGGGGGGGGGAAATAAAAAAAATCAACAATTGCACACAAACCGTGAAAAAACTTTTCAGAAAAAAGAGTCAAAGATACCACCAGCAAAGGTTACAGAAGGTAGAATCCTTCAGAAAAATGAAGACAAAGATAGAAACCCACCAAACTGGCAGGTTAAATTAAAACCCACAGCCTCCTTGCACGTCCCTATGTAAATGAAAGTCTCAGAAGCCTTTTAAAAAAGGCTTAAGTAGTAAAAAAAAAAAAGAAAAATTAAAAAAAATCCCCTTGACAGACACTCCAGGATATTGGCAAGGCCAACAGATGATCGAGTCATTAAAAATGCAGAGACTGTAAGAGCACAGCAAACCTCCCTGTGCTTATTTTTGCACGTGTATTCACTATGGAGGTATCTACAGAGGTTATGATGATTTTTTTTTTAAGGAGATGTATCAGGTGTCATCAGATTGGGAGATCAGGAAGAAGTGTCACAAAACAACGCTATCTTTGAACAGCAAAACCTTGTCAGGACCAGCAAATATTCATTCAGGAATTGTAAAGGGCATCGTGAAATACACGAATAGCTGCTGAATGTAACACAAAACTGTCCGAATGAGAGGAAAAAAAAAGGCAAACTTCAGATTTTAAAAGTGTTTCAGGGGAATCAGAAGGAGGAATAAATAGAGTGCACTAGGCAGGTGGGTAGGAAATATTAATGGAAATAGTGGGTATATGCAATATGCTGAAGAGTTAGGTTAATTTAACCTTGATAAAGGGAAGTTGTGCCTGAAAAATCTATTAGTGACATTTGAGCCTGGGGCAAAGGAGATTCAGTTGATATATCCCACATGCATTTTGAGAAGCCATCTGACCAGACCCCTCATTGAAAATTTTAAAGCAACCATGGTAGTTTGGGATAAAGGAAAAAGACCATGCAGTCTGAAAAATGAGATGCAGAATAGGAAAGAAATCCATTTTTCCAACAGGAAGAGAAATACTACACCGGGCTGAGCTAGGGCTTGTGGTGCTCAGAATTTTTTATTAAATATCAGGGAAGGGACCAAAAAGAGCATGACGATAAAGCTTACTAATGCAATAAGATATCTGGGATAGCTAAAGATAAAAGGCAACTTAAAAATTTCCCTATATGCCACATGATCAGCTGACAAAAATACCAGATGAAATGCACTGTTGGTCATGTTGTTTCTCTATATGCACAGTTAAACAATCTTAAGCTTATTTATACAGTAGCAGCCCCTCAAATATTTACAACCATTTTGGAAGGAAGACCCAAGACATCAGTTTAGTGTTTAGCAGCACTCATAAAAAGCAAAAATAATGTCATTGTTAGTAGATGATAGGAAACATCACAGCACTCCAAAAATTCATGACACTCGTACGTTTTGCACACTAGTTACAGTTTTCACTGCTTTCCATCTCTAAAAATATCCAGAAGTATAAGAAAGGTGACAAAACTTATGAGATACAGAACAGATTCCACCTGCAAACTTCTAAGGTGGAGAGTCCTAGTTTATCTGAAAAGACAAAGATGAATCGGAAAAAATGTGAGAGCCATGGACACTGAAGGGGTGAGGGTGTAATAAACATTAGTAATAAATATGGTCTTCTAATGCAAAAATTAGAAAGCAGAATCTGCTCATGAAACAGGTTCAAGAAGAATACCCCTCACTCCAAAACCAAATATTCCCACACAGCATGTGCCAAGTGCAAAGCTCTTCCCATGGGAAGTTATGGATGTTAAAGATTTATAGGAGAAAATCTACATTCAACATCACTAGCAAAAGTCACAATAAAAAAAAAGAGAATAAAAAAGGAAAGTAAATAAAGCAAGCAACCTGTAAGAACAGGACATCACTGGAGTCAAGCATACCTCAGAATCTCAGCTGAAAGGCTGTCTCCACTGCTTAAAATCACATGTATATAGAGAGAGATTTCAGTAAATATATAAAACAACTTCAGAACAAAGCTCCCCCACAGCAAATACACAACAAAGACAAGGCATTCAGGTTTTAGAATAAGGTGAGCTTGTCCCAGTCTACCTTGTTTTACTTCTTCCAGCTGTCCTGGCACATCCATCATTTAAAAGCCCTGCCTTCATAACCTGTTTAAGACAACAACTCAGCTATCTTTATTACAATGAAGCAAAAAAAGCAGTCCATACAGTGAGGACGTGCTCAAGGAGAGCAATCAGTTGGACACAGCTGAGCAAATTAAGTGACAGTCAAGTGCAGAGTTTAATAAGCTTGAGGCAACACCTCTGTGTACATTCACGTCACTGTGAGCACTTTGACGTGTTCTAATCAAAACTCCGAGTGCGCAGAGTAATCCTTCTAGGCTCACACAGGATGACAGTGATCAATGTAATGGAAGAGACTGAAGTCTTCCCAGACACGACAATCTCAGCCTAGCCCAGAAAGCACCTCTGCCCTTGCTCTCCCCGTACCTGTCCAGGTCATAGAGGGTGTGGGAGTTCTCTATCACCACTTCCACGCCAGCCTCCTTGGCCAGTTTGACGATAGCTGCATCTCTCTCCTTTCCAAATGGCTCTGAGTCGTATTCAAAGGTGAGACGAGTGACTCCCCATTCCTGCAAAAAGCACAATACACCCAGCTGTCAAACAGAAGACACTGTCTAACCAGCACAATTACAAACAAAGATTTCAGAATTCCTGGACAGTGTCAAGTCCTGGAAGCTTAGAACATGTTTCTGTGAGGAACAGCAGTCTGGATTTGAGATAACCAAAGAATCAACAATTTTATCAGCTCTAGCAAATACCATATCAGCTATGCAAATTCACAGTGTCAGGTTTAGAACATCAGAGCAGGTTGAGTTCTTCTCTATTATCGCTTAGGTCTCAGCTCAGTCCTCAAGCCTAGAAACACCTTGTTTTCTGGCACATGCTGTCCCAAACTAAGCCTACCCTCCTGTTCCAACATTTACAGGGAAGGGATTTCGGACAAGTCTTTCAATACAAGGTTCACTCAAACACCTGTATTTTTTAGTGGAGACTATCATTAAGTGAGACAAATACATTATAAATTTTTCCCAATATCTCTTTAAAGACATCACATCTTAGGGAACCAATGCCTACCCAAAGAACAAGAAACAGGGTAGTAGGAATGCAGGACATAGGGTGGCAAATGAGTGAACCTTTCTGGTCCACACAGTAGAGGATGATACTACAATTCAGATTTAAATTAGTCCTCCCTTTTGAGAGAGATTTTAGAATCACAGAATGGTTTGGATTGGAAGGGACTTTAAAGATCATCTAGTTTCAATCCCTAGCCAAGTTTACCCTAGCCAAGCCATGTACCTATTCTGATCTTCATACCTTTAATAGATCCTCACAAATTATATGGAATAGACCTTATGAAATAGCATTCAGCCTATTCCAGGCTTTTCTAGAGCACAGATTGTTCTAAAGTCTATGGCCTAGTTTTCCTCAGAAAATGAATCCTATGAGAAAAGGTTTCATGGTTTCCACAGCGACCCTCCCAAGCATCATCATCCAAGCAGAGCAGCAGCCCCCAGATTTGTTTAGCAAACACTTTAGTCAAAGACAGCCAGAAATCTATTGACACTTAAAAAAAAAAATCCTCCCACAACTAAGATGTGAACCACATTCTCTAAGTGAGTCAGTTTAAGTCAGCTCTGTATATACAGGAGACTTTTCCACCTCCAAAACAGAAACTCAGCACAATGAACAATTATGGTTAGTTCACTGAAGACCATTAAAAATAATGCCAAAGATGGGGAAAGGAATTTAGAAGCAGAAAACAACTGCACAAGTCCCCTTCTTTTCCAAACTTGCACATTTAGTCCTAAAAATAATTTTAGGAAGAACAGAGAAATAAACCAGTTATGTACCACTGAATGTACATCTCAAAGAGGTCCTCCATTCATCTGTCAAAGTAAGAACATGACAACACTATAAATCAGAGCAGGGGTCAGACAGATATGTTCCAGGCCCTGCCCTGCTCCTATGTGATTTATCAGTTTAATTTTAAGCTTTTCTTTCTTTTATAAGAAAAACAATATCAGCCAGAAATATTGGAAAATATGGATTTGGTCTTGAAGAAATGCATATTACTGCCTTGGAAGAATGGAATTGTTGCCTAAAATTGAGGAAAAAAAACTTTTGAAGACAATGTTAATATCGATAGAGAGCAGTCCTTTAACGAAAGAAAAGCTTTCTTTCGTTATAATACTGTCTCGAAAGTTTTTTTTCCTCGATTTTAGGCAACAGATTGGTGACCCAGATGGGACAAGGGACCTGTGAAAAGCTGTGGGACATTCAACACGAGGACTGTTGAACATGCAAGGCTAACAGAAATTTTAGGTAAGCATCCAAAACCTTAAATTCATGTATTTCCTACAGTTTTGAGAAGGCCACTGCTCTGTGTGATACAGCAGTACATAGGAAGAAGAACACAATTAACCAGAAAACTCATTAGCTATATGACAGTAAGTTGCTGTAGATATATAAAAGAAAAGGCATGGCTGAAGACTTGTCTCCTTGTATCTAGCCTCTAGCAAAGAAAAACTGTTGGGGAAAAAACACCAGAGGGACTGTGAGCAAACTTCAGTGACCAAACAACACACTTTGATAAAAGAGGTGCAATTACAGATGTTTGTTCAGACAGAATGAGACAAAAAACTTCTTCAAAGGTTAACACATTGCTAACAAGTACACTTTAACAGTATCCATGCACAATAGTGCCTTAGCAGTGACTGTTAGTGACAACATAGCTCAGCTACTGGCAGCAGGAGCAGAAATTATATTAGGTCTAAGTGTCGCATTACCATGTGACATAACTCTCCTTCCACAACAGCAGGGCATGAGCTGCTGCTAATTCACTGTTCAGTGCAGCAGCTCTGCAGAGGCCTGAGTCCCCATGAAAGCCAAAGATTTACCATGTAATAGTACAAACTTGCCTCTTACATTTTTTTCAGCTCTGTTACAGCACATCTGAAATAGTCATCAACTCACTTGCCCAGACAAACAGGTTGCAGCAAAAAGCAGGTCTGGCTGATTCCACAACCATCTCTCCAAACCTCAGACTTTGCCAACTACGTTTTATTCTTTAACAAAAGCAAGCATTTTTCTCCAAAAAAGTTTTAATTATCCTGTGAATACCTTGAACTAAAATAAAGAGGTCAGGAACTATTAGTGGCCAGAACTTATTTGCAGATCAAAAGACAAAAATAACCCAGACTCTGAAAAGGTTAAAAGCAGCACATAGTTTGTGTCACCTGTTAAGATGCAGAAGCCAAAGTATCAATTCCCCTTCTCACCTGCATATTCCAATTTCTCTCCCTAGTACTGCCCTGTTCCAGAAAATACACATCAGAACCATTTACTGCAGGAAGGTACATATTCAGGTTCACCGGTCTGTCTCAGCAGCTGGCCTTATAGTAGGCCTTGGGGACGCTAGTTCTGTCAACCAGATGCAAAGTACAGTCCACACAACAAACCCGACTCATAAGACTATAGGGAACTATGTTTTTTCATTTAGTTTTGGCAGTCTAGCAGACACTGTCAAAAAGCTTCAAAGACATTGGAAATACAATCTTAGAGCAGGAGAGAGAAGAATGATACTGCTTGAAGAACCTTGATATTCAAGGATATGCTCTTGTCGGCCCTGACATCTGCAGCACTGAAATAACACTTTAGAAATCTATCCCACTAATCCATCATTGACCAACAAGGTGACAGCATATTCCACATCCTAAACAGTACATCAGCAGGAAGCTTGGACCCAAGCCATGTTCTGCTGCTGAGCAGACTGAACTGCAGCCTTGAACAGAAGAAGAGGAAGGTCAGCTAACATAAAAACTTATGAATTTTGAAATTTTAACACAAAGTCCTCTTTGCAATTCATAAAGATCAATGTGGTTTTCCAGTTTTCTGCAAAGGTGTATGCAGTCTTCCCAAGTAAAAACTGCAGGAAGCAAATGGCTAGTAGGGAAGAAGCTCTCAACACAGAAGAGTTAGTGTGTTACAGTGCAGCCCTGTGAGAGGTGACTTAAGAGAAACAATGGTCAAGACCGCCATCCCCACGGGAAGCTTGAGCACCCTGATACTAAGTTACACTCTACTACTAAATTTCTTTGCTAGTCTGAGTTCAGGAGTGGATCTGGCTCCCAATGTGGCCCCTATGGATAGCAGTTAGCTGCAGGTAAAGAAAAAAGTTTTAGTGAAGAATTAGTTAAAGAGATCCCAAGGGAATCTCCAATCATTAGTGAGGGAAAAGAAGTTTAGCAGTGGGTTATCAATTTTTCTTCACTGTGCTCCAAAAAATTATTCTCTTACTTTAAAGAGTCTTGGGAAGACATCTGTTGGCTGCCCTCGCACAACAAACAAGCGAGAGTTCAGTTTCCTCAAACTGTTGTCCAGATCTTCCAGGGACTGGAGCAGAAATCTGCAGAGAAGAAACAACAGCAGTTAGAGTCAGTCAGATCGGCTACAGCTAAAAGGCAAATGAGAACTTCCACAGATGTCCAGCAAACCTACATCACCAAAATCCAACTCAAATTCAGACAAGAAACAGAAAACAAGAATTCATATTCATCCCTGGTCTAACAACTGTTATGAGATTGCAGCACCAGCCAGCTCCCATCCATTCATACGCATTTTGCACTTCTCCAGATGCAAGACATTTCCAGGATTTTCTTCTTTCTGAAACTCCCTTCCCATGTTCTCCCTCAGAGTTGGGAGAACACCCTTGCCAGCTGCTCTCTCCATATTACAAGATGAAGAGAAATATAAACCATGTAATTCCCTACTGTACATATTTTTCATAGGTTTTGGGGCAAGGAGGGATTTTGCGTATGAAGTAGAAAAAGGTTGATGCACTACTCCAAGGAATGTATCTAAATACTGCAAGAACTGTGCAAGTTTTACAGTTCTGGCTACAAATACACCATGTCACAGCAGAGAAATGTACTCTCCTAGCTCATCAGTAGCACAAAACTGAGCACCAAGACCTCCTAAGGCAAGAATCATCTGTATTTAGAATAGCTGCAAAAAGAACTGCAATTCATCTTTCACCACGAAGGTACATAGATGAGAGCGTACCAAGGCATTCATCTATTTCCTGTCACCCCAAAACTCTGAAGAGCCATGTAAGTGCTTTCTGCATTTAACTGTGTCTGATCAATCCCTCATTAAGCTATAAAACATTAAATGTATAATCTTTGCTTTCCCAGTCGTGCAGGTCCCTCCACCTACATAATTGTTTTGTTTAACTCTGCAAAAGACATCAGCTTTAAAACTTTAGTCTCTCCTCATCACCTGGTGCTGCTGGCAAACCCGCAACCCTTTTTAAGTGAGCCTGCCAACCTCTACCTTTCCCTCACTCCCACACGCTCACTCTGCAGTGTGATCTTTAAGACACGAGTATCTGCAGCAGCGCCTTTAAGACCACACACAGCTAAGCTACAGCTGCACTGCAAAGTGGGTGTTTCCACTCTCCTCAGCTGCACTGTCCCTAATGTGAACTGCAAGCTTACAGATAGAACTAGTTCCTTCTGTGTGTCCGAAAGGAGAAAACAACGTGGGGCTCCCGAAAAGAAGGGCCCACTATCAAAGAGCGGAACACCTAGAATCAGGTCCAGTTAACCTAAACAAATCACTCCCCTAGCCCACATTCTACCTATTAAATAGGAATACTAACTTTCCCAGGTGTTCTGAAAATTTCACAAGCATTAGTCCTGCATGGCTCATGCATGCTGTGCAGTTAAATAACAAAGAATTTTCAACATGATAAATTTGTGAGAGCTTAACACATGACATTTGCCTTTGGAGAACCGAACTCTGAATAGAAGTATTTTCATTAAAAAAAAAAAAATTAGCAAAACAAAGTCAAGTCTCCCAATGGGAACCAAGTGAACTCTCATCAACATCAGCAACTTGCTAATACATTTTTCCTCAACAGCCAGTGGTGCTAGTTTCTGACATCCAAAGTAGGCACACACCTCCAAGAAAACATTATTTTAAAATTGTCACTTGTTCATGTATTCTATGACTACAACATAAAGAACACCACTAATTGCTGCTCTCCCTCCACAATGCTGGTGAAAACAAACAAGGATTAAAGAGATCAGGAACTAATTTGTCGTGGCACCGCTTTGGTTCTTCCAAATGAGGACAGACAACAGCAGCACGTGAAACACATTTCTGCTGCCTGCAGAAAGTCTGGTCTACAGAAAGAGCACTTCAGGCTCCTACAACACTTATCTGTAACAGAATTTTCTGTAATTTGAATGGCTACATTATGGTAATTTATGCACATGTACAATTTTTACGCCACCCTCTGATGTGGGGTTTTAGAAATGCTTAGGTATCACTCATATTATCCCATTCCTTGAGATGAAGCTAAGGTACCCAGCAAAGGCAATCAGTTACTACAATTTCCCTAGCAAACAGACACATAACAATCCAAAGAGCTCTCAAAGGATCTTTAGCCAGGTGGTTGTCCCGGGGTAGTGTGAAGGCTGGGGGAGATCTGCTTCACTTGCATGCCGGGGAGTCTTGCCAAGGAGACTCCTTACCTGGATTGGGTTTCCAAATGTTTAGGTAGCTGAGACCTCACACAACAGTGTTATGCAATGTTACTGGCTACAGGTGCACGAGGTCTTGTTCTCTGCACAGCCATGACTCATGTCACTCATTTTCCCCTTTGGAGACAGTGGGGAGAGCCCACACGCACCTTCCTCTCTACCTTCTTATCAGCAGCCAAGGTGTATTTCCGCCAAACTGCGGTGTGCGCTGGGCAGCCAAAGCGCACACACAGCTCGGGAGGCGCGGAGCGGCGCGGGGGCTCGCTGCGCTCCTCTCCAAGCCCGGGGAACCGCGCCTGCCGCAGCTAAATGCCCACGGCTCGCTGCTCTCATACATTCGCCCAGCTGGCAAGGAGAAAGTCTAATGACATTACATAAAGTTGAAAGCACCCTCCCACACAGTCTGTGGGAG